>VXBP01008680.1:403108-490602 GCA_013400115.1 Rhinopomastus cyanomelas
GGAGGGAGGTGTGGGAAGTGGCGGCTCCGGGAGCGTTGGGGGGAGGTGTGCGTTGAAGCTACTTTGCTCCCTTGCGCTGGAGCCCCAGCAGTTTCCGTGCGACTGGGAAAGTTTTATTCCTTGCCTCCATAAAGGAAAGACCAATTGGAGTCCTGGAAATCACACAGCCCATAAATATGATAGATACTGGCAAGATGAACTCCCCGCCTAAAAACCTAACACATACACACACTTCAGAAACCCCCCACCAAAACCAAACCACGAGAAAGAAGAAAAAAGGGGGCGTTGGAGCGAGAAAAGTAATCAAAGAGACAAAACGACCTACAAGAACATACACTTTTCATGTAAAGTGTTCGTGGTTCTTCCTTTGGAAACCAGCATCAACTCTCCGTGTGTATTTACCGTACGGGAAAGTGGTTGGGATATTCACATGAACAAAACTTTCCTCCCACCGCGTTTGGCTAAACAAGCCCTTAACAATATTCCAGGCTAGCAAAACACATTTCCAGAGCTCAGTTTTCCTCAGAAACGTGGTCGCTTGCTTCAGATTTGCCGTAACTTAATGAACATTTCCCTCGCCTCTGAACCGGGCGGTTTTTTGGAGTTGAAGGAGTTCAGCGAAGTTCGGCATCCCAGGTTCGGGACTCAGCGGATTTCCCCCCAGCCCCCCAGCTTTCATCCGCTCCCCTTCTTCCCCCAACTCTCCAAGTGTAACCTGCATTGTATTTTAAACAAAACAAGAGTTAGCAGCGCAGCTCCTCTGCTATGTTCCCTCATCAGTTGGAGGCAGCAGCAGCTCCGGGATACCGCAGGAGAACAGAAAAAGTAACGCTAAACCCAGCAACAAGTTAGTTCGGCAAAACTTAACTTTGAAAAAGCCCAGTTTGGCCAGGATTGCCTGGGCTGTGCCGTGCAGTGGCTCCCTACTTGTGAAAGCGCTACAGAAAGAGCGTTTTATCTCACACCACCCCCCCTCCCGCCCCTTCTTTTAATAAATGTCTATTTTGTCCAAATGGACACTTTCGAAAACCGATGTAGAAGCGACAGTGTCGCGGAGATGAAGGAAAAAAGAAAGCGAATGTTTACCGTATTTAGTATTCATTTACTTATAGTAGGAAATGATTAGGTATCTACTAATATAACCGTGGAGACCAACTGCCTAATTAGCATTCACAAATTAAAATGTTAAACATAAAGACACATTCCGTATACAGTCTGCTATATGTAAAACACATTCGTGCATAATACAGCAGTCAGCTTGAAAACGTGAAGTTGACTGGCTTCCAGACATGTAGCGTTCTTGGCTAATATGATCTGCTCCGGGTTTTTCGAGCTTGCCCATACTGTAGTTCATAGTTCTTATGACCTCGCTGAGGGCTGATCTAGGGATATTACACTAACCAGCCTGGAGAAAATAGGAAAATATACAGATTACTTTTAAGGGCTGGCGATAATAACACAATAGGCAGGCGGATCATTTCTCCACACCTTTTATTCTGAAGGCTTCGCTCGGAACCTTACTTATTGTTTTGAGCATAACAAAGCATTTCGGGAGCCTGCAATAAATTAGAACAATAATGCAGAGCTGCGCATGCAAGTCAAGATAGCTTTAAAAACAGGGGGTCTTTTCTTTCCCAGATGCATAATGCTGATACTACCCAACGGGTCGTGCTCAGGGTTCACCTCACACGGACTGTAATGAAAGTTGCCAAATGAATGGGATCATCTGTTGACTTGAACTCAACCTAGACACACTGCATATGATGGAAACCTAACGCTACCATCGACGTTAAAATCAGAGGGATATGCAGTTCCAGTCCAGACCCTTCAACATGTAGATTTTTATTTATAAAAATAATTGGGCATGTAGCTACATGAAAAAGGGATTTACAAGTTGGAGTATTTTAAAAGAGACTGTGAAAACCTTAGCCCGGCTTTTATTAGACACGATATCATTCTGATTTGCGTGCTCGCCATCTCAATAGGGTTTAACATGTGAAAAAAAAAAAAGATCCATATGCATTACATAGATTTTCTTTAACGCGCATAAGGACAGGCAGCCTCGTAGTGGATAAGAAGGTGAATATTGTGATTCACCAGAAAACCGTTCGTGCAGTTTGGCTGCTCTGTTTTTTTTATTATTAGATTTTTTTGACATTTGAACTTGTCTATTGTGTGAGGAGCTCAGTGCAGATTGCAGCAGGTCAACCTTAAGGCTGCTCTTTTTGGCATTGCACACAAACACGCACACGCTGTCTGTTCTCCTTGCGTGAATGCAGCAGCTAGAGTTTTACCGCGCATTTTCTCTCCTGTATCGCTTTTTTTTCTAAATGCACACGTATTTATGTTTATCTAATCCGCTTGGAGTCTTCACGGTGGTGTGATTAGTTTGTGTGCACGTTTCTCCAACCTATATGTTTGCCTGATGCTGGGCACTTTTAAGTACTCGGTGGCTTTTATAGCAGTATAATTGCAGCATCACCATGTTTGATAAAAGGGACTTCGGTAGCCCTGGGACTAAATGACATATTTCGCCGCAGCCTCGCTCAACTTCATCATGACTCCTACAGTCAAAAGTTAGCATTATCCATCATCTTCTCTCATTTATGCCCTCATCCCCTGTCGAAATCCGAATTCTGAAAACAATATCTCGCCGCTTGCTAAGAGCTTGGGGTGGGGGACAGAGGCGGGGACCCGACAGCCCAGCGTGAAGCTCACAGACACCCTGCGGCACCAGGGGCCGCCCCCGCTCCGCCGGACCTTCCGCGGGCGAGGAACGGGCCGCGGGTGCGCTGGGGTCCCGGCAAACGCCTGCCCAGGAGGGAAGCCGAGGGGAAAGAGAGGGAGAGCAGCGGCTGGGAAGGAAAATACGACATAGGAATGGACTCCCCGTTCCGGGGTGGGAGAGGAAAGGGGAGCTGGAAAAGCTAGGACTAGGAGGGTCAGTCTCTGCTGGGAAAATCCAGGAATTGCCCTCAAATAACTTTCCCCTGGAATGATCCGCGCCTCTCGGTCTTTCTTCTCTCGTTTGGTTGGGTGCTGGGTTTACACTGAAGCTTTTCCTTCATGCTGCCTGGGTGCAGGAGCTCAGGCCGAACAACAGCTGGTCTCTGCTTCTATCAGTCCTTCATTTGAATGCGCCTGTAGAGCCCTGCATCAGGGTGTGCACACGCACATCCAGCTACACGCACACCCGGGCGTGCACAGACGCATCTACGTCTAGTTGTGGCCCCCTCCTCACTCCCCCCTTCCTCCTTTAACAAATACCTGATAACGCGTTTGAGGTTTGTTATTTGAACTCTCAGATCAGCACGCAGAAAAGTAATTGCATCGTTTTTCATCAGAATATAAAAAAACAAGCAGGGGGATCGGAGCCCCCCTGCCCCGACACCCGGTGCTCGGTAGGCGCTGAGTCACCGTATTGGGGGTCAGTGAGTAAACATGAGGGAGAGAGCAGCATCTTATTGAAAACCCCGGCACAAACCGCATCCCTCCTCATCTGCAGCCCGCGAGATCCCTCCCCTCCGCCTTCCCCCGGGTTTTTTAATCCGGACTTGGAACAAAGTGGCCCAAGTGCAGCCAGAGCCCTCATTTGGGACTGGATGTCCTCACGCGCAGTGGGGCCCGCTTTGTTGCAGCGGGGGCAAGGGTGGCGAGGAATCAACATTAGGCAGCAATTTGGGCTGCCGGTGGTGGGTGTCGTTTTGGGGGATGAGGGGAGGAGGAGAAGGAGGAAAGAGGGAAACACCGGCCAGTTCACCTGGGGATGTAAAGAAAGGGAAAGCTTTCTCTGGGGCTGGGCTCTGATCTGGGCATGTTTATTCCTNCAAGCAACCCCCAAAGGCAGAGGAATACTTTCTTTTCTTCTCTTCTCTTTCAAAAATGTATATGACCAGGCTTGCGGTTTGAGGCTGTTTTCTGGATTGCCCCATCACTCCCGCTGTGAGCTGAGCAGGGTGCCTAGCTGTGATTCACTTTCCAGGACCCGGTTTATAGAGATACACGTCCACCCCACAGCGAGGTGGGTGCCAGGGAGCCTCGCAGGAGCAGCTTCTTGGGCCCCTGGGCTACCGGTGGGCTGAAGGAGCAGACTTTATAATGGTTTGCAGCGAGGCCTGCAGTGGGAAACAAAGAGGCAGAAATGTTGGGAGCCCAGGGAGAGCCTGAAATACAGAGAGGCATTGAGTTTAACAGAGACGCCTCAGCTTCTCAGTGGGGGACAGAGCAGGATCATTTTTGGGCTGGCTCTGGCAGTAGAGGGCTGGACTGTACAGCCCACACTGAACCAGAGGCATTATGTGCAAATGAATAAGTGCACATTGTTTTGAGATACTGCTATTGTATTTGAGGATGGGGGGAGGCCGGGGTTATATTCTGTGTGCGTGGGTCTGTGTGCTTTCAAAAGGTGAGTGCAGATTGCAATAGTTGCTGCTCTGTTTTTGTTTGTCAAACAGGGCCCTTCTCTTGGGAGAGGTGCATGTGGCGGATCCCAGCCCAGGATTACATTAATCAAAGCATTATTTCCCCAGGGATGCACAGCACAAATGATAGTAAATCCTAATAAAATTGGATCGCTGAGAAATTGAACGCTTAAAGTAATCTGCTCTGCCTGATAAAAACTTCAAATTTATAAGATATTATGCATCCCCACCCCCAAACACCTTAGATATCATCACTGTGCCTGTGCATTATACATTTGTCTGTAGGAGAGAAATCACTGCTTGGTTTAACAGGCTGATCACTACTGAATACATATCTACACATAGATGTAAGTGTATGTGTGTGTGAGCATGTGCACACGTATTGCACGTGCATGCTGAGTCATAAAGTGTGCTAAAATACTACACGCACATAACAATAATTACTCTGGTCAATACTGTAAGGACTTTGAGTACACCACCTTTGCTGTGGTAGGTGCTGTAGAAAGCCGGGACCAGGCCATACATGATTCTATACCAGTGCTGTGATCCTGCCTGGGGACTCTGTTTTGTCTTGCTTTTTATCGATGCTCACTGTGGGCCTCCGTGGTGGAACCTGTGATCTCAGCCCCACTAACAGCAGCTTGGCTTTCTAAAGCTGAGACCACAGGGGTGGTAGAGAAATAATAAATTAAGAAACACAAACAAGCAAAAAATACCCCATGGACATGAGCATTTGATGCTGAGTTTCAAAAGCCTTTGAGTGGGGGACGAGCTTCAGAAGGAAATTGCCTTGGCATGGGTGGGCATAGGTGAAAGTAGGGATGATGTTTCCAGGCCAGTTATTTTGCCTTGGTTATGCAGTTCCAACAGCAACTTTGAGAGGACCACTGAAGGCCAGTGTAGCTGCTGTCCACTCATTAGCTGCAGACCCTCAGCCTGAGCTACTTTCTGTAAGCAGAAGGTAAGTTTGCTTGTAATGGCAGCTGTATGACTTGACAGTGGGCTCAAGGGACCTACTGGTCATCAGGGAAAAAAGTAGTAATTTGCTTTCCCCTCCTTATGGTGCCCCTAAAAGACTGGTGTGCTTCCAGATGTGAAAGGGGCAGAAGGCATTGCCACTCAACCAGCTGAAACTCTGTAGAAGGCTGCGAGGTTCCTCCACAGTTACAGATGCCAATCAATCCTCCTATCCCCACTCTACTGTACAGGGACTTCTGTGGCTGTGGGGCACCGTTCTCCCCTCGTTAGGCAGCCCTGCTGGGGACCTTGACTGGGGTGGACTCATCCCGTATGACTCTCCTTGCCCCTTTCTTTTCTGGCAGAGAAACCTGCTTGTCCCTTCCCATAGCAAGGAGTTTTCCTGCCCTGTCCCATCCCTGAGGGCCTGAGGGAAGGGTAGGGGTGTGGGACGCCCCGGCTTCTCATAGTCCCATGGGTGGGGGGTCCCGCCCTACCCTGCCTGTAATTGCCCCCTCTGCGTGCGGGCAGGCGGGAGGTGGCAGTGGGGCGGGGGTGAGCTGATCATTCTCCCAGCCCCGAAATGACGCAGCTCCTGCTCCAGCATCGTCTCCCGTTTGGGCTGGCTCCATTTCAGGAGCTCCGTCTCCCCCCACCCCCTTCCTCCCAGCCTTCCTCCCTCCTCCTCCTCTCCTCTCCTCACCGTCACACTCAAACACCCCCCCCCACACCCTGCNAGAGAGGCGATGAATGAAGGAGGGGGAGAGGGGGCGGCCCCGCGCCTTCGCACCCCCCCCACCTCTTTGGAGCGATCCCCTCTCCCAAGAAGGGGCAACCCCCCGCCCTCCGCACCACCCGCACCGCTCCGCACTCCGCCGCGCCCCACGGCAGCATCGCGGCTCCGCGCCTCCGACGGGGCTCCCGCCGCGTCCCGCACTCTCCCCGTCTTCCCGACCCCAGCCTCAGGCGTGTGCGGGGCGTGCGGGAGGGGACCCACTCACGCCCCAGAGTGACCCACAGGGACGCATACTGCCGGTGCCTCTTTGCCTATAATTCCCTTCTCCTCTCTTCTCCTAAAAATAAACTACCCCCTGCTTCATTTAACAGAACATTTGGCACCCGCGCTCCGTATCTCTCCTTTCCACACTCTTTTGATCCTCCCTCTCCACCCCAAACCAGATCGACCTCCACTCCCATCCCTCCCGCATCCCGCATGGCAAAAATCAAAGCTGTTTTCAATTTACCCTTGTTGTCTTCCTTTGAGCGCTCCTAAGGTAAGCATGGTGGGGTACCGCGCTCCCACTCCCCATGTGTTCAGCAAGGTGCCTTCCTCCCCACCCCATCCTCCCCTCCCCGCTTTCTGGTCCTTAATTGGCTCTATCCTGATGTGCACTTGTTTTGTTTAGCCTATTTTGCCTCTGCGGACTAGACAGGTAGAAAAAGGAGAGTTTGACTTGATTTGTATCTCTGATTTGTTTAAATATTTTTTCCCCTGTCATCCCCTTTCTTTGAGGTGAATTTGCATTTGAGGTCTAATTCATAATTCAAAATCGTGAGGACTGTCTAGGAAGAGTGCTTTCATTTCTGTTTCTGAGGAGGACACTATCCTGTACTATTCTCCATATTTCATTGTATTCACATTGAAATGACAGGGATTTGCATCAGTTCATTTTGAAGAGTTAGATGACGTTTCAAGAAAAATACTCTCAATTTTCAAATGCAAAAGGAGTAACTATCTGGCATTGAAAAAGGTGTGTGCATTATTAGTGATGCTGCAAACTTGAAGCTCAAGGCACAGACTATGTAAGTGCATCGATCTGCATTCCTCAGTGTTGGTTTTCGGGCTCCTGAACATCTCATCCTGATGACAGTGAGAGAAAGCCGACTATACGAACACTGAGGTGTATTTAGAGGTCCTTGCAGCTATTACCTACACCTCTGCTACTCCTGCTCCACAGCTTTGTAATTATTTCCCTTCTGAAAGGCATTCTGTACGAATAGATGCTGCTTTACTAGTTTTCTAGCTTGTCCAGGTATAACTTCCACCCACATCTCTGGAAATAGTTATGTGGCCACATGTACTTTATTGAAAGATGTTAAAAGATACATGGGCACATAAAAAGATTCTGTTTTATATCTGTGGTCCTTTCGGTCCTCTGGATGCGATGAACAATCCATCTGTGTTTACACCTTTATAGGTCCTTTAAGGACCTCCGTGGATTTTATTTGTGCCTATAAAATGAGTTTTATTCATGTATATGATGGTCACATGAATAGCGTAGGTTGCATAATATGCAGATGAGGCATCTCGAGCATTTCTACTCACACACAGATGTGTTTTTCACGAATGTATATGCGTGCACACATGTGCGTTCATTGTGTGTGTAACGAAGTACATGCTGGAAGAGAACGCTACCTTTCCTCGATAAAGGAGAAGCTGCTGTAGTACTTCACTGGGAGCTTGCATCTGGTGTGCCTTGCCAAAGTCACTGGAGTTGCAGACTTGACTGTAAATATCTACACACACCCCATCTCAGCATAAAAATATTTGTGCATAGAATCATCGAATCATCGAATCATAGGATCATGAGGGCTTGGAAGGGACCTCAAAAGATCATCTAGTCCAATCCCCCTGCCACAGCAGGATCACCTAGACCAAGTCACACAGGAACACACCCAGGCGGGTCTCATATTTGTCCTTCTAGAACTAACTAAACAGGGCCATGAATTATGCCTAAAAAGTTGCCACTGAGATAAAAAACCTTATAAAATAGTAATGGAATATGGAATTGTATATAACACTAACAACTTTAGCATGGTTCTTGGCATAAGCAATTTAAAGCAATTTTATTTGTCTGAACCGGAATGATATTACAAAGTGAATTAATAGAACATTAGTACTGGGAAAAAAAAAAGGAGAACATTTCTTCCTTTGAAATATGAAGTGCCACTAACTTGAGATGAAACCTGAAAGTCAGTGAATAATATATGGGAGCTATTAATATTTTACATGTATCATATTTAAAATTGCTCTGAACTTAAACAAGGTTTCATATAAAGAAAAAACAAGTGATTCGTTTTAGGTTCGGGTTTTATACGCGACGTTTTACAAATGAAGCGACTGACTAAAGAAGTGAAGTCAGGTATGTGGGAGTATTTTGTTACTTTGCACATGAAATAAGGTCATTTTGGAACTGGAATTTAATCTGAGAAATGATAAAAAAAGCACACTTATTTTATTTTTCTACTGCACTGTAAGAAAAACATGTTAAGTTGGCTGATTAATGAGATCAAATGAACTGACAGGGCTCATAGCACCTGCACGGGCTTTTGTACCTCGTGAAACCACGTTGCAACGGGACCTTTATAAAAACAACAAAGTCAAGGAATGCAATCATATCTAGAATTTGGAATGGGAGTTGATGTGATTCAGCTTGGTGTTGTAAAACGGGAGCCCTCTGGCACCTGGCGTTACACGAGTTAAAAATTACGTCTGCGAGGAAAGTTGGTGCAAAGAGTGAAGCTGGGTCGAATCCCAGCACTAAAGCTCAGGGACAAATGGTGGTGCCACCACCTGCCTTTCTGCTGCTTTCTAGTGGGGAGAAAGTGAGCATAGTCTTTGGTTCCCTCCTTAGTACAAGGCTTCTTGATTCCAACGCTTCACCACCCTGCTCCAGTGAACAGGCACAGCTCAGCCTATAGAAGCCAAACGTTGTGCTCCTCAAGACGGGCCAAATTCTGCCCGCCCTGAAGTCACCTGGCATTTTGGTGCGTCTGTAATGAGCAGGATTTGGCCCTGCTCTACCTCCCTTTGGCCTCAATATTAAGAGAAGGGTTATTTTTGCTTTCATCTGATGTGGATGGATTTAGGTCTCTGGGCCGCCTTGCCCTTGCTCTTACACTAAAACCATCCAAGGGGCAGATCCTACCCATTTTGAGTCTGGTGGCCTAGGACTGCAATGATATCAGTTGCTGTCTATGATTTATAGGACACGTGTGACTGGGCATTTTGAACAGTTGGATGAAAGAACGTGTCTTTGAACTGATTGAAAGGGCTGGATGCTTACGAGCTGAGTCAAAACGGCCGTTGTGTGTTCTGGGGAAGACTCGAGCTGTCATGAGGACTGTAAGCACTTAGCAACTGTCTTGTTGAAGGACAGCAAAAGTCTGTTTTAGTCTGTAACCTCCTTCCCACCAGAAGCTGGGTGCAGGTGCCACTGAAAGAAGGCAGGTTGTTGGTGGTGGGGAGGGGACAAGCTTGTCACCTGTCACACAGCAGGTCTCTTTCTGGCCACTTTTGTCCTAAGCCCAGGGACATTTCCTGTGCTCCTCCAGAGTCTCTCTCTTTAATATCTGTAGCTTGTGTTTCAGTTACAAATGCCCAGTGCCCTTCTGGAATTCACGTGTTTTAAAGTATTTTAAATAAGATGCCTGTAGGATAATTATTAATCTTGTCAGAACAAAAAGCCTACTAAAAGTGCTCCATGCAGAGATTTGTGCCTTCATGGTTTGGAAGGTTTTTTTTGTTTAAGTAACCAGAGGTGTCATAAAAGGGAAAAACTATAGGATATATAGTGCAGTAGAAGTGGATGGCTCCTACAGGACCGTTTAGAAATACACGTGGATTATTTTTCCTCCTCTTGGGCAGCAGAATACTTAACAAAAAGTTATGTTTTTCTGCTTATTCCTGCTTGTGTCTCATAGTCCTATGAAGACAACGTGGAGCTACAAATTCTGTAGCTTTGTAGCTATGACTGATAGAAAGGGAAGGAAGAGGAGTGCTTGTGACGTGTGTCTGGAGGGATTAATATGCACTAATCGTGCCATCTCAGAGCAGAAGCAACAACCACCTGACAACAAAACCAGTATTAAGTGCAAACAGAATGGTATTGTTCTGGTAAGAAATACAGCAAATGAAACAAGGCAACAAGAAGATGCTTCTGAAACTCTAGGTTTAGGTCTTTTCCAGTTGAATGTTCCTTTGAACCGCTGAGATACAGTTAGTAGAGAAGCTAATCAAAACTTTTCTGTCTTGAGTTTAATATATCTATGAATCCACAACCAAAACCTGTAGCAGCTCTGCTTGATGTTAGGAAGGTGGTTTTGCTGTTGGTTGCTTGGGTTTTGCTTGAGAATCAATTTTGCTGCTCTGACTCATCTACTGGAATTGCTGGGGCGTGTGAGTGGTGTTTGTAGTTTATTTTGTGTGGGACAGCAGGTTTTTTGTACTGGGGGTTCCTGCAGGTGCAGGAAAGGTGTACTGAAGGAAAAGGACTGTTTTTCAAAGACACTGGGCATTTAGTCCTTCATTTGACTTTGGCAAGGACTGAAAAAAAAATGAAGTGGCCACTTTTCTTTAGAGAGAGAAATGTGGTCACAGAATTCTGAGTTCTCGTATCCATGGCTGAAAAAAAGACAGAATGCTCCCCCTGGAAATTCTGGTTTTATCTCTGTATAGGTTTAGCATCAGCCACGTGGATATAGAGCACCAACCTACCTTTCCCCACGTGGTAACTGTGCGCTTTGCCTTTTCCTTCAGAGAGGTAGGAGAAATGATTAAACCGCAAATGATTCAAACCGACGTCGGTGAGAAACAGACATCGATAATAGAAATTATTGTTCATTACTCAATTAAGAAAATAAGAAGCCTAGAATCTGCATAGGGTGAATTACGATTTTAAATGCTGATGTTTTGACTTTCTGAAATTAGGATCTTAATGCTGAACCCTTGCAGCTATTTCTTACCACTGTTAGGAAAAAAGAAGATGCAAATTGTAAAGACCTGTTAGGAGAGCAGCTTTCTGCATAGTGACACACTGAAACCTAAGGAAAATGCAGCAAACACTTTGAGGAGCAGCCAGTAGCTGGGGAGATGAGAACATAGCTTAGACAACTCTGCGCCACTGAACCCTGCAGCAGGTCATGTGCATCTGGGGTTATGGACTCCTTTTCAGCAGAGGAGAAGCAGAAGAATGAAAGCAAAGACTGGCTATTGGTCAAAGCACCCTTAGTGCAGCACCATCAAGTTGTGGGATCAATTTGGACTGAACAGTATTGAGCCAAAGGTGGGAAAGGGGCTCAACCCAAAGCTCTCTGCACCCTGGTACCCATATTTGAGGAATCATTTCCTTTGTTTGCAAGTGATAGGTGAAGCCCTGGCCCTCCTCCTAGAAAAGCCAGTGACAAGCTGGACCCATGGCCCCCATGAGGAGCTGAGGGCCCTGGGATGGAAGTGATGCTTCTCTTTGTGGTGCTGAAGCCATAAACATGTGGCTCCCCTCCACATCCTTGCCCCAGCCTTGCTCTTTGATTTTATCTCTAACCGCCCTGTAGGTTTTTATTTTATTTCAAATCCTGTTTTCATCCAGAAATGATTGGGCTGTGCTCAGAATCCGCTGTCTTTATAGGTCCGAGATTCCTGGGAAACCTCAATAGTGGCATTTTATAAACACAGTAAGCAAAGCAATCTGGACTATTAATTGGTGGAGCACAATCTAAAGGGGCACCATCGCTTTGCGATTTCATCTGGTGTAATATATCAGCTAGGGGCAGTTTCAGGGAGCTGCAGCAAATCCACAAGTGTTCTTCAAAATGTAAATCTTTTGCATTTCAATGGTTTCTTTTTTCTGTCACGGTGAAAGATCTCTGGAGACAGTGTGGGCTGTGACACTGAGGAACAGGTTATCCTGGCTGTGCAGGGAGCACCATAAAAACTACAAAACGGACGCAGAGAATAAAATACAACCCACCTCCCTTCCTAGTTTCTCTAATTCGTGGTGCTTATAGTAGTTACATTACATCAGCAGTGGCTACAAGGGAAGAAAAAAGCAGATGGAAATTTTGTCCCTAAACTGACACAGCCTCTTAAATTTGCTTGAAGAACCATCTCAGGGAAGAAAAAAAAAAACCAAAAAGAAAGACATACTACTCTGTTCTGGATTTTATTTGTTTAAATGCAAATTTCTGGAGCTGGCCTCGCACCAGAAGCGGAGAGTTTGGTACTGCAGTTGCTTTGGTGTGTTTTTCAGCACTGTAATGGGCTACGGGGAGACAAAGGAGAATATGAATGGGTGGCAGTTGATATTTAGATCTGGGTGACTTCTTTGCTGGTTGTAACCGTTATTTTTAAAAATCTATTTTCCTTCTATCACACCTTCGGTTCGCAGCAGGCGTCAAAGTAGAAAACCTGGAATTACTTGATGACTACAATTAGGAGGGGTTTTGTGCTGTGTTTCTCACTACTGACCTGTTGACTGATAAGGAAACCTCAGGCTAAACTCACTCGAGGGGTAGAACGAAGAGTTGAAGGAGTGAGACTGTAGCTGGACCTCTTCCTCACTCCCCAAATGCGGTTTCTTTATAGAGCAATAGGGAGCAAACCCTTTCATCAAGCACTGAAAAGCAAGATCAAGCATGACTTTGCTGTCACACCTTTAATGCTGTTTTTTTTTTTCAGGAGTCTGCTCCCGATTTTAGTCCAAAGAAGCTGCTTTTGGGAATCGCGTGCCCAGCCCCGGTGTCTGCCTGCCGAGGAAGAGGTATGCTCTTTGTCCCTCACCTGCAGACGGCTCGGGTACTTTTCCGAGGCGAGCGCTTCCGCACGGGTTGCATTCAGAAAGTGCTTCTCATAGCATCACTACAGGCCCGAGCTACAAAGGAATATTAATCCAATACATTCCAAAATTCAAATATGTGTGATTAATAAGCATTATTATCTATAAATAAGGCTCTAATGATACTTTGGCAGTGTTGTAAACACAAGAATCAGAAGCAATTATTGTGATTATTGTTCTGCGAGTACTTCCTGTGAATACCAAGTGGATGTTAGTGTCCAGCTCCTGGGTGCATAGAAACCCCGTGAAGACGCAGTTGTCAGTCAGTCAGTCAGTCAGGTCTGGCCGGCTGCTGCTAACCACGTCTGTCTAAAACGCAGAGCACCTAACGAGCACCGGCCCCAAGCTGTTGAAAGCGAGATGGTTGTTGATTCAAAAGGATCCTTTCTTTGTCTTTTGCACCCTCTCCCCAAATGATGTTAAATAAAACCTATGAGAAAGTTGTCACGTCCTGTGAGATGAACTGTTTGTGCGATGGCTGTGATTAAAAATGGAAGCAGATTCTCTGCCAGAAAAGCTACCCTTCTTTGTGTGAAACCCGCAAAGGTGAGAACGTCCCGGCTGAAAGGTGGTGTGAAAGTCATGAAGAAGACTCCCCCTACCCAAGCCTTTGGAGGTAACCCACGGCTGGTCCTCAAGGATGAAGGATTAAAGGGGCATTCATTCCCATCATGGTTACCTCTCCCCAGTTTGTACAGGTCCCACAGACCCATGTCACACTGGTGGCCTGGCCCCAATCTCTGTGGCACCTCCACTTGCCTTCCTTTGGCAGTCTCACCTCCCTCACCTTGCTTTAGATGGCGCCAGCCAACAGCAGCATTTTGTGGTGGGTGTCATGTTGTTCTTCAGATGCCAGGGTGTCATCACAAGCGGGAACAGTGTGGGTCTGACTTTCTGAATCTGTGGAAAGAAAAAGGAAAAAAAAAACCCCATCAGACCCCAAACAGCAAGCTTTACTTTCCAAATGTGTTCAGTTCTTCTTTCCTCTCCTTGATATTTGGGGCGTGCAGCACCCTATACCATGTGGTTTAACATTTTGTTCTCTATTTGTAGGTCAACATTTCCATGATTAAACTTCATCCTTTATTCAGCCTGTTCTGGCTAGGCTTTGCAGCACATGTGATATAAGCTGTTTTCACAGCTAGTAGGCCAAATCTTACTCTGGATACGGGAGCCAAACATATGTGACTGAGTCAGACACTTAAATCAGCTCCCTGGTAAATGGGAGATAACTCCAGGTGCAGTGTTGAACACTGAGAACCAAAAATGTAGGAAGGGTGGCCAGCATTCCTCTGTGTAGGAAAGGACATGTCCTGTGCACATAGTAAAATGGTAGCCCTGTCCAAATCCCAGTCTCCCACATTTTTCTGGGGGCAAGGAGCCCTCATCACTGAAGTCATTTGGAATCCTGGGATTAGGCCATCCTGGGGCAGACTGGGCAGGAAAGACAAAGTGCGTGGAAGCAAGCCCACCCTGCACTTGCAGCATATGTAAGTTGGTCGATGGGGGGACATGGAACACCCCACCTATGGCACTACATTTCTTTCCCTCACCCATTTCCATCTCTCTTATATACCTGATTCATTTGCTGATGGAGGCTGGTGACTATTCTTCTGGCTGGTGTCAAGTATCTGTTGTCTTAATGTGGGGTTGGACCAGGACACATGTGCCCATAAATCAACGGAACAATTCCTGGAGGTGCTGGCTTCCCAGAGGGTTACCCAACACCGTAACCCTCAATGCAGAGGATTTGCGTTAAAGGACTCTCTGGTGGTGTGGCCAGCAGCCCTCCATCTCCTGTCCTCCTTTACCGTTGTCTATTAAGACAGGTAAGTAAGGGAAGCTTACAGAGCTGTCTGCATGCAAATAGAAGAACCAGATGAGGAGGTGGGTAATACTGTGCTACCCTTGTGTGACATTCCTGCCTTCACCCCAGCTGGACAGGCCCTGTTTATTTGGCTGCTGCACAGTAAGTACCAGGGTTGACTAGAGTGAACAGCAAAGGAGATGCTACTCAGTGTCTGCAGCAAGTCCAAGGACAACACATTTTCCTTACATGGAAAGACTGAACCCATAATGCTGCCGAGACAGGACTGCGCTTCATCTATTATTTATTGATGGACTGTGGCATCACGGAGGAGAGATGGCAATGAACCACATCTCACAGGAATGAGCCCTTCCAGACCTCCACTTGGCCTGACTTCTTCAGCTGAAAGGAATACTGGCAATACTTACGGGAAGCATTCCTTAGAAGGGAAAGCTTATTCCTTAGATAAGTATTAGATGTTTTAGATAAGTCCTCCCGCTGCTGGAGGCAGTCTGCCGTAGGGCAGCGAGGATGATGAGGAGAGGCTGAGGGAGTTGGGTCTCTTGAGCTTGGAGAAGAGGAGACTGAGGGGTGACCTCATGAATGTCTATAAATATGTGAAGGGTGGGTGTCAGGAGGATGGAGCCAGGCTCTTCGCAGTGTCATCTAGTGATAGGACGAGAGGCAATGGCTGTAAGCTGGAACATAGGAGGTTCCACATCAATATCAGAAGGAACTTCTTCCCAATGACGGTGACGGAGCACTGGAAGGGGCTGCCCAGGAGGGTTTGTGGAGTCTCCTGGACCGGAGATGTTTAAGGCCTGCCTGGATACATTCCTGTGTGACTTGGTCTAGGTAATCCTGCTGTGGTGGGGGTATTGGACTAGATGATCTTTCGAGGTCCCTTCCAATCCCTAATGATTCTATGATTCCTTAGAAAGGAATAGCTATGCATAAGATAGCACTGGACTTTCAGTGACTTCTGCTTTTCCTTTGCTCATGGCACTTATCCCAAAGGTTTTGTTAATTTGCTTTGAGTTTTTCAGTATCTTTTCTCACTTATAAAAAGTAATCTCCTGCTCAAAACTAAACGTGCTTGCTAGATCTTCAGTGGATAACCTCCAGTAATGAAACTGTGTCTGTGTGAACACTGTGCTGCCCACTGTTTAGAAAGTCCTGTCCTGATAACACATACAGTGGCATGTAGGATGAAGTGGATGTGCTACTCTGAGGCTTTAAAGACTTGCATCATGGCTGGGCAAGAACTTGGGCTTGTGTGTGGGCATCTGATAGAATTCCCTTACTCTTGTTGCTTTGTGAAGAGAAGCCTGCTGGCTACAGGAGGAAAGGTGCTGTGGTCTTAATACAGGGCAGGTGCCTTCAGTATTTGTGATGTGATGAGGGGTTGCTGTCCTCAGAGGAGGCACAGAAGTAGATTCTTTGGTCTAGTGTGCCTGGGGACACAAGGCAGAGGGTGCATGAATCATACATTCCTGGAAAGCAACAGGGAGGCTACCACCATTCTGCCCTTACTGGCATGAAAGTTAATCAAGAGTGTGCTGGAATAAATCCATATGGGCTTCAAAGACACATCGGTGTCAAATTAGTGGAAAGGAGAGGGAAACTCAGGCCAGCAAGATCTCCCGATAGGGTCAAGTGGCCCTCCCTGTCCCTGGATCTGCCTTTTGGAAACAAACTGTGCTTTGGTTTCACTTGTAGAAGTGTGAGCCAAACTGTGCTGCTTGCAGAACGCAAGAGAAGTGGCAGGACCATTGGACTGGATGATCTTTCGAGGTCCCTTCCAATCCCTAATGATTCTATGATTCTGTGAAGAAGATAGGAAAGTCCTGTGATCAGGGCACAAGAAAAATCACACCATGGTACAGTGATGTGAGGTCAAGGAAAGGCAAATTAAGCTTCTTCTCTGTGGTTATTTAGACAAAAGAAGTCAAATCACCATTTTCTTACGATTAAATAATAAATAACTCTTCTGATTAAATAATAGTATCCCTCTTCCCTAGCACAAAAGATCTTGGGATCACACAGGCATGAGTTACGACTGTGGTACCAGACATTAACTCCCAGTTAATGAAGAGATGGTGTATTTAGCACTATTTTTCCTCTCGTTTGAGATTGTCTCTTTTTTTTGAGGGGGTTGACATTACTGTAAGTAAATACAACTTTCTTTTGTTTCATTTTCCCCTGGTGACCTATTTCATTTAATTAGAAGGAAATGTATAATAAGACACGAGTCGCATCGCACTGGGCTCCATCCAAAGCCTACGTAATCATCAGCAACATTTCCCGGGCTTTTCATGGGTGTTGGATCTGGCCCAGCAGAAGAGAGGGGCTGTTTCCACCTTATCTGGAAGAATGTGTGCTTCCACTGTAAAAATCTTACAGTCCTCATTTTAAGATCTGGCCCAGATACTAGGGAGGGATTTTGCCTCTGCCTGTGCCTCTCTGTGCCACATGTTTCACATCTGCAGCAGCACGTCAGAGGATAAAGGTTCCTCAAACCTTCACTCCAAATATATGTGTAAAAAGAAGATACAAATGAAGGAAAAGATGAAGAGTATTGATGGAAGTAGGGGATATGTTCTTTAACACGCGGATTATTGACTCAATAGATTGTTATGGCTTCAGAGCTATCGGGGTCTGCTGTGTCAATGTGTACTTAGGGACTGTTTAATATGCAGATGGTTGACATGACAGACCGAGGCCATTACAGTCTATCATGTCAGGGGGGATACAAGAACACACACTTTGCCAACACTGTAAAAGTCCCTTTAAAACACAATCGCCACTCACACTTAGCTGCTTTTAAAAACAATCTCAAAGGCTTGCTGCTTCGGATGCCCAGAGACTACAGAGTGTGGATTTATCAGTAACAACATTTATTTCCAAATGAAGTGACTTTCCATGTGGAATTTGCAGCCAGGAGGACAGGGTGTAATCTCAGATATGCCGCTCCTATCAAACCTTGTAAAATTAGCTGCTGCACTTGTGTGTGTGTAGAGGAGATCAGAATCTAGCTGGTGGCATGTGTCTTTTTGAAGAACATAGTTTTGTCTTTTTGAGGGGTAAGGGAGAATGTCGTCTCTTTTTTCATTCAAATAATCTTCAGTAGCAATTAAATAGCTTATGCTACCTAAGAGATCAGTTATTACAAGATAAACAGCATGACAGTTTGGAAAAACTGCACCACTCTTTGATTATTTACTGAGTTTTGATATCTGCTATTTGCCTCAAAATGCTAGAAAGTGAAGTATAAGATACAAACATGAAAGGCTCATTTGATCATCATAAGGAAAGGAATCAGTAGTTTTGCTTTTCTTTTCCTCAACAACTTATTTTTTTATTAAAATAGCAAAGCCAAGTGTTGTGTTTAATAAGATATATTTTTCATTTGAATATCAAATGGGAAAATACAATTAAAATATTCCTGCTTTTGCACTAGTTGCAGGCTGCATTTCATCAGCTCACGCGTCTAAGATGCTCAGCACACACATTTGCTATGTATTAGATCCTCCTGACAGATGCCCAGACCTCTTCCCCTGATTTTTTAATGTTCTTTTTTTATGGCAGCGGTCCAGGAACATTTTAATTTACAAGCCTGTGAACTTGGAAATAATACTTGCAGCGGGGCATTACATCTAGCCCGTTCCCTCTAAGATTGTTGTCATGTGTCGCCTAGCTCTGATTGTGGCTGATTTGCTGGGCTGAGGAGCACCGTGCAACCGCAGCACAGCGTTCGCAGGGCTAAATCCCCCTGCCTTGCAAATAGTGGTGATGGTGCAGCATGGTAAAGCCCTCTCCTTTTATCTGTGGGGCAGATCTTGCAAAGGAGGAGTGTGTTTGTAGGCAAATCAAGCGATTTTCTGATGGCTTCTCTTACTACCTGGTGATTCTTTTACCTGGTGCCAATAAGGGAGACCGCTGGGGCAGCTGGGGTATGGTGGCAGTGGGTAGAGAGAGTGCCCAGCTGTAGAGACTGTGCAGGGGACATGTCCTGTAGCCTGTCACTTACATGTTGCTGGGTCACAGAATCACAGAATCATTAGGGATTGGAAGGGATCTTGAAAGATCATCTAGTCCAATCCCCCTGACACAGCAGGATCACCTAGACCAAGTCACACAGGAACACATCCAGGCAGGTTTTAAAAATCTCCAGTGAAGGAGACTCCACAACCTCCCTGGGCAGCCTGTTCCAGTGCTCTGTCACCCTCACTGGGAAGAAGCTCCTTCTCATATTGATGTGGAACCTCCCATGTTCCAGCTCACACCCATTGCCCCTTGTCCTATCGTTAGAAGACACTGAGCTCCATCATCCTGACACCCACCCCTAACATATTTATAAACATTCATGAAGTCTTCCTCAGTCTCCTCTTCTCCAAGCTGAAGAGACCCAGTTCCCTCAGCCTCTTCATAAGGAAGGCGCTCCTCTTCCTTCTGTGAGATTTCTGCAGAAAAAAAGGGAAATCAGAAAAGGTGTTGGAAGGAAAAAGGGGTCCTGGAAAGCCCAGAAGATGGTAGTTTTTTATAGCTGAATGAATTAATTCCGTACTCCAGGAGAGTTCCTGCTTGGGAAATGCCTCACCCTGTGCTGAGTTACCTCTCAATTAGGCAGGACCAAGTAACAGGATCCAGAGTCGCAGGAAAGTGTACTGGAGCCTCAAACAGCATCAGTGTTCATAGAAAGAGTGAGTTTTCCTTCCTCCATGCCTCTGGGAAGATGAATCCATTCCCATGGTTGCCTCATGGCAACAGATGGTGACGCGACTCTAGGAGCAGCGGGGGTACTTGTGGATGTAAAGCTCAGCATGAGCCAGCAGTGTGCACTTGCAGCCCAGAAGGCAAACCTGATCCTGGGCTGCATCAGGAGAAGTGTGGCCAGCAGGTCGAGGGAGGTGATTCTCCCCCTCTGCTCCGCTCTGGTGAGACACCACCTGGAGTACTGCGTCCAGTTCTGGAGCCCTTGTTACAAGAGGGATGTGGAGATGCTGGAGCAAGTGCAGAGGAGGGCCACGAGGATGATCAGAGGGCTGGAGCACCTCTCCTATGGGGCCAGACTGAGAGAGTTGGGGCTGTTCAGTCTGGAGAAGAAGAGGCTCCCAGGTGACCTTATTGTGGTCTTCCAGTATCTGAAGGGGACCTACAAAAAGGCTGGGGAGGGGCTTTTTAGGATGTCAGGTAGTAACAAAACTAGGGGGAATGGAGCAAAGCTGGAGATGGGTAGATTTAGAATGGACGTGAGGAGGAAGTTCTTCAGTGTGAGAGTGGTGAGAGCCTGGAATGGGTTGCCCAGGGAGGTGGTGGAGGCCCCATCTCTGGAGGTGTTTAGGGCCGGGCTGGATGAGGCTCTGGCCAGCCTGATCTAGGGTGGGGTGTCCCTGCCCATGGCAGGGGAGTTGGAACTGGGTGATCCTGTGGTCCCTTCTAACCCTGACTGACTGTATGACTTGGTCTAGGTGATCCTGCTGTGGCAGGGGGATTGGACTGGGTGATCTTTCGAGGTTCCTTCCAATCCTTAATGATTCTATGATTCTATGATCTCCTGCACACCTTCCCATTTCACCTCTGGCCATCAGCTGTGGCTATCCAGGGCTCTGCCCTGCTTCTTCCCTGGGGCAGCCCTGGTAGCTCCACAGCCCTCTCTGTACCCACATGCAGGGAAACCCCAGCTGAAGGAGGCATGCGTGAGGGTGCAAAGCAGCGTGCTGCCCTACCCAGTGCTAATCAATAAAGGGAGAGTGCAGCTTGTTGACAGTGCTTGTGATTTTGACTGTGGCAATGGTGAGCTGCTTCTTTGAGTGCAGCACGCTCTGCGCCCCGTAAAGCACGGCTGGCGTTGTCTGCGGCGACTCACAAATGCTGAGATGTTGAAAAACGTTAGCATTTGCAACAGATACATCTGGTGCATATTTGCAAGGCTCAGGAATCGTGTAAATAGTGCCTGAGCCGTCACCATATTAGGAGAAAAGTTAGTCCCAGCCCCATATGTGAAGTCAGTAGTCAAATGTGTGCTGGTAGATATTCCACTGGTACCATTATAGGCTGGGGACTGGCCTGTTGGAGAGTGTAGGAGAAACGGACCTAGGGGTCCTGGTGGACAGCAGGATGACCATGAACCAGCAGTGTGCTCTTGTGGCCAAGAGGGCCAACAGCATCCTGGGGTGGATCAGAAGGGGGGTGGTTAGCAAATCAAGAGAGGTTCTTCTCCCCATCTACTCTGTGCTGGTGAGACCACATCTGGGGTATTGTGTCCAGTTCTGGGCCCCCAGTTCAAGAGGAATGTGGAGCTGCTGGAGGGAGTCCAGCATNAGTATTGGACTAGATGATTTTTCGAGGTCCCATCCAATCCCTAATGATTCTATAATTCTATGATTCTATGACTCTAATCTAGTGTTTTGGGGTATTAAATGTGAACATATCCGCAAGAGACAAGTACAGACTGACATAACATGTGTGATAATCACCTGTATTCACCTGTTTCAACCTATGTGGTCGGAAGAAGATTACAAGGTTTGAGTTGCAGATGCTCATATTTTTATTAAGGAGGAATCTGCCCGACATCGTAGTATTTTTAATTTGTTTTCAGTCAGAATTGTAGGACTTGTCCAGCAATCGAGGAAAAAGATGTCGAACACCTTCTTTTGTATCATGCAACATGCTGAGGACAAGAAAGCGCCTGTCTCCTCGTGCCAGTGCAGCACCACTCAGGCTACGTTTGAAAACTATTTTTTAATTAATGCGATGGGTCATGTTTTCACTGCACTAAGGCAGGAAATTCGAGGCAAACCGGATACTCCTTCCTACGTCACACAAACATGAATTAAGCATGTAGCATCAGACTTAATTTCAATTTCTAGGTCTGTAATTGAATCTCGCTCAATGCCAACTTTCTGCACCATCACATTGATGTCTGGATCTTAGCGACGTCATTTAAAGCAACAAACCAACCTACAGGGCTGTGTTCAGCTCTCCTGTCTTTAAGGGATTTGACAGTAAATGGAACAAAAAAAAAAAAGTGGTTTTTCTCTAGGGGCAGGTTTGTTGGAGGGTTTTCATCTTTTGTCAAGATATTTAATCTTGGAATGTTAGAAAGAAACGACGGCACAGTTTGTACGAGCGCAGGTTACGGCAGGCACAGTTTGCCTGGCTGCTTACGGGGACGAACACGCTGAGGCTTAACGCAGGGAAATGAAGAAGGAAGGGTGATGTTTGTATGTGTCCTTTGGAATCACGTGTGACTCCCAGGGCTCTAAGGGAATCAGATAGTCACTTTTGGAGCTGAATGTTACCTTGGGTTTCCCCAAACACCATGCGTGCCAGTGAGAACAAATCCTACCGAGATCCGCAGTGTGTTTCTCAAAGGGTTTTGGAGAAAGCAGCTGAAGTGGACTCCTTGGCAGTCATCATTGATGACTAACTGGAGGCAGGTGAGATTTTGGTGAAGCTTCCCATGTAAGGGACAACTTTGAACACTTTGTTTTCTGATGGGCTGAGCAGAGCAGATATAGTGCTATGGAATTAGGCCAAAATGTCCAACCATGTTATTTCCTCAGAGAAGTTCACTACAGCTCCCAGAAGCACTCCTAGTCATCACTAACACTTCCAGCTGGTAAGCCTGTCTCTCCACTGTGCTATCCCAGCAATCATGTGCTGGGATGTCTGCTGCATAGGACATCATTGGCCTTTGGAAGTGCATCATAGAATCATAAGGGGTTGGAAGGGACCTTGAAAGTTATCTAGTCCAATCGCCCTGCAACAGCAGGATCACCTAGACCAAGTCACACAGGAACACACCCAGGTGGGTCTTAGATGTCTCCAGAGAAGGAGACTCTGCAGCCTCCCTGGGCAGCCTGTTCCAGTGCTCCATCAAGAAGTTCCTTCTCATATTGATGTGGAACCTCCTATGTTCCATCTTACATCCACTGCCCCTCGTCCTATCACTAGACGACACTGAGAAGAACCTGGCTCCATCCTCCTGACAGATTGTAAAGATGGGCTGACCTATTGCCTTCTTGAGCTTTGCTTTGCTTCACTTGCCTGGACCCTCACAGCTCCTTAGTAGCTTTTCTGATACATCATGTCAGGCTGGCAGCTGTGCCTCTGTGCTCTGCCTGCCTGCCCACGGTGAGCCAGATCTGAATCTCACATGCATGGCATGTCCTCCTCCTTTGCTGTCTGCTCACTGGAGAGCTGATTTTGCATGCACCTCTGCTCAACGTCTTCCTTTTAGAAGGAACAACTGTTTTCTCCTCTGGCTTCTGTCAGTGCATGGTGAGGTGTTCCAGGACAGAGTCGGGTGCATTCCCAGGTGTGCCCCTAGGTGTGTACTGTGCATCTGAGAGCATCCTCCCTGGCATTCGTGGACTGAACCCCCCACTCACCTCAGCAAATGGTCCTGCCCAGTACCATGTCCCCTTTCATTTGGAGACATTTCCCCCATGCTGTGTACCTTCTGCCCTTGCTGTGGACTCCCCATCTCTCCTCAGCTTAATGTCTCTGTGGCGTGCAGCTCCCCAAAGGGCAGTGTTTCAAATGAACAAACAACCTTTTACATTGGTCCACCTGGAAAATTCTCCTTGGATGTTTCCTTCCCCATCCCCAACAGCAGGAAACAATGATTGGGAAATGGTTGGAATTTCATGAGGAAATTTTCAATGGAACAGGTTTTCTTTTTTACTGCCAGGCTGTATAATAGGTGTTTTTGAGAGGTCATTAACTTCAACAGCATAGTCAAAACCAGCGCTACACCCCACACCGCATCCTTCGTTAAGCAATTAAGTTACTGATAGGCTTTTACATTTACTTACCTTGATGGAAAGATATGTTTACTCAACCCGAGTAGAAATCAACATGAGGAGGTGGAAGTTCAGAGTAAATTTGACTAATGATGTTGTGTTTTCATCCTTAAAAGAAAGAAAAAAAGCTTTCCTGCTTTTGATGCCATTTTATCTTTATTGGAAGGGATCCGAAATGATCCCAACTGTCATGTGAGTGCTCGGTGAGGCTCAGATCCTCTTTGATTGTGGCTGAACATCTCTCTCTGTTGGCTCGTGCCTTCCTTCACATGAATACGGCACGCAGCACTTCAGGTTGTTTATTGAACAGTGATTTAACTCTTCCTGTATAGATGCTCTCACGATTATATCTGGAAGCAAAATATGGTCGGTAGCCACCTTTTGCCCACGAAGACGTTAACGCAGCCATATGGACGAATCTCCTCTTGTTTTCAGAATAACTTATAAATTACAAACCTGACTGGTACAAGCCATGCTTGTTTTGGTGAGTCTTAATTATGTCTCCTTTTCTTTCAGGTTCACTCTGTTCTCCAGTCTTGTTATGCGGATTTCTCCCCCTCCAAGCGATACCTTGGCATCCCCTTGAGCGGCATTTACTGCACGTGAGCATCGTCTCTGAGACACTTTGCTGTTTTCCTTTTCTGAGCGTTTGTTTTTTGAGATGACATTGATAGACGTGAGGCCTAAGTCTGGAGATGCTCTGTGGGCAGAGCTCACATTTACTGCAGTATGTCGAGCAGTTTTGCGGATCTGATCCATATTGGAGACTAGCACGATGTAACGAGGCCTGGGCATATAAAACAATATGTATTCTAGCACAGCTCGCTCAAAACAAATATGTTCCCTTCCTTTTGGCTGGTGTAAACAAACAATCCCCATTGTGTTCAGCACCGCTCTGCTGCGCTGCCGCACACATGGCAGGAGCTGGCTTTCCTGGTTCATGGAATGGCATCTCCGTCCTGCGACGCAGGTCTTCCCACTGCCTGCCCGGACAACCCTGTGAATTAGGACACCGGTCCTAGAAGCTGGTATCACCTCTGGTGTTAAGTCCTACATGTTTATGGGGAGAACTTTTGTTCCTACAGCAGCCAAGACTGGATCTGAACTGCAGGGCAGTTTTGCCCGCAGGGAGTCAGTGTAATAGTCGTCACAAGTTACCTTCACGCTGACCCGTGAACCCTCCTCCTCTGACGCACAAATTTCTTGTGATAAAAATTGGCAGCCGCACAGAAAGTCCGTGGCGTCTCGAGGTGGAAACACTTGCAGGGGCTGGTTCCAAACTCACACGTGAGGTTCATTGTGCGAAGTGCAGTGAGTTTGAACGCAGGTGTTCGTTCTGCGGTTGAACCCAGACTTTTATGCAAACCCGTTAGCCTCTCCTGTAACTTGTGCTGGAAGCGGAGCGAGCTGCTTTGGCGCTGAGCTGATCTCATTGTTCGGCTAAGTGTTACACAGATGGCATCCTTAAATGTAAAATTCTTTCCGTGGTTCTTTCAATTTGTATTTATTTCATTAGATCATTATTTATGTTAAAGAGACACCATCAATACGAAACGTGCTCAGCTTTAAAGGAAACGTCGAGAGGACTTTCAGGTGTCTGATCCTCAATCCTTTAGTTTTTGTGTTTTGCATTTTCCCACTTAAAATGTTTTTCTGTGTCTCTAGGTGCTATGTGACAGATCCACGCAAACAACAGAGGGGAAAGAGCCTCACTTAGCTGATTAGAGGAGAGAAGCACTGAAAGGCAATATGCACAAAGCGCTGCCAAGTTCACAGAGCAAAGGGAAAGATGAAAAATAGAATAATTCCACCAACCTTTTTAATTTTTATTTACAGCAATGTGAGGTATTTCTTACCCTAGCAGCAGGGAAACAATTTTCAGTCAAAAAAGTGATTTCTTAATCAAGGGTCTCCAATTCAAAATGTATTTATTTGATAAACAGTAATTATGATAGCTGCTGCAAGCACTCATTCATATCAATAATTCATTCAGAAGTAACCTGGATCAACATAGCAGCATTTATTTTTCAATTTAATAGGCTACGCTTTAAAATAAATATAAATCGTCGCAATCATTCAGCTCCATATGCTGGGGAAGGAAAAGTCACCTTAAACCAGATGCATATTGTAAAAAAAGAATAAAAAAGAAGGAAGACAAGTTGTTCTAAAGAAGCAGCATATGGGGGCAGATCTGAGGCTGGGGTAAAGATGCTCTCGCTTGTAGGTGTCAGCATAGTGAGGCTGAGTTTCGCCAGATGAGATTCTGGTCAGTGATTTTTTTGAAGAATTGCATGTTTTGAAGCATTTTCCACTGAGTCATAGAATCATAGAATCGTAGGGATTGGAAGGGACCTCGAAAGATCATCTAGTCCAATCCCCCTGACGTGTGCTGATTTCCTTCTTCAACGAAAGAGATTACTATGAGTTTTTTTCCAATTTTAATCAGGAAAAGGAAATACATGTGATAAAGAAAAATTCTAGTTGGAGGATGGTTTTGAGTGGAAACAGCCAGAGGGGTGGGTTGGCTCTGCACCTGCTCACACTTGTGCGTGGAGCCATGCTGTTTGTTTCTTATCGTTGGTTAGCCAAACCCTGTCTTAACTTGTGTCCCTGACTGCACACCCACCTTGCTGGGTCAGCTGAGAGCTCTTTTTGTGCCCCACAACCCACCATCACTCCTGTAGGCTCTGTTGACTGACTTTCCTTCTGTCTCCTGCCTTGTGTCCAGGAGGCTGCAGAGCATGAATGCGCTCATCAGCTTTGGGCACTGGGAAAAAGCGATGAGGGGCTTGAGCTGCAGTCAGTCCATGCTGCTGCTGCAGGAAGACCTCAAGCACTGGGCGCAGATCCCATTTTACAGCTTTTTCTGATGCTTTTGCTTTCACTGGTCGAGGCCAGAGCCCGTGATGGGAAGCAGGGTGTCACTGTCATGCTTATTCTGCCCCCATGTCTGAGCCAGCTCCTATGGCACACCCTTTGGGTCTTGCCACAGTCATAGTGCCCTCTTGTCCTAGAGTGAGCTCAGCAAAGCCTTTTTGGTCCATCAGACAGAGAGCCCTGTGTTCTGGCTGGGAGAGTAAAGCCGTGCACCCCTTCTTCCCTGAGCTGTGGCAGTGGTGTTTTCAGGGGATGTCCAGGAGCAGTGGCTGCAGCTGCAGTGCTGTGATCACGGTGTGGGTGAACCCTGCAAAACTGTTCTCATCACCTTACAGGTGGGTCGCCTTACTCTTCCAAGGCTGCTGATGCTGTCCCAGTGGTGACCTCACTGGAAGCGTGTCCTGTGGTGCCCTGAGACCTACAGCCACAGGGCAGGCAAGTTAAGGTGGAGCCATGTGTTTTATGCTGTTAACACATAAAGCTCTAAAAAGCTCTTTAAGATGCATAAATAAATAAATGCATCTTTAAGAGCATAAAGCTCTTAAAGGGGAAAAGTAAGTCGTGTTGTTTAATTTTCCCCATCCTAGTAGAGAGGAGCCATGCTTGTTCCACAGGTTGTGGCATTATTTGTCTCTCTGGTGTTGATCTGGTTTAGTGCTGGATGGAACTCAAAAGGAGGATTAGCGTCGATGTGCTCCCATATGCTCGGGTGCACTTCTGGACCGTGTCTGTACTATCCTCACTGCACGTGGTGGGGAGCGCTGGGCTATGAACCTGACGTGAGCAGACTCCCATGCAAGATGGTTACTGTTTCCTGCTTCCATTTGGGCCAGGAATATGGCTCATCCAGCCCCTTTTGTCCCTGCAGCTCTTGGTCATGGGCTTGCTTGAAATTTAGGAAATTGCAGTAACAGCAAATGAAGGGGGGTATAAAACAAAGTTGATTTTTCTCCACTTTAATAAAGGCCAAGTCAGGGTTTAGTTCTGGCTTTGGCTGTTAATTTGCTGTGGGATGGGAACAGGTACCTTGTTTTTGTTTTAATGGAATTGGTTCATCTGTCTTAGATGGTCACACTGGGGTGTGAGTCATAGAATCATAGAATCATTAGGGATTGGAAGAGATCTTGAAAGATCATCCAGTCCAATCCCCCTGACACAGCAGGATCACCTAGACCAAGTCACACAGGAACACATCCAGGAAGGTTTTAAACATTTCCAGTGAAGGAGACTCCACAACCTCCTGGGCAGCCCCTTCCAGTGCTCCATCACCCTCACTAGGAAGAAGTTCCTTCTCATGTTCATGTGGAACCTCCCATGTTCCAGCTCACACCCATTGCCCCTCGTCCTATCACTAGATGACATTGAGAAGAGCCTGGCTCCATCCTGCTGACACCCACCCTTCACATATTAATAGACATTAATGAGGTCACCCCTCAGCCTCCTCTTCTCCAAGCTAAAGACACCCAGCTCCCTCAGCCTCTCCTCATAAGGGAGGTGCTCCACTTCCTTCAGCATCCTCGTTGCCCTACGCTGGTCCTAAGTAAAAGAACCTGTGCTATTTTTAACAGCTGGAACTTTTGGGAAAATTAGGGCTGGTTGCACAACTCTGACTGTAAAATCTGGAGCACAAGGGAAGAGAAAGAACAGAAAATGTGAAAGAGGGAGGGGGGACGTTTCCCAAAGCTGTGCTGTCACAGTGAGCTGTACGCGGGTGACTGCTTGGTCACACATGGTGCCTTCACTGTGCCTAATACCTGGTCATTCTTCCAGCTGGCCAGCAAAGTGTTAAACTGTCAAACACTGAAACACATTGAAGCTGATCCTAAAACTGCTCTTCTACTGTCATTCAGGACTTGTTCTTTTAGCTGGTGTTCTTAAAGAGACTTCCCCAGTGGCACCACAGCCAGCTGGACACTTGTGCCAATTCCTCTTTCTCCATTGCAAGGGTTTCCAAGTTCATGAATGAAAGGTTGTGTTTTCTCAACCAAATCCTCCACCCCAAAGCCTGTTAGTAAACTCATGTTAACTCAAAAGATTCGACTGAAACCTCAGGCTTTGCCAGCTGGATCCTTCAGGAGTCCAAGCTCACGAGGTAAAGAAACACCTTTTCTCATGTGCTGCCGCCTGGCCCCGTCACTGCCCCACAAGTTTCTGTCAGCACAAAGGCTGGCATTGTCTGCAAGGACCAACTCGGATTACGGCTCCTTCCAGCTGCGTGGTCCCTGACCCTGCTCCTGCCCTGGGCTGCCCACGCTCTGCCTTCCCCACATGCAGACCTCAGCTGCAGCCTGCTGCCTGCTAGAGTTGAGTCTGGACTTGAGGGTGGCCTGGGATGGATTTTAAAAGGCAGCGCAGATGCTCGGCAGGGGTAACGTGGAATGATTATTTTAGGGCAGATTTTCCCCTAAAAAAATAGTTCTACATGCACATGGTTTGATCTTCACACAAAGGATTTATATAAGAACTCACTTCTCTCTGTCAGTTACAAAAAACCCCGCACACTGCCGGGGTTTGGGGAAGTGTGAGGGCTGGAGGACAGCGGCAGACAAAAGGCAGTTTTTCTTCTAAGAACATCTGCACAGCTGGAGCTCTGGCAGCGCTCTGTGCTCGAAAGCCTAGGTGTTGCCTGGTGGGGGTAAGGGACAAGGTCTGCTTGACACCCCCTGGCACACAGGTTTGGCCACTGTCCCCTGCCATGTACACAAAGATGTATAAGCGTTATTTTGCCACCAAGCACCTGGTTTTGAGAGTCTGTCACCCTTGAGTTGAACTGTGTGTAAACGATCTAAGGTGGAGGAAGCAATTGGGATTCCATTACATGCTACAGTAGATGCAGAAAAGGTACAAAGTTCATCTGTTCTCTCAGTAATGGAATTGCTGCAGTGGCTCTAGACCAGCACGAACCAAACATCCCAACTCCTAGATGCCCTGCACAAATGTGCCTGTAGTCCAGGCTGGAGAGGCTTAACAACAGATGTGCTACAGAAGTAGATCTGGCAGCCTAGCAAGGACCCAGCAGAATAGAAAAGATGCTTCCCTTTGACACTTGAACCTCCAAAAGTCTTTCTAAGATTAAGTCACCGCCTACCAGTGGAGTCCTGGTTGACTTAGTCTGTTGCGGCATGAACAGAATGTGCAGGTGAGCCTGAAGTTTCTCAGATTTTTATTTGCTTTGGGCTGACCCCATTCAGCCTCCTCTGTCCTTCCAGGACACTGAGACCCAAATCCAAAGGCAGATCTTAACAACACAACCTATGTGCTTGTCTGTAACAGAGCATGATACTTAAAACTGAATATAAGCAGCGATGAGGCTTTAGATCTTCAAACCTCAGTGTAACTTTGAGGCTGTCAGACAGTACTGAAGTGAGAGATCTGGAGTAGGAAAATTAGTGAACACAAAAGTCATGATATTTACCCAGTTTATGCATTTTCTCTCTTTTTTTTCATAAACCCTGCATAACTGGCGTATAATTGTTTTGCTAAGTGAGCCTTGAAAGCAAAAGTCTTGATAGCTGTCACATATCTTCTTTGTAGTACAGTGTGTTGTCCTTAGAAGCTAATCAGTAGAACTTGCTCAGAAGAACTTAATCAGCAGAACTGAGCACATTGTCAGTGCTTAAGAAATACTAAATTATAATAATAATAGCAATTCCTTTTGACACCACTTATCAAACTTTTGCTTTATTTCTAGGGGCGCCTTATTTGCTTCTAGTTAGGATTGAATAGCTGCTGCAGCTCTACTTATTGTGGTTAAGAGGCAGGGGGATGCAGCCTAACAGGGTGGGTCTGTTGATCAAAGAGGAATTTTGACAAACAACAGGAAGAAAAAGTCCCAAGAAAATTCTTGTGCTGTTATTTTTCACTTACCAGTCTTGCTTGTAAGATACGCAAAGTGGATTCAGGAATAGATTTGAACTGTTTAATTGTTAAAGTGTAAAATGCTCTACTTAGAAGTTAATAGAATCATATTTGAATTTCCTGATAGTCTCTCTTTTTAAAAAGACAGGCTCATTAGGCTCTCCTCACTGAAAGGTGACTGTATCCAGAAGCACATCTATTACTATTAATTATTTTTATTGTAAGGAGTTTGGATGGCTCAGAGAGTTGTCAGAGTATTTGGGGCCATCCTTTCTTTGTCAGCGCTGTAATTTGGCTGGGAGGTGATGACAATCATCTAATCTTCGGCTGTTTGGTAGTTCATGTGCAATTAGTTGGTGGGTTTCATTCACTTCCAACACGATGTGCATCCATGTCATAAAGAAAACCGCTCTGTTAACCCTAAGCTGTTGCTAATTGTCACAGGCTTAAATAGAACCGTGTCAATTTATCCCAGTTGAGGATCTGACCGATGAACACAACTGGCATTAATTAGCAGATGTGTTATCAGACTCCATGGAGATGTCCCGGGTTGAGTGACAACATAGACGCTCAGCTGCCATGGTCAGTGGAGCTGTGCCAGTTTGGCAGCTGATGGCACAGCACCCAGCGCCGGCGGATGGAAAGTCCAGGTCACCCCTGATGGAAGCATGGTGGTGGCTTCTGCCACCAGTCCCTACACAGAAAATGCCCCAGAACATGGGGTGACAAGTTGTATGAAAACACAAGCACACAAAGCACCTGAAAGTGGGGAAGGTGGGGATGGAAGATGGGGAGGGTGCTCCAGTGCTGAACTGACTAGTCCCTGGAGCTGAGTATGTGTGAGAGATTGTGCTGGTAGGGTGAAGGCAAAGCCACCAGCAAATGTGTTTGGGTTCTGTCTTTCTGGGTGCACCCTCTGAAGTCAGATTGTAATGCTAGTTGGCTACATGTGACAGAAGGGCAAGTGAGATACCTCTACCTGGCGGGCTCAGTTGGTAGAGCATGGGAATCTGAATTCCTGGGTTCATGGGTTTGAACTGCATGTAGGACATCTTCAGACAGTACAGTAGGCTTACCCTGCTCCAGCAGAGGGGGTTGGACTTAGATGATCTTCTGAGGTCCCTTCCAACCTGTTACATTCTGTGATTCTGTGAAAAAGAAGGGATCCTAAAAAACAGTAGGAGTTTGCAATGGCAGCTACTGACACTGGTGGTACTATGATGGTTCTAAAAGTAGGGGTTTCGACCTCGGCTAGAGAAGCGTCTTGAGCAAGTCATGCAGTTGGACGAGGAATTCAGAAGCCTTTAGGCTGGTCTCAGCCTCTGGCCCAGCTGGCACAGGGTCTGGTTTGGTGTGCTCACTGTTGTGTTAGGTGTTTCTATATTATGGCTGTGTTCCTGTGTGGCTTGGTCCAGGTGATCCTGCTGTTGCAGGGGGATTGGACTGGATGATCTTTTGTGGTCCCTTCCAATCCCTAATGATTCCATGATTCTATGATTATTGACTTCACAGCCTGATGAAAAGACAGTGATTTTTCAGAGAAATCAGTACAGCATATCCTCAAAGTATGCACAGACATGACAAGTACTGGACTTTTAATTAAAAGAGCAGGTAAAATAAGTATGCTGGGCTACTATTATTTCTAAGATAACAACAGAATAAAGGCACCTATTTCCTTCTTGAGTGCAATTTCCTAAATGAAAAAGTAAACATTAATATCTTCAGAGATCTGACTGATCTCATGCGATAATTTAGGAAAATATCTCCATTACCTTGTGCTTTTTGTTGGAAATGCAATCACAGGATACGCACGGAGCTGCAATCCTCAGACAGATTAAGTAAATTAAATCACTCAGTGTCTTTTTTCAATGGCTCCGAAGTTAAAAGTAATTTGCAAAGAAAATACTTGGTTTCAATTGGTTTGTAATATCTGTTAATGATCTTTGGAAAAAAATTCTGATAACATGTGGGAATTCCCTCAGGGACAGGGTTGTGAATAAGTGGATTTTTTTAAAAGTTTTAGATGTCATTAGCCAGTGATTTCTTTGAAGTAAGAAGCTGCTGCAGAATAAATTGCAGAGGTAAACAAGTGAGCAGGACATTTGCTTTTTATGAATAATACACATTTTTTTCACTGCACCTTCTGCCCCTCCAAAATAACCTACAGTCTAACTCACCATTACAGATAGCCTGGAATCACAGCTCCCTGTGCATTTGATGGTTTTTTAATATATTCTGTGTTTATGTGAAAGCAGAGTTCGCTGGTGTAAACCCACTAATACAAGGAGAGAATTTGCTTCTTTAATGTCGATAAATATTTGGATGGTGGGTATCAGGAGGATGGAGCCACGTTCTTCTCAATGTTATCTAGTGATAGGATGAGGGGCAATGGGAGTAAGCTGGAATGTAGGAGGTTCCACATCAATATGTGAAGGAACTTCTTCCCAGTGAGGGTGACAGAGCAGTGGAACAGGCTGCCCAGGGGGGTTGTGGAGTCTCCTTCTCTGGAGACATTTAAGATCTATGATTCTACCCGCCCGGATGTGTTCCTGTGTGATTACCTGTTCTAGGTGATTGTGCTGTGTCAGGAGGATTGGATTAGAAGATTGTTCGAGGTCTCTTCCAGTCCCTAATGATTCTATGAGTCTTTTAATTTTTTTCTTTCTTTGTTTTTTTGTTTTTTCCCCAGTAGATGATTTTCCAACCCACAAAGCTGGAACATCTTCCTGTAACTGAAATGACTCCAGCACAGCTATTTCCCAGAAGGCATCCTTCCTGATTTCTTGTGGGACCCGTAAGATGACTGAAGTTGTAGGTAGGTACAAACATGGAAAAAGGGTCTCTATTCTCTTGGTGCCTTGTTAGCATTAACCATTGTTTTAAGGGATCAGAGATGAAACAGAGGTCTGTTACCCATCACTACCGTTAGATTAACATTTCTCAGGACAAATGTGATCTCCTGGCCTCTTCCCCCACCTGAGGACATCTTAAGTAGAAATGAATACCTGAGGCACCGTAGACTACACTTGCCTACAGGCAACATTGTCCTGCTTCTGAAGTTGAGCTGTGCCCTTCATCCACAGGCAGCTGAGGATGGGCCTTATGCATCCATCTGTGGGTCTGGGTTTAGACAGGAGTCGGGGACATCCCGTGGCAGTGGTGGTCTGGGTGATAAAGCTCTGTGATCGCACGGTATGCTGTCACAGAGATCAAAATATATAACTAGTTGCAGGCACGAGTCTTTGCTTTCCTCACCTTCCTCCAAACCTCTTTTGCTCAAGGCTGTTTTGATCCTGGTCTGCTTTTTCCTGGGCTGCAGAGAGGGCTGTAAGTCACACTATGACAGCATGAATAAAACTGCTGCTACCAGGATTCCCACACAGGGCTGGAGGAGAAAGTGTTCTCCTCTCAGCTCTAGAAAGAGATGTGAATGGCCAGAAGTTTGAAAAGCTGCCCAGTTTTTCCTGATTCCCTGGATGTTTGGTACAGGTATCCATGCAGATCCCAATAACTCATCAGGCCACTCACTTTCCACATGAGGATGTTCAGAGATACTCTGTGGTTACTTTGAGAGTAGTAGGACTCCTCCCTGGCTGCTCCTTAGCAGTCACTGGCACTGGTCAATCCTAAAATGCCTGGACTTTGGCAAAGGCAAACAGCAGACAATGAGGAAGGAAAGTCCCTCCTTCCTGCACATTTAAGAGTGGAGCAGTTTATCATGGGTAAAGGTTCCTTTCTGGCTCTGCCTGTGGACTGGCATACGCCAAGAACTACAGGGACGATTAGACGTCACTACATCACACCTGCTAGTGAAACTCTCAGACTTTCTTAGGGCTAGGAACAACCTTTTTTATCAGCTAATCTGAGCTTCTGCATAATACATGGTCCTGAATTTAACCCAACCTGAACTTTATGTGAAGATTTGTTTTTATGTCTAAAAATGCCTTCTTGTTTACAAACACGATGCTGTTTCTCTCCTTGCAGCTGCAAGTTCCATTAACTGTACAACGTTTGGAAAATCAATACCTCTTATCCGATAGAAATTCAATACTTCTACTTTTCACCTTGAGGACAGGAAAGGTTTTGGGTTTTTTCCCCCTTTGCTGCTAATTAAGATGGAAGATGTAACGTTACTTATATTATAGTCACTCTTACGCGGAGTTCTGACGAAGCCTGGGGATCCCACTGCATAAAGTGAGGGAGACTGTGCATCTTCTTTGGTTCTGAGATTATTTGAGCAGGCAAATGGCACAGTGTAAAGGAAGCTGAGAGTTTTAATTCAGAGTTTGCCTCTCATGTTAATGCATTTGTACCTCTGAATTGCCCGTGCTTTTCTGATCAACTCATCCAGAGTTGAGAAACGTCTGCTTAATGTGAGGTCCCAAGGCCTTCAAGAAGAGACACTAGTGTCCACGGACATCTTCTAGATTATCTCAGGCAGCAGTGCTTGTTCCAAGTCTATAGAGAGGGTTCATGTGTGATTTGCAGTCCCATAAGGGTGAGTCTTCCCCAAGAGAAAAGCTGGTGCTTGTGTTCTTTATCTCTTCCCAAGAATTCTTCCACCCTTCTGACTTTTATCATTTCATTGCCATTCTCTGGACTTGTTCTATTCCTGCTTTCTTTTTTCAGGAACGAGGTGACCAAATTTGAAGACAGTATTCAAAGTGAAGATGTGCTACTGATTTATATAATAGCATTATAATATTTTCCACATTATTCTCTCAAACCCTTTTCTTCATACAAACCCCATAAGATTCTTTTTAATTCTTTGAAATACTGTGCCTTTTAACATCTGTAGTTTACTCTGATCGGATTTTGACAAAGGAATAAAAGGCTCCATTTTTCACATAGAATTTTATTTATTGTTTGAACTTGAGAGGAGAAATTGGTTAACTTACAATTTCAAATTCTCAGCAATGTAGACCATTGGGCATGGGTTTCATTATCAGCCCTTCTGTACTTTCTATAGAAACGTGTTAAGCTGAAAGTTGGTGTACAAGATTCTGGCTCAAAATTCTGGCCTTTTGTTTTATAAACATGGCCAAAGACTTAGTCTGGAGCTGGCAGCATCCTCAGAGATGTCAGAAATGTTGTTCACCTGTACCAAACTCCTGATGAAACGTGCTGGGTCTGTGCATTTACATGCTGCTTGACCAGGACCATGCACAAGCCTGAGTGGCAGCTGAGTTCTGGGGTTCCCTGTTCACTGCACAGCTCCATGCCAGATCAGGGGATAATCTCTTTTGGAATCATCTGTTTGATGACTGCAGAGGGTGAGTATTTCATTCTTGTGCCTTCATCAAGGCATTAGAAAAGGCTCAGAGAAAACAGTTATGTCTGTTCTATTTCCTAAGACTCTTCTTGCAGCTACTGCCTTTCCTTAGAATTACCAGTCCAATGACTGATCCTGCCTGACCCTACTTGTCTTGTAAAAGCTGACGAGATCACAGCCTGAAGCTCTGTAGCCACAGTCTCAACACTGGCTACAGAAATCTCTTCACTATTTTCAAAAAGTGCTGCTCTGAAGATTTACAATAACTACCTGCTAGATATATGGGCACAACCAACACACAGCCCTGAACCCTGAACACTCGGCCTCACTTGCACAGGAATTTGTGCCTCTCAAGAGGCAAACACTGAGCTGCCACAAAAAAGTGATTCCTTACCTGCAAGTGAGCAGAGATGTTAACATCTTACGATTATATCCACTCAGATGTTGGGTAAAAATATTTCAAAAGTAGTCTTGAGCTCAGAATTAATTGCTAGCTTCTTTAATTAGTCACATTGCTGCTTTACCAATAGATAGAGCTCTGCCATTTCTGTGCAATGTATATTTTTAAAGTTTAGCATAAAGAATTTCTTAATTCTTCCATGAACTAAGCAGTTTTAATTGAAAGCTGTTTTCAGATGAACTGCAAGTTTTTAGCTCCACTGTATGACAGCAAATGCACATTTCCCCAGGTATCTCTAAAGATAAACACGTTTAAATATTCAAGAAATATTAGGGGACCAAACTGGTTTAGTTGCATGTATATTCTTACACAATATGCATTCACAGTTCTTGCAGAGGGATGGGTTTTTGGTCCTTTCTCTTTCATCTTTCTCTTTCTCTTTCTCTTTCTCTTTCTCTTTCTCTTNCCCTTCCCTTGCCCTTGCCCTTGCCCTTGCCCTTCCCTTGCCCTTGCCCTCTCCTCTTTTCCTTTCCTTTCTTTAGCAAAGGCGTGGAAAAGCCATCGTGGTACTATTGCTCCTGTCGGAAACTTCTGCTGACTGCAGCATGAGTTGGATTGGGCCCAGAGAAACCAAATACACACAGGTAACAATAAGTTGGTCATAAACCCAAGGAGAATCACAGATAAGAGCAGCACACAAATTAGCAACGTAACATGTAGGTCATCCAGTACAGCTCCCTGACACCGTGAGATTGTTTCCTATGCTATATTTTCAGTGGTTTTGTGTGCCCAGATTAAATGCCTTAAGTGATGCCACGTCTCCAGGGAGGGCTTGTGCTGCCTAGAGTGTCTTGTTTTCAGAATTTTTTTTCAGTTTCTTGCCATCATCATATTTCTCCTAGTTATGTCCCCTTTCTTTCACTGACACTGTTTTTTCCATCATCTTTTACCAGTGTGATGGTGTTTTTATTTAGTCAGCATTAAGCCAACTCACAGCTATATATTTCTTTTAATCCTTCCTAATAAATCATCCCTTTCACTCTTCTAGTTGTTCTCCCTATCTTCTTGTCACACTCCTGTCTGTCAGTGTCCTCTTTAGTTATGGTACTTTAAAGATGTGATGCATTTCTCTGAGATGATAACAGATCTGGTGTAGATCTGAGCTTCCTCAATGTCTTTTCCCTGAAAAACCCTCTTGATGTGCCTAGGGGAAAGCTGCCAGTGCTCTGGACCAACACACGGCTAGAGTAATATGCTCAAGACACTTTGGTGCCACTTGCTCTATAGGCCAACAAAACCTTATTAAACCAGTTAACCTGATATAGCAGACCCCAAATGTATGTCGTTAGGGGTTTATATCTCAGAATGTTAGGAGGCAGAGTAGCACAGATAAAAAGATCTTTGTTGCTGTAGTTGAGATTTGATGGCTCTTGGCCACGAACATCATGGTCTAAAATTATGGAAGATGTCACTGCCCATAACTAGATGTGAGTGTTACTAGAGTGCACCGTAGAAAGTAATTATATACAGAGTCACAAGCCCAGCTGTTCTCTTCAGGCATTAAATTCTGATCAGCAAACAACACTCCTTTAGTGCTAAATGAGATCTTGGTTGTAATAGAATGTCTTTACCTTTGTGTTCTGTTGGATTGGAGGAATATCATCTTAATCTGCTCTCTTTAAATTTTCATTAAGGAACGTTTCAGCTACCTGCAGCTTCATCTGGTGATGTTTAATGATATCAGCTAGCTCAGTCTTCTGTGCACCAGCAGGGGCTTCTTTAAATTGGTCAACTGAATGTTTTCAAGTTTAATGGACTTGGAATAAGACTTTTAAAATAACAGCATCTCTAAACAGTTTTACACACACGGTGCACACACACGCATGCATGTGTTTAACTGTGATGTGTGAGCGTGCACGTACAGGTGCTGGAGCGCACGTGAAGTACAGGAACCCCGATCCTATTCACCTTCTTGAAACCATTGCAGCTAGCGTTAACACGAGTTTTAAATTGGCAGTGCTCTACCTTTTTGTTGGAGTTTACTTCTGTAACACAAAATCAGAAAGATAAGCTGTGAAACTCATGCAGCTGATGACATAACGCTAGGATCTCATGATGCTGAATCTCATATTTCTAAGAGCGTGGGACGGATGTTGCTTGCTGAAATGATTATACTGCCCGTTGCAATATATGTCTCCTTGTTTTCATGTGGGCACTGAGATGTCCAAACCATTAAACGTATATGGTGTAATGAGTCCTGTGTAACTCCTTTGTTCTAAAGAAGGCATTCTCTTTCCACAGTTGTTTTATGGTACAATAAAGCCCACTACTCTAAAAACCTGTGATGAACACAGCAATAATCTGTGACTATGTGCATATTTGCATTTAATAATGATATCCAAATGCCCATATGTGCATATAAATATGCATCTATATGTATAAACATGCATAGAGAGACACATGCACACATTTAATGGAACCAATTAGAATGTAGCATAAATAGATCCAAAGCTTACCTGCCATGGCTGTGCGAAGGGATAATTCAAGCTGCAAAGACACGCAAGAAAGCAAAGCTCAATGCGCTCCATTGGCTTGTTCCTGCTACACTCAACAGTGACAGGCTGTATGCTAAGACGGGGTACCAGCAGACATTCGTAACGACAGCTGGTTCAAAAGAAAGCTTTCAAAATAGTGCGACACCCCCAACTTCCTTCCAAGTCTTGGTGTTTGCCAGCACTTAACTGAGGCTGGTTCTTAAGGTCAGATGTTCAGATAAAAGTTATTCAGAAAGAATCTGGTTCTTTATGTTTGAGCTATATATGTGTATTCAACACACAGACTCTTTGTTGCCCATGGATTTGCATTTAAGCTCACACATGGATTATGGCTAACTACTATCTGCAAAAATGATGGATGTTTCTTCCTGATACTGTGCCCTATGTGCCTGAGGTTGTTCTCAATTGAATTCTTCACTGTCTTGTGGGCTACATAAACTGTGATCCAGAGAGTAGCTGTTTCATTATGAAAAAAACTACATAAATCCCTCCGACTTTCTGTTGTGAAACCAGGGAAAAGTGGCTTCATTTTAGCATGACCAACATCACACCCACTACGCTCAGCTGACCAGGAGCACAGGAAAAAATCCCCACACTTATTTTTCCTGTGTGACTCTCCCTGGTGGAGGCATTTAGAATTTGGAAACAAACACATTTCTCTTTCTGAAGTTAATGTGAACAGTTAATCTATTTGCATTTGAACTCACTAAAAAATAACCAGGCATGGGAAGCAAGCTCAAGGATAAGATGTGGCTACAAGGAAAACTGAATTTCACTGAGCTGAATTTGAGTGGAATAGCAGAAATACAGGGACTGGAAGGGACCTCGACAGATCATCTAGCCCTATGCCTTGTCAGAGCTTTACTGCACACGACATGCACTAATTAATTATTGTGCTATCCTGGTGCAATAGTCAAGCATTACCTATGGCGCAAGTAGAGGAGGTTACCCTGGGATGCTCTTGACTTTGCTGAGAAGCCATGAATAACCTTGTGAAAATGAGGGTGGTAAATTGATTTGGCTTTGGAACTGAATTTTCAGGGTGGTTAGAAAAATATGTTAGACCTACAAGAAGTTTTAATTGCAGCACTGGGTACTACGTGTGTGCAGTGTGTTCAAAAGCAGGTTTTCATTTACATATCGCTTGGGGACCCCAAGTGAGAAGTGTCAGACCTTCAGAGGATTCAGACAGCTAAAGGTGCTGTTGTTTGAAGATCTTTGGAACTGCCCAGGCACCGCTCTTCAAATTAAATCAAGAAGATCTGGGCATCAGGAAACTTCAGAAAAGCATTGACAGGTTGCTTCTCAGTCTCTTGGGGAACTGTACTGATTTCGGGAGTATTGACCTTGCTTCAGCTGGAGATGCCTTTGGGGAGATGCCAAGGGGAACAGGATGAGTCTGCGCTCATTTCCAAAGAAGGTATGGTTCTATCACAAACCAGGGGCTGATACCAGGCTGCTTCCCTGCAGCAGGCTTTCTTGGCTTCCTGACACCTGTCCTGCTAGCTCCAGCATGGTACATGTGAGCAATGTTGGCCATGCACTCTGGCTGGCAGTGCTCCTGTTTGCCATCAGCCTTCCCTCCTGGATCAGGGCCGCTACCGATTGCTGAGGGGTGGCCAGGAGCAGCTCCCTCTGGTGAACCTCTTTTGTGCTTTTATCTCCCTCTTCTTGGCAGTAAGCTGCCACTGGCTCCCAGCCATGGCCCTCCCGCCCTCCCCAGTGCCCAGCTTGCATGCTTAGCCGTGCCTACATCTCTTCCAGCAGCTGGCCCTACTTTTCCTCCACAGCTGGCTGCTGCCCCCTGCTGTGGTAATTATTATTTATTATGGATATTCAATGTACATTATGTGTCCAGAGTCCAGTACTGTCTGCATCACTACCAGGGTCCCACTGCGCGGGCAGAAGCGTGCAGCAATGCACAGTTGTTCCACATCTCATGCAGCGACAGACTGAGAGGGAAGGAGTGAAGGTGGCTGTTGGCACCTATTAGCACTATCTGATGTGACATGTACTCTGGGTCCTGTGTTACATGACTCCAGCAACAGCACAGCTAAGTGCAGAGCAGCTTTTTCTTCACCTTGCTATCAATAGCAAGTCTCCTGCTATTCCTGCTATCTAGCAGGAAACACCTGAGGTGTTTTCCAAAAGTCATGGCTGCTGCTCAGTCACAGTTTAACTCCCTATGGCTGTGAATGCAGATAGCACCTAGTTTTCAGTTGCTGTCAAGAAGCAGAGCCCTGAGACCACAGCGTGGCTACGTGTGGCACCATTTTCTTCCCTGTTTCTCTTCCCCACCTTCTTCTCGATCTGGGATTCTCTGTTCTTGCCGGTTCCTTTGTGCGTACGTCTTTCTCCTCGCACATCACTCCTCCTCCTCACCTTGCTTCCCTGAAGACGCCACCCTCAGTTAAAAACAGAAGGGATTTAACTCCCACAACTTAGTACACAGGCAAAAGCACCTGGAGGAAGAAAGAAGCAGCTTCTGTGTGCTTGGAAAAACACAGAACCCTAAACATATTTCACACACCTATGTACAGGTGCGAGAGATGGGTTTTAAGCTGCGGTGGCTGCAGCGAACTGCCTTGCGGATGATGGAGCACTACTGCTCCATGGCAGCAGAGGATCTGTCCCAGTATGTAAATGTAAATATCTATTTTTACAAGCCCTCCTACGGTTTGCTCAAAAAAAAAGGAGCTTTCTTTTTAGACACTGGAAGCCTACGAGCCAGTCAGAAATGCCCCACTTTCTATATTTTGTCTAATTACTACCTCTGACTTCCTTTGAAAGCTCTCAAAATCGAACCAATTCAAAAGCGACAGAGTGAAATAGAACTGAAGTAGCTTTGCCTATGGTGCCACTGGGCCTGCAGGAACTGGCAAAGAAAAAAGCGAGAAAGGCTACCAAGCCATGCGAATTCAGATAATTAAAATGTTTGGTTGTTAGCGGCCTCGCCGAGCCAGCAAAATTCCCACTGTCCTATTACTTGTAATCTTCTGCCCTCTGAGCTGGCTCGGCTGCAGCAAGTTAATGTCAAGAGCAAGTATGTAATGCAGTCTCTACATCAGAGCACTGTCTGTCATGAATCAGTCTTTAAATTGTTTTGAGTTTACATTTAATTGCTTCCTTTGCATGCGATGTTTATGCACACGCTCCTTCCACCCCCCCCCACTTCCTATGTAACTGCCATGTAGGCTGCAGCCATAGTGTTTGGATGTGGAGTATGCAAACCTCAGAGATCAAGGAGCTTGAATCTGGGAACTGATTTGTCCTCTTTTAAGATGGCAACCACATGTGTGACTTGGATCCAGACCTGGGGTGGGTTCTGGATACACTTTTTTGAGTGCATTAGGGCTCGGGATTCATATTCATGTATTTGTTATGACACTTGTCCTAATATCCACTACTGGGTGTTCACCTTCCCTTCTACTGGAAAGAGAAATGCTTCCATATCCACTTCCTCTGGATTGATTTAGTGTTCATTCCAGGAGAAAATAATCTTCAAGATATGTTCTCAGTTTCATTTCTTGACAACCTCTGAGACAATTGCTCTTAAGTAACCCATCCAAAAACTTTTGGATCACTTGGTCACCTTCCTCTGGTTGGTCCCTGTTATCCCCTGTCACCTCCTTCTCCTTCAGAAGACTGGTCCCCTGTTTTTTCAAAGTACTCCAGTGCTACTGGTACTTTTCCTCCTTGTAGTAACAGTCTCGGTGGTTTGAGAGACTGAAGGACAACTCTCATGGGGTGTTCCTGTCCAACAAACTCTCTCTTGAACTGCTGTTCAGAATCAGTTGCTTGGTCTTCATAAAACTGTGGTAAACTTCAAAGCTCTGCAATTCCCAGGACTTTCTTCATCTCCTTTTGAAGACAGGCAACATAATAGGGCTTTCCAGCCTTCTTGTGCTGCTGCATTTTTCAAGGGAAGAAGTCATCCCCTTGTCAGTATCTTGGCTTTTTCTCACTTTATTTTCCCTCAGAACTCCCAGATGAACACCATCCGGTTGTGGTGATTTACTGCACTTGAGTTTCTCAAGTTACTCTACAACTTCCTCCTTAGAGACTTCAATCTGTATAAAGGCCACACTCTGATTTTCTTTGCAAAGTGCCTTTGGCACAGGAATTTCTACACGACTCTCAGCAGTAGACATGATGCAAGAGATTCATTTACTCCGCTTGCTTGCTGCACTTTTCTCCTGACCCACTTTATATGGATTTGTGGGGCTCTCTGAGGCATTTTAGTGCATAACCTCGCCTAGGATTCACATTCACCCACAGGTGAGGCTTAGTTCTCATCTCCTACTGCTCCACCGAAGGATATTTCTGTTCATTACTGCAGCCACTCTTATCGCACCATGTTTGGCTGGTTTACCAAACCAAGCAGCGCTCCTCTGCACTACATCTGTCGCAGGTGAGTGTTGTCCCCACTGATGCAAACTGATGGCACTGTCCGTAGGAAGACGTTCAGGTGAGGACCTGGTCTGGCAGGAACCCCCTTCTCTAATGCTACGTGTAGCAAGTGGCCACGTCATGCCAGAGTGGCCAGCTGAAAGCTCAGAACCAAAATCCAGGAGGGGCAGGACCCATATCCTAGCCCACAGCCTGGCCCTCAGCCAAGTCAGCAGCCCTTTGGTCTTTTGCTTTTGATAAAGGGAAGCCTGAGGGCTGAAGCAAACTTTTCTTTTCCCCTTTTGTTTTGTGTGTGTCATTATTTCTGTTTCTTCCCTCTCCCTGACAGTTTTAAGAAAGGCAGGAGCTGCCATACAGCCAATCCAGTCTTTAATGATGGCAAAGAACAGGTACAGAAGACTAGAAATGAGCCCAGTGTTCTCTGTGTCCTCTGTGGTTCCTGGCCAGCGTACCCTGGCCTTCAGTCCAGATGTTTCAAGAAGTCAGTTTTATGGAAACACATGTTTGCAAACACTAGTGACCATTCTGACATGACATTATTTCTATGGACTTTGGTGACCATAGGTGGCCCTCACAGAGTCAGACCCCAGGTACTACCGTAACTTGTGTTACAGCTGCTAAAGATATGATTTACCTGCTGATTTGAGACACAGACATCCCTTTGCTATGGGATAGATGTGAGGTCAGTGTTAACTAGAACTGCCTCAGGTACAGACACAGGAACTATATGTGAAATGAGTTCCATGGCTTTACCCATCAATGAGAAGAGTGTTTCTGCTGTTGTTGAGGATGCCCAAGATTTCAGAGAGAGTGATGGGTCTCCTTATTGCATCTTCCTTGTTTCAAGTGAGGAAGAAAAACACAACACCAAAGAGTTCTGCTTTCTCAGTGGCATTTGGAAGGAGATAAAGATCTTTACTTTCTTAACCTTTCTAAGCAAAATCAGTCATGTTCATGCCTTACATGTCTCTTTAAATATATGGAAAAAGCCTTAGAAATTAGCTGGGTCCATAATTTCCTAATGCTTGGGGATTTCTCATACAGGACAGGTTTAATTACAACTTACCATAGCTGTTTTAGGATTCTAATCTTCTAATCCATTTTTACTGTCACCCTCACTGGGAAGAAGTTCCTTCTCATGTTTATGTGGAACCACCTATGTTCCAGCTTACACCCATTGCCCCTCATACTATCACTATTCCTCCACCTTCAAAATACTGAATCTGTTGTTGGTGGTTCAGCTGCTGGTGGTCTGATCACTCTCAAAAACGCTTTGTGAGTATCTTTGCATCACTTCATCTTCTTACTACATTTTATCCAGAAACAGAGAATCATGGAATGCATTGGTTTGGGAGGGACCTATACAGGTTATCTAGTTTATTCCCCACTACAGTGAGCAGGGAAGTCTTTAATTAGATGTATTTGCTCAGAGCCCTGTCCACTTGAATATCTCCAGGTTTTGGGACCGCTGCCACCTCTTTGGCTAACCTGTTCAAGTGTTTCACCACTGTCAGTGTAAAAGACTTTTTCATATCCTGTCTAAATCTACATAGAATCATAGAATCATAGAATCATTAGGGACTGGAAAGGACCTTGAAAGATCATCTAGTCCAATCGCCCTGACACAGCAGGATCACCTAGACCAAGTCACACAGGAACACATCCAGGTGGGTCTTAAATATCTCCAGTGAAGGAGACTCCACAACCTCCCTGGGGCACCATCCTCCTTTCCTCTTCATGGGAGTTTGCCAGAAGTTTACAACATCTTGCCTATCCACAGGTCAAGGCAACCAGCACCTGGAAGCCTTGCTTTCTGTGTCAGCCAGGCTCTAGTCTACCTTCTTACCCACATGGTACCCCTCTATTTCCCCATATGGTTTATCACATGGAGCTATGAGAAAACTAGACAGAGCAAATATTTGTGGAAATCATATTGTTTTCAATGATTTTATTCACATATCTGCAGTGTGTCAGGCAGAAATCCACTGTTTTGTATTGGAGATATTGGAAGGATCCTTAGGAAATTAACACATAGCCGCTATCACAAGCTCTGTGGGTAGCAAACACTGTTGTGTAGGTGAACCAGAAGAGAAAGCTTACTGTCTTTGAAATTGAGTAAAGATTATGCTGAAACATCCCACAACAAAATATTTGCAGGAATTATTACCTGATGACTTCACAGCACACAACATACTGCTCATTGTTGTCAGAAGGAGCTACTTTCTTGAGGAATGCTACCAAGTGGAGGAAGACTCCTGTGGTGTAGGCATGACTGTCGATGCACAATGAATGATTAGTAAATATTTCAGCTGGTGTTGAAAACAGAGTTCTGCAGGAAAGGAACCTTGAACACAAGAAAAATGCAATTTGGTTAGCATCCATTCTACCAGTGGGGCCATTCATGGTTGTCTTCTATCTGAGAAGATTCATCAACACATTGGAAATGTGCTACTTGCTTATGCATTTGAGTCTGGGCAGCAGTTTTTCATCTGGTCACAAGATATTTTCTAATCTATCTGTTACTGGTGGACTGCATCTGATTTTAGGAAAGTTCTGACACAAATTTGGATGTGGAAATGAGATCTTATCAACATCCGTGTGTGCCTCTGTGAAGAGCCACAACGCAATCTTGGTTTGCAGTTCTCCATTCTAGGAGGAATTTTGACTGAACTTCAGATGTGAGTGTCACAGTTTAGTAGCTCTAATACAATCTGTAAGTCTTGCAACTGGCTCTGAACATCAGCGTACTTGTGGGGACCCATGACACCCCGTGTGATCTCAAATTGGCATCTTGGAAGAGCAGCTTTTGTTCTCCTTTTTCTCCCTATAGATCCTTAAAATATGCAAATCTATGTGATCTGCTTCTCATACAAAGGGTTGCAAATTCAGCTATGGATCAAAGATTAGAGCACATGCCTATTATTTCTGCCAGCTAACCAATCCAAATGTTTAACTCTTTAAAGAAATAGAGGGTCAGCAGCTTTCTGAATAATTGTTTCCAGACAGTCCTCTCTAAGTTGGATTTCTATATCACATTCAACTTCAATTGTTGCTGTAATTTATCTCCCTCCACACACTCTGACTTTACTAAATTCACGTGTTAGTATTTGAGTCACTTATGCTCAGACAAATCCAGAGCATACTCCATGATCATTGATTGTTTCTTCATGGTGCCTCACAGATTAAATAAAAAAAATCAGTGCCATCCCAACACCTGCTTCTGGCCTTTGTTGTTCTAGGAAGTGTGGAGAGGGAGAAACTGGGTCGAAAATGACTCAAAAATAAATCAAGTCAGGATGTGTACTAACCTTTTGGTAAGCTTTTCTTCATTTAGGTTTTGACAGTCAGAGTGGGTGGGGAGTGTTTTTTCAAGAGCCGCGGTTGCCAGCGTAGTGCCATGTTTGGAGAGTATGCTTCTTCACCGCCTTCTATTTCCTTGTCTTTCGGTCTTGACTTGTATTCATGAAGAAAAGCACTTAAAAGTGCTCTGGTATTGTCCTTTTACTCACTCTCATGGGCACCACCTCCTCAAGCCTCCCAGAGTAGGGACCTTCTGTTGGAGTCAGAAGAACCCGCCACACCGTCAGTGTTTCCACCAACTGCTGTGTCCCGCATGTTCTTGCTCTGTCCCAATATGCTTCATCAACCTTCTTTTGTCTCAGGGCAATCACAAACCAACCAGTTGTTACCTAAGATGGTAGCAAAAACTGTTCAGGGATTTTATGTTTCGCTGATATTAAACTGAAAAACAAAACACTGCAGCTCCGTTCATACTTCAGTTTTGGTCTGGGCTATTCAATGCCAGTGGATGCTACTTCATTAAATGACCAAGCCTCAAGTTAAATATCTCCCTCAACAGGCACTTGATCTTGATGAAAAGAGGCTCTAGACCAGTAGCCTCTCTACATAAGGAATGATAAACAACTTCTCTTTGCCCATGTCTACTTTCCTACACCATTCTCAGGAGAAGCAGAGGAAAGTGCTATTTATTACGTGTTGGGATGACGATAGAGAAGGTTTTCCACCATTAAAAAAAATAAAATCCAGAATTTATGGGAGTTTGAAAAGCAATTTCCTTTCAAGGTGCAAATTCCTAATTTGCCACATAAAAGTAGAGGAATTAAGTGCTAAATCTTTCTTTGCCAGTGAGACCTGCGAAAGGAGGTATGAAAACAAGTTACTGTTAGGTTTCTGTTCATGTCCCCTGAAAACCAATGTATGCAAAAGTACACTGAAACAGCCCTGATTTTTTCAAAGCCTTCCTGCCTCTCAGACTGACTTCTGAAAAATGAACCCTTGTCCAGTTTTATTTGTGTGGTGCGTTCTGATTTTCTTCTGCCTCTACTGTATCACTTTTCTCTCCTCTCCATTAATCTTCCATGAATGTTCCCCAGGGCACAGTTCTCCCTTTTCTGCATGGAGAGTTTCTATTGAAATTAATGGACATTCTTCTAGTGGGTGGAGGGAAGAATACACCCTTATATCAGCCCTGCTGCAAAAGAAGATTATTCATTGAAATGAAGCATTAGTCTCACTCCTGAAAGCACAAGGTCTAGTCAGGCAGATTATAGTGGGAGACTCCAACAAGAAGTCTGATACAGAAGCGAGAAGTATTTTTACAACATGAAAACAGAATCACACAGATCGCAGGATTATTTTTGTCCAGAGAGACCTTTAAGATCATCAGATCCAACTGTTAGCCTAGCACTGCCAGGTCACTGCTTAGGAATATAGCCATGTCCCTAACCACATCTGTATACCTTAAGCACCTTCAGGGAAGGTGATTCAACCCTGTCCCAGGTTAAAAGAGCAAAAGAAAGGCAGCCTGGTCTCAAGTAGGTCTCAGATAGAATTTATCAGTCCATGAAGCAGCTTGGGGAAATGAGCTTATTAAGTCTGTGTCTAAGAACAGAAAGAAGAAAAGACCAAGCAAGTGAAAATACATAAAACGGAGACTCGCTCACAATGTCATTACACACATTCTGAGAAAAAATGGACAAAGAATTCTGTAGCAGCCTTGGCTTCAGCCTGAGTTCCCTGGGAAGAGGGACACACATATGCACACTGCAGCAAAATGGAACACCCACCTCCAGGGCACTTCAAACCCCAATTTCCCAACATTCTGCCAAAGATTTAAGAGTTAAAGTCCTTTCAGTTTCTTTCATGGACAGTCCCGTCAGCTGAACAAAGCAAATGCCCCCTCGGGACTCCGTTCTCCCAATTACTCAAACATTCCCAGTTTCATCAGCGGCAAAATGACAACGGCGTCTTTTCCTGCTGTTCAGTGAATCAAAGATGACGGCGGCTGCATGGCTAGCCACATGGCAAGAACACAGTGGTGGCCACGGCAGCAAACCAGCAAGGACATTCACCCTCTCTCCTCCAGGTCTTGGGGTTTTTCTTCTTAGATTCAGCTCAGCACTCTGGTGTATTTGGGCTTATGATGGTCAGCGTAACCATTTCACTCAGCACGGGAAGGACCTGGCATTGGTGGTTTTCTCAATGTGCCTGCCCGCTTCGCCATGTGGGCGGAGGAAGGACTTTCTGCTGGCACAGTTCCATAGCTCTAGCTACAGACTCTCTAACCACTTGCATTCAGGTGCAGCTGGAGCCGGTTCTGGGTGGGCAGGACTGGAACTGCTCTGCCTTGTTCTATTCACTGAATCCCAGCTCTGACACAGGTGAGCAGAGCCAAGGCCATGGCCAGGGCCAGGATCGGCTGCAGGGTAGACAGGAATGCCCCTGGCACTTCCCTCTACACCAGTCAAACCCCCTTTCAAAGCCCCTCCACCCAAATCTCCTGTTTCAGCTGTGGGTGCCTTCACAGCTCCTGTAAGAGCCGGGGCTTTTGTTCACTCAAATGGGCCATTGTGGAAAAGAGCACCTAGGCTCAGACAGCAGCAGAAAATGGTATGTGGCATGGGGGGTTTCTTACTTCTCCCTCACAGTCTAAAACCATAACAAGTATTACTTAGGGAATAAAAGGAAAGGAAAGGCAATACCAAAGCCTATTTTTCTAACCCAGGACAAACCCCTTCCCTGGGCAGCCTGTTCCAGTGCTTTACAACCTTTTCTGTAAACAAATTTTTCCTAATATCCAATGTAAACCCACCCTGGTGCAACTTGAGGACATTTCTTCTTGTCCTGTTGCTCCTTACTTGGGACAATAGACTGACCTCCACCTCACTGCAACTTCCTCTCAGGTAATTGTAGAAAGCGCTAAGATCTTCCCTCTGCCTTCTTTTCTTCAGGCTAAACAATCTCAGCACTCTTAAGAGGACTTGTGTTCTAGATTCTTCACCAGCTGTGCTGCCCTTTCTTTGGACACACTGCAGTAAGTCCTCATCGTTCTGGCAGCAAGAAGCTCAAAACTGAGCACAGTATTCATGAAACCAGCATGGCACCAAAGACTAATTAAATCTGCAGAGAAGTGCTGCAGATTGGCCAGGGGTGTTGTGCCACACAAATAAGAGTATGTTGTGCCCTACAGATGTGTCACCTCGTTTGAAACCTGGGCTTAGGAGCTTTGGCATCTTTAAAACAGTTGTGCATTGCACAATGTGGACATGCTAATAAACCTCATTCCTCTTAAAGGTTTAAATGGGAAAGCCTTATGTTCCTCCACCAAGAGCACTTTAATGAATTAAAGAGGGTGTTGACAACCTCCAAACAGAACTGAATATATTCTCATAGAAAGGATAGTAGCTGCAATGTGAGGTCTTGAAGCAGGCAGATGACATTATAAAATATACTATATCTAAGTTTAGTAAAACAAACACGCTATATTTCAGTAGGCTATGGAAAGGTAAATATGCTGCAGGAGAGGGCTCAAGCAGTTCGTGTTACAGTAATGCTGCTGTCATGATTTTGGTAGATCATTCCTGTAGATGTTATAATCTAAGGCTAGGAGACAGAATTTAATACATATAGGAGGAAGTTATATAAAAGACTAAAAGGCCTCTTTCCTCAAATGTGTTCTCAATAATGAACTTCTTTTCCACCTTGTGGTCTAAAAGAAAAACAAGCTTCTCTAAGGAAAGGTTGCACAGATGTGCCACGCTGCTCCAATATTCATTGCTTGGATGTACCACGCTACTCCAATATTCATTGCTTGGGTGTGCCACGCTACTCCAATATTCATTCCGTGGATGTGCTGCACTAGTCCAATATTCATTCTGTGGATGTGCCACACTAGTCCAATATTCATTCCATGGATGTGCCACACTACTCCCATGCTCATTCCATGGATTTGCCATGCTACTCCAACATTTTTGATCCTTTGGGGTGTCTTGCAGGGTAGTCCTAATTACAAGAACTACCTATTCCACTGCCTGCTTGCTTCCTACGGTGCTTCAGTCCTGCTGGAAAGGGTGTTAAAAATTGGAGAAGCACCGTGGTGGACAAATAGGGATTTCTTTTGTGTTTACAGTTTGTGAAACCTTGATTGTTGTATAATTAACATGCCAGTTACCCTTGGATTTTCCATTTCAGCAACCAATTTATTTTTAGTGTTTAGTTTTGATTTGAAGGTCTCTGACAAAGCCCCGCTATTCATTTGTGCATATTTGTATTTTGGTTGAAGATTATACACATATCCGTCAAGATCATTACGTTAAACAGTGCTCTATCTGCTCCTTCTGCCAAACCTTGAGCACTGGCTTTAAGATTAGCCTTGTCAAATTTACTTAAAGTGACCAGGCAAACACATACAACTAATTTTGTTATAGGCAAAATTAACTAATGCTCTTTTTCATGGTGAGATGCCGTAATGATTTTATATAGCAGTCAAACTATTTAAATACTAATGCTGCCTTCATGCTCTAATCACCATTCCAGTCAGATGTCATTTTTAGTAGCCTATAGGGAATTCCACCCCTTAATTATTCTTCAATACACAAAACAAGCATTCTTTAATTGGTGTAAATTAAACAGTGTTCCAATGCAAACAAGGAGAGGACAAACTAATCAATGATTCCGTGCATGTCTATCGGAAAGCTATTGCCATTAGATCAAGTAACAAATCCTTGACTCCATTAGCTTCAGAGGAACGATGGGGAAAAAATACTGCTAATGCTATTTCTTGTTATCAATCAGCAGTGGGAAGCATGCAGCAAATCCTGTAGCAGGACTCCAGCTTTCCTTGTAAGTGCTCACAGAAATTGAAGATATGAAGATATTCTGACTTCTGAGTCCCCAGTCATGTGTCTTTGATGGGGATTTGTCTGGAAACAATGTGTTTTTATCCTTCTTTGCCTCCAGTCATGTGGCCTGGATTTTATTTTGCCTTATTAAGTAAATGACTCTTGAATGATAACGTAGTTTTTTCCAACTTGCCAGGGAATTTTTGGTGATGTTTCTGGCTCTCCCAAGATGTATTTATGCATATTCACCTCTACACAAATTGGGTGGCTCTTGCATCTCTTTCTTTAATGCAGTCTGAAGAGAAGGTGCTGTGCTTACGAAAAGGATGAAAAATCTGTCCCATAGATGTGTCATACTCACTTTTCATTCTTGTCTCTTTCTATCAGTTCTCTCAAACTGATTATTTATCGCTGGAGAGGGAAGGAAAAATAAGTAAAAGGCCCATTACAAACCTATGGCCCAGATCTGCCAGTCTTTAGTGAGTGTGGAAAGTGAAACTCTCCTGGAAAGAAATGTCCTGGCTATGGATGCTTACTTTTTAATCTGGTTGTTTTTTGATAATAAAATGCTCTTTATTGTTTAAGGACCTTTTGTGTTGGTTTAAAGGTGAGTTCTTAAAATGAGTCTAGCATAAAAAACTCCTAAGTGGCATAGGCTGAGTAGAGAAATACAACACCTTCTGTAGACAGCCTTTGCTCCACACAGTGCAGTTGAAAGGAGCGTAGAGCAGGCTCTGCAGATAACCTGCCTTCTTAAAACAAGAGGGCTTCTAATTTCCACACATCCTAATCACAGTCGTGTTACTTTGCTCTCTGTTTGCTCTCTGTACCAGACCCCTCAGGGCCGGCTTGAGGTTTTACTGTGAAGTCACATGTGTGGGGCCTGAGGCATTTTTCCTCCCTGCCTGCAGCTGGGAACCTGAGGTTTGGGGTTGGTGCTTTTTCGTTCCTGAAAAAGCATTTTTCCTTTCGCTGGCCGGGATTCTCTAACTGGCTCAGTTGTTATGGGTGGCTGGTTTGGGCAGTAAGGAAGAGACCAGGATAAAGGTAATTGCTCTCAAGGTTTCATAATTATTTGTTTGCTGTGAGAATGGAGCTGCTGCAGTGTTTGCTTTCTGAGGGGAAGGGAGCTGTCCCCCTTGTCTCCTTTCAAAATCCAGTGACTGTGATTTCCATGTCATGAATTGCTTCCCTACTCTGCTGGTCGGCTCTTGTGTGTGTTTATTCTATTCCTCAAGAAAGTAGAGTGTCCCATCTGGTTTAAGGCACCTTTCTTCTCTCCACTCTCCAGCATCTTCAGTGCTTGCTGTGAAGGTGATGTCAATGCTAGCAAATGGTTATGAGGAGTTTTCTGAGTGCTGAAGGGGCTTTTCGAGAGCAATAAGCTACCCCTTTGCTCCTCACTCTGCTGAGAGAATGTTCTGAAAGGCAGAGGATCCTCTGGAGTCTGTTTCCATGTTTTAGAATCATAGAATCATTCGGAATTGGAAGGGACCTCAACAGATCATCTAGTCAAATTGCCCTGACACAGCAGGATCACCTACACCAAGTCACACAGGAACACATCCAGGCAGGTCTTAAACATCTCCAGTGAAGGAGACTCCACAACCCATTCCAGAGCTCCGTCACCCTCACTGTGAAGAAGTTCCTTCCCATATTTATATGGAACCTCCTATGTTCCAGCTCACGCCCGTTGCCCCTTGTCCTATCACTAGATGACATTGAGAAAAGCCTGGCTCCATCCTCTCACATCATCCTTTGGCCAGAATCTGAGATTGCTTTGCTTGATGACAGTCAGAGTGACTCCAATCTTGAAAACTCCTGAGTAAACATCACATTCTCTGATGAAGTTCTAGCCTATTGGCTTCCTTTATTTTACACTATTTAATGCCAACTTGCTGATGACTGAAGGAATAATAATGATAATAATAATATTTGAATGAACTCACGTTTGGTCGTGCAGACCATTCTATCTGTCCTGCTTGTGCTGACAAAGTCCATCTGCTATTGCTCTTGTTCACAGTAGCAGCTGTGCTGGGCATTCATTCTGTTTCTTGCACCGGATTAATTTAGGAGTTTATTTTATGCTGTTGCAAAAGCATGAGTTCCAGCTTCTTGAAGTCAATTAAAAGTATCAGTGATTACATTGATAAGGGATTGCTTTCAAATGGAAACTGGATTAATGTTATTTTGGAAAGTAGTTTTCAGAGCCTGTCATCAAAGTTCTGCAGTGAGGGGGACTTCAGACACTCCACAGACAAACCTTTCCATAGCTTCAGTGTCTTCACAGTCAGCAAATTTTTGAAGCCTTTGTTGTTTTTGTCCACTCATTCTCGTCTTCTTGAGATTAAATCTCACCGGTTCAGGTTTTTTTGCAGGTCTTATTTTCCAAGGTTATTATCATTCTCATTCCTCTCCTTTGAGTAATCTTGAAGGTGGCTTCATCTTTCTTGACATGTGGTGGTTTAACTGGTTCCAAGCTCACTGCTCGGCTGAGCAGCATGAACACTATCTTGCAAGAAAACATCTGCCTGCACACTTCCCAACATCTTGAACTTCTTGTGTCCAGTTACATTTCTGATTTTTATTCCCACAGCTCTGGAGAGAAAGAGAAAGACTCTCTTTCACCCAAAAGAAAGAGTCAATCTTTGTTGCTGGAATCCAGTTTTGGGCCTCTCATTTCAAGAGGGATGTGGAGCTGCTGGAGTGAGTCCAGTGTAGGGCAACGAGAATGATGAAGGAAGTGGAGTACCTCCCTTATGAGGAGAGGCTGAGGGAGCTGGGTGTCTGTAGCTTGGAGGAGACTGAGAGGTGACCTCATTAATGTCTGTAAAAATGTGAAGGATGGGTGTCAGGAGGATGGAGCCAGGCTTTTCCAGTGTCATCTAGTGATAGGATGAGGGGCAATGGTTGTCAGCTGGAATGCAGGAGGTTCCACATAAATATCAGAAGGAACTTCGTCCCAGTGAGGGTACCAGAGCACTGGAACGGGCTGCCCAGGGGGGTTGTGGAGTCTCCTTCACTGGAAATGTTTAAAACCTTCCTGGATGTGTTCCTGTGTGACTTGGTCTAGGTGATCCTGCTGTGCCAGGGGGATTGGACTAGATGATCTTTCGAGGTCCCTTCCAATCCCTAACGATTCTATGATTCTGAGATTTGATGTAACATTCAGAAAGTTCTCCACATTCTGTCTAAGATGGAAAGAGGTTGTGGGTGTGATCCTTTGGGGACACTGGAAGACAAGCATTGTCTGGACCCAGACAATTCTCCTGTTTGTGATTCCAAAATTAAAATCCCCTAAAAACAAAACACTTAGTTTTATCTTCTGGATTATTTTCTTTGTGCAAATATCTGCATTTGTAACTGAAGGAAAAGGTGTGTCAAAGTAGCGTTTTACACCACAAATAATAATTTTAAAAAACCCAGTTTTTTTGTTTCCTTTACCATTATTTAACCCAAACCAACACACACAGTTAGCCATAAAAGATGTGGCTTGTCATGATCTGTTTGAAACTTCATCTTAGGGCCAGTAAAACTTCTCTAAAGTAGCCCTCACCCAGTTCTAAGAGGATGCTCTCATCATCGACTTGAATCCATTAGGCAAATAAACTGTTAAATTCTGTCGCCTGTGTGAATCCTTTCAGATTTCATATCAGGCTGCCTAACTGGGTTTGTTTATAGCTTCACATTTGGAATATTTTCTAAAAATATTGTATAATTTTAATTACAGGAAACTTAGAGGCCTGGCTCCTTTAAAGTCAACACAAGACTCCCTTGAGCTTCTCTTGGGAAGGGTTGAGCCTTTAATCTGTATTTGTTTAATAATGGAGTCCCTGAGATAGGCTGGAAGATAGGTTTCTTTGAGACACACTTGTAGCAATGGTAAGCATGTTTTTCTTTCTGATATACCCTGGTTTCTTCGACATAAACAGGTCCTAATGACTGTGCTACCATGGTCTGCTCTGGTTTGTCTTCCTGTTTCTAATACACGAAGACAGATAAACATTTTGCAGCAGAAGTGTGACTGCATAATTTTTTTTAAATGGGTGGTTCATCATCACTTTGCTGTTTTCTCATTCCATTAAATTCCACCACACATGATCATTTCTGAACAAACATTTGCAGTCAATATTTGCTAAAAATGTCCAAGTCAACCCAGTAAATAAAGCATTAGAAAACGTAATTTTGTGCCTTCACCCAGCTAAATCCATTAAGACTTTAACGCAAGAAAAACTGAAGACAAAGGGAATTTCTTAAAACGTGAGGCCCTGTAGCACATTTGCATTTTGAAATTAATTGCTGACCTAATTATTTGTCAGTAGTAGGATAAGTTAATCAAATATAACTTGCAGTAAAGCTTCTAAACACCCACAGGATTTTCTCCCCCTGAGTAAATTGTCATCGTGGTCCAGTTTGACGATCCATTTTCACTGTCATCTCGTGACCAAAGGAAGACTATCTGGAAAATGGTACCATATGGAGACACTAGAGAGACTGAAGTACTTAGATCTGCCGTACAAAGGCAGGATAAGTTAGCAGTCACCAGAGGAAGTCAGGAACGACAAAGCTTTGAAAAAAGAAATACCCGCCTTTCAAATCCATTTAGATTTATTTTTATACTGTCTCCAATTTGGAATAAAATACTCTGATATTAACTGTGCATATAAAATGGAAAGCAAGCACACCGTGCAGTGCTTCGTTTCTAGCATATCTATAGATCTGCTTCTCATGCTCAGAGTTAGTTTGATGGAAAGGCTGCAGTCTGATGGAAAGGCTGGTGTTTACAGACAAGACCAGGGATCTTTCTTCTTCATTTTGTGGAAACTGACTGTGTTATTCACAAACAACATGTTGCAACCCACCACTTCAGAAGATAAGGATGCACATTTTTATTTCAGAGCGCGCTCGGAAGTCACATCTGACCAGACCCTCAGGTAACGTGGCCAAAGCGCTCTTTTCAAAGGTCCTACCGAGGCATCTCCGTTAGAAAAACCTCATCAGCAGTAGCACGAACTGCTCCATCGCTTCTCTTACTACAGCACTGCCTCTCTCCTGTCGTCTGCTGGCAATGGCAGCCCACAGTAAGGGGTGTGTTTCTGATCACTTTGCACTCATTAAATGCAGCTGTCACAATAGCGGGTGCGAGAACGCATGCGAGACTTTTGTGCCGCGTCAAAATACAGCAGAAACATTTTAAAGAGATCTGAAACCTTTGAAGCCTTTTCTTGAGAAATATTGAAATATTGCTTTTTGTTGTTGTTTTTGACAATTGAAATTGTTCCACAGCGACACATATTAAAACTCACTGCAGAACAAAACATAATCCATCAAAATTAGAGAAGACGGCAAAAAAAAAAAGGAGAGAAAAAAAAGTTACAAACCCAACCTCTCAGAAGCACAAAGTGTTCGGTTTCTGAGTCTGAAGTTCTGTTTCATCACCTGATTTCTGGGGCTGAACACATGGTGAGTTCCAAAACATCAAGAGAGCTGACATTTATTCTGGACCATGGATGAAATCTGCCCCATAAGGCTTCCACCTGAGTGAAAGCATCTCCCCCAGGTTCCCCAATCTGAGAAACAGTTCTCTTTCAAGCCAAGCAGCAGTAAGTGCTGCAGTTGTTTGACATTAATGCCATAAACATACTTTTAAAAGGGCAGCCTGAATCATGGAATCATAGAATCATTAGGGATTAGAAGGGACCTCAAAAGATCATCTAGTCCAATATCCCTGCCACAACAGGATCACCTAGATCCAGTCACACAGGAACACATCCAGGCGGGTCTTAAATGTCTCCACAGAAGGAGACTCCACAGTTCCCCTAGACAGCCTGTTCCAGTGCTCTATCACCCTCACTAGGAAGAAGTTCCTTCTGATATTTACATGGAACCTACTATGATGACCCTAAAGCCATTCTGCAAGATGTGTGAACAGAGAATCCCCTACGAGCACCATTAGTTAATATCCTTATCTGTGCAAGTGTGCTCTGAAGCCTGTAGCATCCAAAGCGACCCATGAAAAGCTTCCTAAACTGGAAGAAAGTACTTATTTGCACCTATCTTGCACCTCCCCATTTTGAGATTGCATGATTGTTTTTTAAAGAGTGTTTAAATTTGCAGCATCTCCTTAAGCTGCTTACGATCCTGAAACTGTAAGGCAAAGCCCTTGTGTAAAGATAAAGATTTTCAAACATACAGATTTTTCAAATGACACCTACATTGTGGGTAGAATAAATACTCACAAGAACAAACCGAAGATGTTCTGGAAGCTCTATCTTGAGCTTTAATCAAGAGACTTTTTCAAAGACGGGACCACACAGGTGCAGATCCACTCTTTTGAGTAAGGCATTTGACAGAGACTCTCACAGCATCCTCGCAGCCAAACTGAGGCAGTGTGGTCTAGATCATCGGGTAGTGAGGTGGATGGTAAACTGGCTGCAGGATAGAAGCCAGAGACTAGTGGTCAGTGGGACAGAGTGCAGTTGGAGGACTGTATCTAGTGGAGTGCCCCGGAGGTTGGTGCTGGCACCAGTCCTGTTCAATCTATTCATTGATGACTTAGATGAGGGATTAGGGTACACTGTCAGCAAGTTTGCTGATGACACAAAGCTGGGTGGTGTTGTCAACACCCCTGCAGACTGTGCTGCCACAGTCCTGGACAGGCTGGAGAGCTGGGCAGAGAGAAATGTAATGAACTATAACATGGGTAAGTGTAGAGTCTTGCATCTGGGCAGGAACAAGCCCAGGTACCAGTATAGGCTGGGGACTGAGCTGTTGGAGAGCAGTGTAGGAGAAAGGGACCTGGGGGTCCTGGTGGACAGCAGGAGCCAGAAATGTGCTCTTGTGGCCAAGAGGGCCAACAGCATCCTGGGGTGGATCAGAAAAGGGGTGGTTAGCAGATCAAGAGAGGATCTTCTCCCCATCTACTCTGCCCTGGTGAGACCACATCTGGGGTATTGTGTCCAGCTGTGGGCCCCTCAGTTCAAGAGGGATGTGGAGCTGCTGGAAGGAATCCAGCATAGAGCAATGAGGATGACGAAGGAAGTGGAGCACCTCCCTTATGAGGAGAGACTGAGGGAGCTGGGTCTCTTTAGCTTGTTGATAAATATGTGAAGGGAGGGTGTCAGGAGGATGGAGCCAGGCTCAATGTCATCTAGAGAGGAAAGGGGTGAGCTGGAACATAGGAGGTTCCATATAATATCAGAAGAAACTTCTTCCCAGTGAGGGTGAGGGAGCACTGGAAGGGGGTGCCCAGGGAGGTTGTGGAGTCTCCTTCACTGGAGATGTTTAACACCCATCTGGATATGTTCCTGCGTGACTTGATCTAGGTGATCCTGCTGTGGTGGGGGTATTGGACTAGATGATCTTTTGAGGTGTCTTCCAATCCCTAATGATTCTATGATATAGGGATGTTACAAATATTTTGGGAAGATAAACTCATCTCTTCCTCTCTCTTTGACTTGCTTCTTCCACATGCAACTGTTTCATTCTGCCTTTACGTCTTTCTTTGGTTTGCCAATACACTTTGAAGACATTGAAGATGTCTTTCATGAGGTGAAAGAAAGAAAATTCTCTCCCCAGCTTTGGGAGAAGAAGAAGGATTACATGAATTTTACTCTGTGCATTCACCCAGAGCAAGGGTATTTGTTAACGGGCATGGTGAAGACATGACAGAATCTGTGGGTGAGAGTGTTAACCCTAAGAACAACATTACTGAGCTCTTATCTCCTGGCTCAGCCTGTCCCAAGCTCAGTGCGCCTAGGCTAGAGTCTACTTCTAGCATTGCAAAAACCTTTTGCAGACGTGTTAGACTCCACAGATCTGACTCTCAGGGCACTACATAGTCTCATCGAAGGCAGTAGAGTTAGGTCATTTTAGAAGTTAACTCAATGGACATAAACCACAGTGGAGTGGCTAGTGGGAGATAATACAGCCAGAGGAAATCCCAGCACCCAGTCTGGGGGTAAATGTGGACTGAAATATAAGATAAAAAAAGAGCAGAAGGAAAAGGGGGGAAGGGAAAAAAGAGTGGTTGAGTGGTAAAAGGGAAAAAGCTTGGCTGCGCTTATTGAAGTGGAAAAGACTTTGTAGAAAATGTTGAGATCACAGAATCACAGAATCACTTTGGCTGGAAAAGACTCCTGGGATCATCAAGTCCAACCATCTACCATACCTTACAAGTTCACCTCTAAACCACATCCCTCAACACCTCATCCAAACAGTCTTTAAACACATCCAGTGATGGTGACTCAACCACCTCCCTGGGAAAGCCTATTCCAGTGCCTGACCAAGGTGATGAAGATGAAGGGTGACAAAACCCACATGAAACACCCATAAGTAGCACCCAGTTCCTTTTGCATACATCCACATTTTCTGCTGTCCTGAAGAGTGTAACTTCTATCTCAATGTTAGAGCCCTCCTGCTGGCCTTGGGCCAGCTGGGACACTCAGCTGATGCCTCGGCAGCTCCTGCTGGGACTTGTGTTCTTCACTACTGCCGTCTCATGCCAGGCCAGCACACTTGAATGCCTGGCCAATTCCTGTTTTATGGCTTTCAAAAGTCATTTTCAGACTGTACTGTAGTCTCAAAATCTGCCCGACAGGGCACAGTATAATCCCAGCTCTATTTTAAAGGTCAAATCCCACAGGTTTTGCTTGGTTTTGACTCATTCAGACCTTCCAGTGATTTCAAAAAGCCATTGACCTAGATAAGAGAGGGCAAAACTGGGGCCACAGTCAGATTTCCAGTATAAAAAGTGACTTCATTTTCAGATGGCTTCACTGTAACTGCTGTAAGGTTTCACTGTTCTGTTTGCCTCACTGAAATACACAGAAGGATCTGTACATCAAATGCATAAAAGAATTGACTTTTAATTCCTACCATGTGTTTTGGTAAGAGGAATTAAATGTCAAAACACAAAAGCAATTATACACTTAATGGTAAAAAACATATAATCAAGTCATTTTTTTATTTTCAGATTGCGGGGATTGAAATAAAAGGGCAAGAGGGTCTTACTTTGACATTCTGCGTGACGGAAAGGCCCCCTCGCATCCTTTTGTACCTCTTACAAAATGAATGCGCCTGTAATCAGATCCTTTCATTTTGAAACGGAGATTGTGCTTCCAATCTATGGCGCATTTGCGAGGGTGTTGAGAAAGTGTGCGAGTAAAATGTGCCTGCCGTAGGAAATCAGCTCTGGGGAAGGCAGTCACTCGCCGTGATGGCATACAGCTGGCTCAGCAGAACTCTTGGGGTGAAACAAAGACTGCTGGTGTGGGATAGTCATCGCTGCGTATTTACCAACCATCATCACGAGGTAGGCAAACTCTTCCGTAAGTCTCCGAGTCCTCTGCTGGCAGAGTGATCTGGAGCACTGCCATAAGGTTGCCCTCTTTTCATTTTCTGTAGCCACCTGCTGCTGACCATTGTTATGTCAATTTCTTAGATCTGTCTTTTTAGGGGCAATTTTTATCTTCCCAGGAAATTTAAAGGGAGAAGAAAGCAATGCCATACTGGTGCCTCTATTTTGCTACGGTATTAGGAGCCAGTGGCTAGTTGCTACTGTGTCTATACAGTCCCTAACGCAGTGATCTACCGCTTCTGCTGTCAGGCTCGTAGGCACCTCTACATTACAGATAGGCAGCTATATAGGGTAGTGCTTGATTCATGTGGCATGTCCCACTGTCCTAGTGAGCTGATCCTCCAAAGTGGGCATGGGAGAGATTTCATCACAACCCTCTCAGGCCTGAGTAGATGGGCATCCTCCCCAGAGGCTGGGGTCAACTGCTGCACATCCACAGCTTGATCAAGCCATTGCAATTTGTCTATTGCAAATCCCTCTGTAGCTGAGACATGATCTTAGTGACCACTTAGGCCTGGGATGGTGCTTCTCAAATCCCACAGTGGTTTATGGGGGAATAGGAGCACTACTATTAATAAATATTGCTACGCTACCATGATATAACAATTGCTTACACCCAGCATCAATCTCTGTGAACTAGACAGCATTCCTTTTTACTGTTGCAAAACCAATGAACATCTACTACTAGAAACACGCCAGATGTAGGATGTGGAATAAATCTTCCATCCCAGAGTGTACTCAGATTGCTCCAAATTCGTGGGTTTGATTCCTGCTTATGATGTTCCTTGATTCCTGAAACTGCAAAGGAACTGAAAATTAGTGTGATGGACCAGCCGTGTAGTGAAGATGTACAGCTGAGTGGCTTCTGGCTGGAAGAAAGTTCCTAAAGTACGGATCTGAAAACACAACTCAAAACACCCCAGAAACTAAATTCAAGCTGACTAGCCTATGTCCACAGTTTTGTCATTCTAATGGCCAATATTTCTGTGAAGTGTGGTGATTTCATATATCATCTATATCTATATCTATATCTAATCTATATCTATATCTATCTATATAGGAAAGATTTCCCTTCAATTGCATTGTGCCAATAACCTGTTCCAGGCAGAAAGGTTGACAAAATAGGGTTCTATTTCCGTGTAAGATCCAAATCTCCACTTCTAAAACAAGGGAGCTAAGTCTCTTGAGCTTGGAGAAGAGGAGATTGAGGGGTGACCTCATCAATGGCTAGAAATATTCGAAGGGTGAGTGTCAGGAGGATGGAGCCAGGCTCTTCTCAGTGTCATCTAGTGATAGGACAAGGGGCAATACGTGTGAGAGCTGGAACACAGGAGGTTCCACATAAATGTGAGAAGGAACTTTTTCACAGTGAGGGTGACAGAGCACTGGAACAAGCTGCCTGGGGAGGTTGCAGAGTCTCCGTCTTCAGAGATGTTTAAGACCCACTTGGGTGACCCTGCTGTGTCAGGGAGATTGGATTAGATGATCTTTTGAGGTCCCTCCCAATCCCTAATGGTTCTATGATTCTATGATACAGGAAAGATTTCCCTTCAATTGCATTACACCAACAACCTGTTCCAGACAGAAAGGTTGACCAAGTAGGGTTCTATGTCAGGGTAAGAGCCAATCCTCCACTTCTCAAATTCATTTTGGCACATTTATATTTGTATAAATACTTCTGTGTTCTCTCACTACCTTTTGAGTGATGATAACATGAAGATTAAAAAAAAACCCAAAATGAAAAACAAATAAAAATAGAATCAATTGAGAAAGAATGAAAACAATGATCAGTTCATCTAGAAAACGGCTTCTTCTTTACACCACTTCCTGTGTATAGAGGTCTTAAAAATCACAAGAGACGTTAAAGAATATTTTTATGGGTATTTTATTTCTAAGAAATGGTAAAACACCTATTTTGTCTGCTAAAGCACTATTACACATCTATATTCAGCTTCTACTTTTAGTGGGTGTTATCTGCTACTGTATGTTTTGGAGAGTTAGACAATTTCACGTTAAACCATGGTATTCTTGTCCCTTCCAATCCCTAATGATTCTATGATTCTTCATTTTTGTAAAAGAATGGGCTTCTGCTAACAACAGAGCCTAAAAACCCCCTAAAATGCTAAGTGTTACTTACTGAGAAATACGAGTCTCTCTTCCAGGGAGAAAAAGCCATCAGACCTTTAAATCCTATTTATAGTCTTACAACTAGTTAAAAAAAAGGATAAAAAAGACTCTTTTTGCAGAAGTTATTTTCTCTCAGATTTGAAGAATCAAGTTGAATCCCACAGTATTGAGTTTCCCCACAGAGAGAAGGCAACGACTGCCGTACGAAGCCCCCGAAAACAAGTGTTTTGATGGACGTTTTCCATCACCCTTTTCGATCGCGGCATACATTTTCCTGTCACATAACATGCGGTAATTATATGGATTTGCCTCGTTCCTAATCAGAAGAATGCTTCCTCACTTGCATGGAGGGGCCACAGGCTACTAGTCAACCCAAAAATCCTGTTAGCATTACATCTCAGCACAAATAAAGAATTTGGTTCAGTGCCTTGTTAGATCACCTCTATTTCTAGCTCGCTGAGTAAAAAGAGCATTTTTTGCAGCCTAGTTTGATAAGTAAAAGGTGTCTTTCTCACCTGCATGCACTCTGAATTGTCACTCTCGTTCTTTGTTCCTTTGCATGCGGCTGTTGTCAGCTCCCGAGTCACAGAACCACTTGCAGGAACGGCTCAGGAGAGTTTTGGAAGAAAGGAAAGGGAAGAAAGGAGCTGCATTTTTATTTAACAGGAGAAGGAGAACATAAAGAAAAGAAAGGTGTTCTCAGGAATGTAGCCTGCAGCCTTGTCAGGTAGCATTTCTTCAGATGGTTTTTTCTCTCCCCTTTCCCACCCCAAGATCTCTCTTCATCATTTTTTTAAACATCTCTTCTGGGACAGGGACATGAAAGTGAATTGCGGGTCAAAGGCAAGAATTAGGAGTTGCCAGGGCTGCTTTCTGATGGCTTAACTCTATCTTTGTGTCCAGGCTTTTGCCAGTCAGCAGGTACTGTGGGTTATCCATTCCAGTCACATCATTTTCTGCTTGATGACAAGCATCACACCTTCATCCATCACATTTACATTTCAAACTGCCACACTGCTCTATTGATTAATTATTTAGCAGCTCTTGGCCACTTGCGAGTGTTTCTGCACTCACGTTTCATGGAGAAGGTCTGTCCTTTTTATTTATGTACAGTTTTGTAAAACCAAAAAAAAATATGTAAAGCCTTTAACATGCACACATCCTAATAACCCTGCACGTGAGAGCATGTGCCTGCGTGCCCACGCGCGCGTGTGCACATCTACGCGTGTGTACATGCGGGCAGCGGCGCGAGCAGGCACGTGTGGGGAGCAGGCACAGGTAATCTGATCAATAAGCACATGCTCACATTGATAATAGATTTCTGAGTTTGCAGAGCACCAAGCAGCAGATCAATGAGACCTTGCAGGTGTGCTGGAGCCGGGATTTGCATCAGCCGCATCATGCTCCCTGCAGACTGGTGGGGATCACGCACATCGTCCTCTGGGCTCTGTCACGTCGAGCAGAAACAGGTGAAGGGTTTTGGCGGGTGCCTGAGCGTGGCTACGCTTCTTCCACATCACAGGCAGGAAAGGCAGGACAGGGTATCTGGTTCCACCTAGGGCTCTGCCTGCCCCAGCAAACCACTCCACACTTGTTTTCCTCAATTCCCCTTTGGTGAAATAGAGAATTCGGGTCTAGTCCTACTGTCCTTTTCCAGGCTTATCTATGAATTACCCCAGTTCTACTGTAAAAAACAATCTATCTGCTCGAAATATGAGCAGATATGTTATAAATATGAAAAATATGTTCATATGCTCTAAATGTGAAGAATATATTCATATGCTCTAAATATGTAAAAACATATTCATATGCTCTAAATATGAGAAATATATTAATATACTCAAAATATGAAAAAAAATAGGTTTAGTTTAGAAATCTTTGTTTGGAAGAGTGTTTGCTTTTGCTTTTGGTCCGTGGGGCATTCCTGGGCACTCTGTACTGACTGGGCATTTCCCTGACCCAACGCCACCTCACACCTCGCAGGTCCATGAAAGCCATCTCTGTCCTAGGTATTGGTGAGCTCCAACTGCTCTCTGATATTGATAGCTGCTTGCCCAAAGACTTGTGTCTCCAGAAGGAACAGCTGCAATAAAAAATCAACATGAACTATTCGATGAGGGAAACAGGAATGGTTTCAGTAAAGCTTTAGACATTTTTTTCTGATGTCCATGACAGACAATGAGGTGATCTTGGACTCTAAAATAAAGTTAGCATTTGGATCTGTTTTAATGTCTTCAACTGTTTTCATTCTCTACAAGTTTATTATTGCCATAACTCAACAAATGTAAACAGGGTGATTCTCTTTTCTGCTATTCATTTCCAATAATTTCTGACTTATGCAAAGCCTATTAAGATCAAAAAGTAGTGTGTACAGTAACTTAATAGGCTCTGGATGAGACTCTTGAAGAGGAAGAACCACATGGTTCTTGTTGCTCCATTTCTTGCATTTCTGTCTTTATCCTTCAAACAGTAAAAATAAATGTAGTATCACTGGCTATTTTTGAAAATACTGGGATTTGTGCCAGTGTTGAGCTTATCATGTGAATGGTGTTTGCCTAAGGTTGGTCAATACTTTTCTCTCAAAACTCTGTTGGTTTATTATGAAGTACATTGGGAGCTTGTATAAAGCAACTGAATATCCTATTTACATATTTAGAGTAAAATCTGACAACATTCATACAGTAAAACAGAATCGTCTGCTTGGTCCACTAGTGATGTTAATCCATTGTTTAACACACAAAGATTAACTGACTGGCTCCTTACTGTGGAGAACACTTTTTATTTTAATATAATATTAAGTCAATCTTAGTCCTGAGCTGTCACGGAGGATTTTATTGTTTGGTCAAATATAATCTCCATCCCTGACCAGAGTTAAAGGAAATATTTAATGTTTGATTTTTGCCATTTCTTCTGCTTCTCTGTTTTCTTCTCCTGCCTCATCTAAGTGCATCTCAGTCTCTCTTTTTGAAGAGAAATTTCAGTGAAGACTAAATTTCAGCTCTTTCTAAAACTTTTGCCTGTCTGAAATATAATAGCCACACTTAATGCTGACAAAGTTCATTTATGTGGATGATGAAGGAAGTGGAGCACCTCCCTTATGAGGAGAGGCTGAGAGCTGAGTCTCTTTAGCTTGGAGAAGAGGAGACTGAGGGGTGACCCCATTAATGTCTATAAATATTTGACAGGTGGGTGTCAGGAGGATGGAGCCAGGCTCTTCTCAGTGTCATCTAGAGAGGCAATGGTTATCAGCTGGAACATAGGAGGTTTCACATCAATATGAGAAGGAACTTCCTCACAGTTAGGGTGACAGAGGGGGAGGGGCTGCCCAGGGAGGTGGTGGAGTCTCCTTCTCTGGAGAATTTTGAGACCCGCCTGGATGTGTTCCTGTGTAACTTGGTCTAGGTGATCCTGCTGTGTCAGGGAGATTGGAATAGATGATCTTTCGAGGTCCCTTCCAATCTCTAGTGATTCTATGATTCTATGACTAGAGGTCAAGCAGACTGAACTCTGCGTCAGACTGAACTATACAAAGACAAGGAAGATAAAGCAGTTACTCCAGACATGCCCTGTATCTTCTCCAACGTAAAAGTCCTGCAGAGCACCAAAAAATAAGCCTGATAAAAAAATCCACTGAATCCTGCTAGTGAGTGAATCAGTTTTCTTGCACTTGGGATGAAGTGAAGGTAGCACAGGTGTCCAGGGAGGGAAACAACACAAATGGATGGTCTTGTCTGTAAGAAGTCCTGGCCTCTCAGTTTCCAGTAAACTACGCATATACAGAGAAAAACCTATTTATTTCTCTCTGTTATCCCAAGTAGTTTTACAGTCATGTAACTTCTACGTGTGAAATATCATGGAGTACTTAGTCATAATCATAATAATTAAAATCTCAAGCAACTTGAAAATCAACCATTTCACGGTTAAACAAAGGTGATGGATCCCTAGAATTAGCACAACATCTTATAATGCAAAGTGAGCACCTCTGCAAGTTACTGCGATTTGCGTGAACACTGAAATGCCCAGATCTGCCTTGAGCAGAAAACTGAAGGACAGAAAGTGAATCTTTAACTCGTACAACAGAGTCATTTCTCTCACATGAGCAACCTCAACAGAAAAAGGCAATGCTAATACTATGGCAACACTCGATAAGATCAAGAACATGATCATCTAGACCTCTGTGTAATACTGTAAAGACCTGAAATGAAAAGACCAAATAATAGAAGCAGAATCATTTAGGTTGGAAAAGACCTTTAAGATCATCGAGTCCAACCATTGCAAAGTGACTTCTTTAATGCTGCAATAATGTAGTGTCTGAGAATATATTTATATGCCTTTTAATTTCTTTATACTTCCTTTGAAATAATAGTGTCTCTCTTACATACTCACTCGATGGTCCTAGAACTAAGAGCTGGTACAGTGTCATAGAGAGTACTGCAGCAAAGCTCCTCACACTTCTCTTTGTTTGTACCTTCTTCATCTCTTCACATTCACACTTAACAGGCTTGTTCTGTATAAAAAATAAGCATAGTAATTAGTTCACCATAGGTGTGTTTAATTTGTATTGTCACAAATAAACAACACTTCAACTTTTTTGGGCTTAATGAGATCAAGGAAATATTTCCATAACTGAAAAAAAAAAGGAATATTTTAAATAAGATCTTTTGTTTGGAAGTGAGAACAATATCAAGTTGGCACCTTCAAGTGAACTGCTTTGTAAAATGGCAGACAGGATAATAAACAAAACCAGGTAGATTTTGAGTAGACTTCTTACTTTATGAAGGTTAAAATACATAAACATAATGCTTCCGAGTACTTGACAGGATCAGGTAGGCTCAAAGCTATGCCATTTGTGACTGCAGAAATACTAGCCAGCACATCCTCCTACTGCCAGGAATAAGAAATGTCCGAGGCAATCAGTCATTTGGTAGGAAAAAGCCCAGCCAGAGCAACGGGTGGTTTTTCATTTTCTCTGTGGATACTGCTTTGCTTTACTATTTCAAGAATCTTAGAATCATAGAATCATTATGGATCAGAAGGGACCTCAAAAGATCATCTACTCCAATCCCCCTGCCACAGCAGGATCACCTAGACCAAATCACACAGGAACACCTCCAGGTGGGTTTTAAATGTCTCCAGAGAAGGAGATTGCACAACCTCCCTGGGAAGCCTGTTCCAGTGCTCCGTCACCCTTCTTGTGAAGAAGTTCCTTCTGATAAGAAGGAGTAAACGCTCCACTATTGCTGAGAAGGTAGTCAGCCACTCCACCAAAGTTATCTGTTTTCCACGTTCATAACTAGAGTTCATTAAGCATGAACACCCACACCTTATTGTCATTCTTTCTCTGCAAAAGAATTATTGTTAATCAATTCTGATATAAAGGTCAGAGAAGAAGAGTGCTACATCTTCTGCACGGGCCTGGACATTCAGCCAGCACAGAGAGACACTACAGTGTGTTCCAGAGGAATGAAAAAGGTAGGAAAACAAATAACCAACCAAAACTTGAAATGGTGAGTTGTAGATCAAACGAGTAGTCCAGTGCTGCTGTCCACGGAGAACAACATGCCTGCCTGGCTTCCCAGCTCATGGAGCACTTGCTCTTACTTTATTGGCCAAGCAGGAGCCTCTCCTCCTTTCCCATGGCACCCAGAAGTCCCAGGAACAGACGACTGGCCCCATCTGTTATGGCAATACCATTAATAACTACTCCTTCCAGCCAAGGAACCCTGTTTATCAGATAGTCACCTGCAGTAGCAAATCCCATAGGTTGACCACATGCAACACAACTAATTTCTTCCTATTTCCTCTACATTTACTGTCCTGTACCACTTAACTTCACTGACTGCTCTTTTGTTTAAAAGTAATGTGGCAGCTAAAAAAAGGAGGTCATGACTTGTGGTTTAATTAATCACATCTAATTAATCACACCTCCAGAAGCCTCAAGTAGGTACAACGTTGAGAAACAGGCTTCCTTCCTGTGACTTTTGCTTGGTGAGGTTAATCCCAAGAAAAGAGAAAGAGCTCCTGTCCCTCAGGGGTATAACTCCCAACCTCTGCTTTGCTGGAGAGTTGCTGAAGGATTGTATGGAGGAGACAGCTTTGGGGAACAACCACTCCACAGAACCATGCATTGGAAAACATGCAGAAGTCATCGATTCGTAGGCACCTAAAGCAGATGTTTGGGCAGCCTATATTAACACTAATCTGACTAAAACAACATGTCTCAGTTCGTGGGATGATTTCCTAAGTGGAACATGTGCCAAACAAGAGCAGATCACCCTGATTCAGAATGTAGCTGCTAAAAGGGGTGTCCCTGCAAGGTGGCAGTGACAACGCTGACCGTCCTGGGACTGTGGAGAGAACTGACTTGAGGTGTCCCCATGGGTGAGCATTGCCTAAACCACTACTGGGCTGTTAGGTAAAATATTAATTGGCTACTATGACTTTGATAAGGCTGAAAAGGGCAAGAATGGGAGTATTAATTGTTTGAATCAAATATTGTTAGTGTCATCCTGAGAAGAAGGTTTCAGGCCCCAAGCTGGCTAGGGGCCATGTCACTGAAAAGGTCTATGATTATGAATATGTGCTGGAGAGTAGCCCTTGAACCTTTCCTCATCCAGCTCTTTTGGGTTCTACTCAGATTTCTGCCTTTCCCTACCAAGAATTTAGATGACAACAAACGCACGTATCTGCAACCATATCTGAAAACTGGTGCTTTAAAAGCGATGCCAGTGCTGTGCCTAGACCTTCAGGGACTTAGCCATTATTCTGTGTTTGAGCAACTCAAGAAAGAGCAATACCACAGTTAGCAAGGGTGCAAGATGCATGAATGCAAATCCCTCTCTCAGATTTATCTATCTCTAGAAAGTGTGAGTTCTTGGAAGGAGCTAGAGCTAGAACTCTAGACCCTACTGACTGTAGGTGATGTCATTGATTCATCTGGTTGCAGAAAAAAAATATCCCAGATTCTGGGACTCTGTTGGAGTGGGAGAATATTTTTCCTCCTCATCTGGAGCCATAATTGTGCTGTGAGCTGAATTTCACACTCTAAGCAGTCATCCAGTAAGATAGTAACCTGGTGGTGGTGGTTATCTTGATTTGGTAGTGCAGTGGAAAACGGTTCTTGCTTAACGTCATGTAAATGACACAGGCAGAGCTACATGAAACATCATATGAGAGCCGCAGCGACTGCACAGGGCTCTCAGACTGAGCATTAGCTGCCTCTAAAGAAGGCTGCCCTCACTAGATTGAGAACTGATTGCAGCACCTTCTTCTCTCTTCTGTACGTCAATCAATAATTTTTAGGGTTCAAAATAATCAGAGTGCAAGAATTCCTCCACAGGAACAGTCACACAGTGATGAATTACCTACCCCAGTCTGCATAAGTGTGAAAGACTAAAGGAAATTTTGAACTAAACTTGCTATGCCAAAGTAAACTAGATGTCTCTAGAGCGGACAGATACGTGTCTTTTGGCACTGCAAGTCTTAATACTTAATGGGAATGAACTTTGGTGGCACAACAGACTTAAAAACAAGCAACCCAGCCCAAAATGTATGTCCTGCATGTGCCTTTAAATGCTGTTAAAATTGAATGTGATGAGACTTGCTCAAATCAGAGCTGTTATCAACAACACATTGTCTCAGGAGACCAACATTTGTCCAGTTAGGGCTTCCTTCATTAATCGTCCAGCATCAAGCAAGCCAAATCCAAATCTGTGTAGAAAAAGCAATTAGATATTTTAAGCAGTGATAAGAACACCACAAATAATCAATTTCTATGGCATTAGCAGCTACCTGGCCCAGCAAAAGTCTATAAAAGCTGGAATTTATTGCGGAACACCAGACAGCTTACAAAGCATTGATTCTCAGTAGTGTGCATGGATTGCTGGATTTAAAGAGAAATCCCTAATGGCTCTTGCCTTTATTTATTTTTTTTCTTTTAAAGGGAAAACAAGGATGAGGTGCTCATAAGGCCAATCTGCAGCGAAACAAATGTCTAATGACTGTTAAACAGAATTTATTGACCTTTTAGATAAACAGAATGCTGCCACAGTGTTTGATAGCAACTGTGTGCAACCTGACGCATCCCCTGCACAGAAGACGAGAAGCTAAATGCAGTCATAGTGGTCTATGGTTGGAGAAATATTAATTGTGCTTGTCTGGAAAACACTTGTGCACCCGAGAAACCGACAGGGTAGAAATTGTTTTTGCTTCTGTTGGGTTTGTGAATCCTTAGGCTTGAGTGCCTATTACTCCACGATCATAGAATCACTACGGATTGGAAGTGACCTCGAAAGATCATCCAACAATGATCTAATGCTGGAGTATTTTAATTTGCATTAACCTTTGTGTTTTAACTTCTCACAAAATCTAAATGAGAGGCAATGCAAAACACAGCAGGCACAATCTTATTGTCTGCAACAGAATCATAGAATCATAGAATCATTAGTGTTTGGAAGGGACCTTGAAGGATCATCTAGTCCAAACCCTCTGCTACGGCAGGATCACCTAGACCAAGTCACACAGGAACACATCCAGGTGGGTTTTAAGCACAGTGTTGAAAAACAGTTCTTATTAATATTCCCAAAACACTGTTTCTCTATGTAGATGATATAACTGATGCTGAAATGTGAACCAAAACATATCCAAACTCAGATTTCTAGGCCGACAGGCTTAGAAGTTGAAAGGCACTTTGGTGATCGTCTTGTCTGACCTCACTAGAATCTTCCCCCAGAAGCTGGATTAAATCATGTCTTTCAGAAAGATGTCTAATCTCATTTGAAAGACTCCAAGCTATGGCGAGTCCTCCTCCTCCCTGGGTAAGCTCTTCCAGTGTTTAATTACCCTTACTGCTAGGAAATGGTGTCTTATTTCAAGGTTGAATTTGTCTAACTTAGCATTCAAACACTGAAAATGCAGAGTGCTTGAGAGGGAGCAAATAGAAGTGACACGACACATTTTTTACTAATCCTAAATCAAAAGATTATGGAAATACCAAAAACATGACAACTAAAGCTCTAGTCTGGCAAACATTGATGCAAGGGGGTAGCTTTCTGCATAGGGAACGGTTTCTTTCAGTTCAGCAAGCTTCCACACATGTGAAAAGTTACACCAGGGCTTGAAATACATTTCAGGAGAGGCATTTGGACTGACAGGGGGATTGGACTAGATGATCTCTCGAGGTCCCTTCCAGTCCGTAATGATTCTGTGATTCCATGACTTTTGCTGTGGAACAATTTCAGGCATTAATTAAGAAAGACAACGTCGCTCTGCCTTTGTGCCGGCTCTGAGCAGCACCTGAGGTGGGATGCTCTGAATTGCCACTAGAAGAGGAAAAAGGGGGATAGGGGGTGACTTGCTGCAAGGGGGGTAGGGGGTGACTGGCAGAATCCAAGCACAACCCAAGGTGGGGAGCAGGAAAAAAAACAAACGAGAAAGAATGCGTGAAAAATAAAGGGGAGTTGTCAAGATAATTAAAACTTTGCAACCATTCAGTAGTGGTGCTGATAAAAACGACACTGCTGGCTGCATGCAAATGGGATGGTAAAGGCCCTGTTTGGATTATGGTAATTACTCAGCCTGGAGTTAGCTGCAGCCACACACACATATGAGCACACGCATACACACACAGCAGTGGAGTGGAACCTGACAACCAGACTTGGCGTGTGATCATAAAATTCCCTGGCACGCGCTCAGGGTGCCATGTGGAGCTATTTGTACAGTTAGGTCCGGGACTCTGCAGAGCAGGAAATACCAGCGGAAGCACGGCTGACCCGCCTGGCCTTCAGCGAGAGCCTGCGCTGCCCCCCCCTCTTATCACTGGCCTCAATTCAAAAGTGATCTCTGGAGAAAGCAAATCAATGGAACACATGTTTGGCCTAAAAATGTCATTTTGGAATATGCTAAGATATTTCCTTACATTAGACCGTTTTGTTTGCCCCAAAGATTTGTCAAGTGCAATTGAACGCGCACACATCACAGCGCGCGCCGGTGCCAGAACAAAATGATTTCAATGTGTCCTTTCGTGCTCCGATAAAATGCAGGCAGTCGGTGTTGAAACGAGATGCCCCGTGAAAGCCTTGTGCATGCTGGCATTCCGTGTTTCTTCCAGGAACTCGCTTCTTTGAGATTTGGGACCCATCCAAATGAGCAGATTTTGTGTAAGAATAAAGAGGGGGACCAGCTCAACCTCTCCTCTTACCTTCTAGACGGAGGAGTTGAGGCAGGCTAATTTGTGTGATGAAGAAATCACTAAAGAAATTACAATTTCCAATTCTGCTTCCTAAACAATAAAGCCTTTATGAGGAAAATATCATTACGAATAACCCTATGAATCTGTTGGTTTGGCTCTAACCCTAACCCTAACCCTACCCCTATTCTGGTAGGTAATAGAATCATAGAATCATTAGGGACTGGAAGGGACCTGAAAAGATCATCTAGTCCAATCCCACTGCCACAGCAGGATCACCTAGACCAAGTCACACAGGAATACATCCAGGTGGGTCTTAAACATCTCCAGAGAAGGAGACTCCACAACCACCCTGGGCAGCCTGTTCCAGTGCTCTGTCACCCTCACTGGGAAGAAGTTCCTTCTCATATTGATGTGGAACCTCCTAGATGACAGAGATGTGTTTCTTCACAATTTCCACAAGTTAATATTAAATAATGTTGACGCTCACGTCATTTTTATTGTGAAGTTCTCTGATTTGTTCACCCTGCACAGTCTCTACACGTGTCTGCGTGTTTTATGACCTACCCATCACAGGACAGACTTGTGCTAGCACAGACACACTGTAGAGAAGATGTGAACTTTGCAATCAGCCTTCCCATCCTCACTCTGGTTTCAGTTGGTGCTGAAGGGGCTGTTTTGAGCAGATCAGAACAGGCACAGCCCAGTCCCTGTGGCTGAAAGCGTGCTCGTGCCGCAAAGGGCAAGCTTCCACGCCTGCTGTGTTCAGAGTCTGCGGAGACTATGTAAAACCCGTATCAATATATGATTGCAGATCATAGAGTCACAGAATCTTAGAACCACAAGGGGTGCCTAGATACAGTCCTTTGACCGGCAGGCTCTGGAGGGGAGACACTCATACCTCTCCTCTCCCTCCCCTTTCCCCTGCCTTCACTCCTGTAACCCTTTGTGTCTCAGCATCACTCCCATGTGTTTGCTATAACGCACACACGCACACAAGTGCATCAGCCTTGAAACGCTGCAAGGTGCCCGGCTTGCTGCTCTTCAGCTGAGACACAGATTGGGAGTGTTTTGACTAGCCATGTGGCCCTTCGGTGGTGCAGGGGCTTTTTTCTCCTGTTCCAAAGAACATCGGCTCTAACAGCTGACAGGACAAAAATCAAAATGACACCATGCATCTTCAGAAATGATGTTGGTGAGGTTTACAGGATGTTTTCCTCTGATATTTTCATCTTGTTTAAAGCAAATAAAGATAAAAGAGGAAAAAAAGAAAAGAGAATTAAAACCTGCCAAGAGCTCAGCTCTTTCAAATCATCCAACAGTATTAATCCAGGACAAGGGATTGGACAATAAAGGAGAAAAAAATTAGTTCCAAATGCATCTTGGAGACTCAGTCAGAAGGGAATATCACGAATAGGGTGGTCGATGCAAATCACACGTATGACGTTATTGACATCCTCTCCACTTGATTTTACACATATTCGATCACCTGAGGTTACATTTGACAAGATGCAAAAGTTAGGCTCTAAGGCTAAAGTAACCAAAAATGTCAAGCAGTTCAGAAACGGAGCAGTGTCGCTTTGCTGTGAATCGTGAGAGTTTATAACACATAATAATGTGTTATAAAGGGAGAAATAAAGAAAGCATCTATAGGAGATTGCGAAATGCTAACGGAAGTCTGACGAAGCCGCGCATTTTTAGCTCATGTTAGACAAAAAGCACTTTATAACTACACTGTGCTACTACTGCGATAAATGCAGTATTTGTACCAAAAGGCTCAGTTCTTCTCGGCGCTGAGAGATACGGGATTATGTGTCTTAAAATTGAGCAAGAATGATAAGACTTAAAAGACAAATTGAAGATGCACAGTATCTTGAATTGTTGTATTATATATAAATTTCCGGAATGAATAAGTTTCTGAACCCTTCAGTGTTTTGTGCTGCGTGGGTTTTTCATTTTTCTGTGTTAGTGTGGACAAGTGAATTTTATTTGATAGCTTGTTGTATTTAAAGACAGTGTAAAACTCTCATTGCAAACAGTTGTTTACAGTGCGCTTTTCAGCACAAAGCTGTTTTAAAGCTCAATTGTGCATTTTGCAGATAAAGTGGGAAAACTAACTGAAGGCTGTATTGTAAGCAGTGGTTGCCGTGGAAACCCCAGTTTCAAGAGCTGGTTCTCCATTACCACTTAATTTAGGCTTCCTAATTGCATTCCACTAAATCGGTAGCGACAATATCTGCAGAGCAAAACTGCATGCCCAGTCTAGCGCAAACCTCTTTGAAACAGGCTTTTTGAAAGCCAGGAGCTATAAAAACTCAGCATGACGTGGAGCATATGAGAAACCTGTAGTTCAAATGTACTGCTGCTTGCTTTCTCATCCTTAGTAACTTCAGTGCGCTCCACACCAATCTATTAGTTCAGTCTACCTTAAAGATCATAAAGCTCTGCCATGTGGAAACTCATCTGTCCACCAACACATTGGTGCAAAATAGATTTAATTGTACTCCCAACCCAGTATCATGTCCATCTTATTTTACTACACACCAGCAGGTAGCCGGTGCAGAGCCGCACTTTCCTTGAACTGCCCTTGCTCCATAATACACGGAGAACAATACTTTCTCAGTTTAAATCATTTGCCACTGTTCAGCTGTGCAGCAAGCCAGACCGCCCATATGTGACCTAAAGAGAGCCTTGTCAGAACCACTAGACATAAAAGCATTCCAATTATCGACCATACTGCTTTAATAGAGGAGGCAACTAATATGATAGTGTAAGTGATTCTGCCACTGAGAAGCTCTTCGTCACTGTCAGATTAACACTTGAGTTAAACTCTTGTAAATCAGTCGCATTATGCAGTCGGTTGAGAAATAAACACAGACCTATTACGCTTAGAATTCCAGAGGGCTCTCCCCACCATCCAAGTTGCACAGGATGTCCTATTAATCTGAATTCTGTCATGTTTATTATTTTGCATTTACTAATGTGGGTAACGTTGGGAAGATTTAAGTTGCCTGTGACTAGGTTCTGAAATGGATGTGTATGTCCAGAAAATCTTCTGCAAGGGAAAAGGAGAAGAGGGATGGATACAGGAGACAGCTTATGTGTGACTTCCGGCCAGAAAAAGCCAGCAAGACCACTAGTGTAATTAAATCCCATAACTCTTTCTAATAATATTTAAAAAAGCACAGAGAATTTAAAAGCAAAATACTTCAGTGTCTTCAAGCACGAGACCTCCCACAAGCTCACAGCAAAGTGCACCTCCTAGCCACTAATGTGGCTGCATTTGAGCCCTCTAACACCTATCAAATGGATGCTGAAGTAGAAACTAATAAGTAAACAACTGCTCTGTCACTGTTTCCTTCTCTCCACACTGTTATTAAATGCTGGTAAAAGATGTTTAGGTTATACATCATCAGGTCATCATCAGCTGTCTCAAAATTTCCACAGATTTTCTTGAGTTTCTGGACTGGTCTTCAGCTCTACCTGAGCTGCTTTGAAAACAAAATGAAGGCATCTTTGTTTTTGATATTGGGGTGTTGGATGTGAGAGAGTGGACAAATGAGGACTGCTATTTCTAGAGATGTGATTCTGCCTGTTCAGTGGAGCTCTTCCAGGTGGGTAATGGGGCTGGGAGACAGTGAGATGGGACCAGGGACTAGAAGATTGGCTGCTGGATTTTTTCATCCAGATGGACACTGAAGATTTCTTGAGCCCTATGTGGAACAAAGGTACATTTTCAAATCAAAAATATGTTCAGATCTTCCTGAAAATGCTGATCTGAGATGATGTGCCAGCGTGTCCCAGGGCAGATGCGGCAGCCACAAAGAGATTTGAGGCCAAAAGTTCTCACAGTATGATCCTTCCTCAGCAAAGCACGGAAACAAGCCTTCATGTCACTTCTCTTCTGTTTTGGTTTCTGCAAAGATCCTCTGTGGAGACAAGGACAAAAGGCTGAAGGTTAGAGGGGAGGGATAGCAAGGAATGGGCACCACAGTGCTAAAAATCCTCAGGGAAAAAAATGCTGGAAATGTAAAGTGGTTGGGAACTGTATTAATCTTCATGTCTCACTTTGCTCTTCAGAAGGTTCTTAAACAGGGGTAGAAACCAAACCAAGGCCAGTAAAACTGTACTGTAAGCTGAGGAAAACCAGCAAGGACATGTTCCTATTACACATCCTAGTGCACATCTTCTAATCCCTAAGTGGGAAAGCACAGCCTTGAAAAAGCTGTGTGGAAACTTGAGGGAGGAAACCCTTCGCCTCTTGGCTGGGATGGAACGCATTGGAGAGCTTGACCAGAGGGTGCCTCAGTCGTCACCCACAGGTGCTCAGCTGCACATGTGCAGTTTTCTTTGCCCTGAATGGAGCATATCGGTTTTTATGGACAGAATCTGGCCTTTTTGTGTATGGGGATTCCCATGATTTATTAATTATTGGTATTGTATCATAAGGATCATCTCCTCATTGTTTTGAGCTTTGGAAAAACAAGGCTCCATGTTCTTTCTACTGAAGAGGTTACAGTCAAGAAATGCCAGCAGCAAGTGAAGGGTGTGAGCAATGCCCTCTGCATATTTATATCTTTCCCAATTATAAAGGATTTCGCGCAAATTTTGGCCACCTAGATAATAACTGTCTTTTTTGACATGGAGTGGATCCAGACCACTGACAAATTCTGTGTGCCTTTCTCATTCTTCCCTGCCCCCAGCACAACACTTCTTCCCACCTCAGATTTGCCAGACAGTAGCCTTCATCCCTCAGACTGGCTGTACCCTGAGCAGGTACTTGGTCTTGTTTCGGGCACCTGTTTTTTACAGGGTCTGCACACCACTGGAGCCAACTCTGGTGCTCAGCTACATGTGTGTGGTTTCCCATGAATATGTATTTTTCCTTGAATGTATATGAGCAGATATTTTTCTGGGCAGACCTTGTTCTTTCACAGTATGGCTCTACACAGGCACCAGAACTCATCTGGATCACCTTTGCTTGGGGCTCATAAATGCTCTGGCAGAGGCCAGTGAGGGAAGGAATTTGAAGGAGCAGAGGGCAATGGCCTTACTGCTCCGTTCAGGGATCATACCCAGCACCTGACACGGCACTGGAAGAAGCAGGAGGACATCAGGAGGTGGGAACTGTGCAAATCAGCTCTTACTCTGGACGCATCTTTGTGCACGCTGCTTTGCTGTCTAGGGATCAGCACAGTGCGAGCAAGAAATCAGGTGGATTTAGTAACTCATCCTCCTCTCCCAATGGAAGTGGAGAGTAAGGGTGAGACAGAGGACTTTAAGCCCTCAGAAAAGAGTCAAACTAGCATGTACAGTCTCCTCTATGTGCTGGATGTCTGTTCACATGCTGGCAAGCATGGCCGGGGTTCTCTAGGCTGGAGAGGGAAGGGTTGCGGGGCAGGGAGCAGAGCCAGGAAGTGACTATTCTCCATCCCTCACCACCCCTGGCGACTTTCCCAGTGGAAGTCAGAGTGGGAATTAACACACACAGAACTGGTGTTCTTCCAGCTTCCCAAGAGGAAATACAACTTTTTTTCAAGCTATATGATTCTTGATCGTAGCTAGGTGACATGTTATTTAATGGCTGTGCAATACTGCACGGCTCTGATCTGGAACACGTCTTTAGAGGACCCTCTCTTTCTTCTAGATGCTTTAAAAATGGAACCTTTACAAACACCTTCATTTTCTTGTTGTTCCTGACTTGCCCATTGACATTTTAAGTTAACAGCATATGGCTTGCAGCTTTGCACAAGCAATAGTATACAAGTCATACATCTTGTGGCATTAAAAAGCCTTGAAAACACAATGACAATTTTCAGAACTGCAGTTTTTCCCTTAAAACTGGAACTGTGAGGTCTATTCTTTTTTTTAACAGAATTTTCCAAGGGTTCCAGAAAAGGCTGCTTGGGGCATCCTGATTTCCTGCCTGCAGAAAACACAGGTGGATATTTAGATATTTAATTCCCATGTGTGTTCAGTGTACTTTGCAGTCTTTAGAGGGAAGGGTATTACTGGAGTAAAAGGTATTAATTATTGTTATCAGCATCCAGAACATCTCTTGCTGAAGATTTAAAGCAGCTTCCCATGGAAACAGAGAAATAGGATTTAAAAGGATCTCCTGCATCAAGTTCAAACCCCAGATTTTGCTGTCAACCACACGTTGCTTAATAGATCTCGTGAAGTGCTCAAGTTTCACGGTGGAACCAGTGAAGCTTCTTGCTTTTCCTGCTGCTGTTGGAGGGTTGGTCCATAATATCATCTAAGCAATTCCTCCTAAATTCCTGCTCGATTCATGACCACCTTATAAGCATTGACTCTTATGTTGACTTTGTCCTTTAAATAGCTCTTCTCCCTCCTTGCATATTTGTAGACAGCAGGTGTGTTCCCTCTCAGCCTTTGTTTCATTTGTGAAAGCAAGCGAAGCACTTTTGGTCTCTCTTATTAAATGGCATCTCCTGTCTTCCCAGGACACCTTGGGTGCTCGTCCTAATTTGAGTTCATTGTCTTGCACGTGAGTGATGCAAAACATGCACCGTGTGTCTGCATCTTGTCTAGAGAAACAGCATTCAACAAAAAATCCCCCTATTGCTAGATAATTCTCCCACATCACACTTTTTTTTAAGGGACTCTGACAGACTGTATCGATGGGCTGAGGATAACTCTGTGGGTTTCAATAGACCCAAGTGTTCTGTCCTGCATTTAGGTCACAACCATCCCCTGCAATGCTACAGGCTGGGGGCAGGGTGGCTGGAGAGCAGTCTGGCAGAAAAGGAGCTGGGGGTTCTAACTGACAGGCAGCTGAATCTGAGCCAGCAGGATGCCCAAGTGGCCAAGAAGGTCAATGGCACCCTGGCCTGGATCAGCAATAGTGACTCAGGCAGAAGTCGGAAGGTGATTGTCCCCCTGTATTGGTGAGGCTACACCTTGAGTCCAGTTTGGGGCACCTCAGTACAAGGGAGAAAACAAGATGCTGGAGCGTTTTCAGAGAAGGGCAACGAAGCTGGGGAAGGGCCTGGAGAATCACTCTGATGAGGAGAGATGGAGAGAGTTGGGGCTGAGGCTGAGGGCAGACCTCATCGTTGTCTATAATTATCTGAAAGGTGTCCCTGCCCATGGTAGGGGGGTTTGAACTGGATGATCCTGTGGTCCCTTCCATTCTTGACTAATTCTATGACTTGGTCTGGGTGATCCTGCTGTGGCAGGGGATTGGACTAGATGATCTTTCAAGGTCCCTTCCAATCCCTAATGATTCTATGATTCTATATCTATGGCTCACAGCCACCTTTTATTATCAAGGACTGTGATCCAAATTGTTCAAGTATCTAACCTGTGTCTTTTTGCCGCCAACTGCTGAAGCAGACCTATCCACCCAAACTGGGTGTCTGAAACCACTGCTTCATTTTTTGAGGCTTTACTTCTGGATTTCTCTTGGTACTTTCCCGTTACTTTTCTTCCCTTTCCTCTGCTTGTGCTACTACAACCCAGCATGGGTAGTTCTTCCTAACTTTGTATAATCAGCAAATTGCACAAATCCTTCTCTGTACTGCGGTTATTATTGAAAATATGACCTTCCAAAATGACTAGTCCTAAGAGCAGTCTGTGTAGGACCCCACTACTATGTCAATCTCAACAGATTCTGTTTCAGCACAAACCATGGCCACCTCTTCTTCAGCCAGTTTCTGCAGTTCTTCCAAACGGTCTCTGCCTTCTCCAGTTTCACCAGTACCCCCCTACCCCGCACTCCCTATAATATGATTTATGGATGCCCACAGGACTGACATATATTGGATTTCCTTTCTTAAAAAACCCCCTCCATTATTTATGAAAGAAAGTTATGAGATCAGTATGCCATGATCTATTTTTGGTAAAAACATGATGTACTTAGCACATCTCTTGTTTCCTTTAAAATTAATTTTAAAACCTAACATGCAATGAGAGAGTCTTATGATTCTGCATAAGTGCTGCAGCAGTTGTGTACTTGGCACTATAATGGGTTAATTGCTGCAGTGCAGGAGGCTGATAGGGAGCCACAAGAAGGTACAGTGCCTTAATGAGGAGCTGGTAAGGAGCCCTGGGGCATGAAATAAGGTCTAATATAAAGGAGAAAACAGTAGGATAGAAAGCTGAGTAACCCAAATAAAGATGCATTTGCTCTTTACTTGTTTATGCTGCAATTACTGTCTTGCACGAACACCACACAAAAATCAGAAACACTAACTCAATGAGACGGATGTGTGCGTGGGATATTTCTGTCCCACACTTAATTTTCTGTGTTTTAAGGTTTCACTGGCACTCTCTGCCACGCTTCTCAAAACAACAGGCTGAACTGAAAGCACAGACGACACTGTTTTGACTGGTCGACACTACTCTTACAGTCAATACTTTTAATTTCTGGGGAGGCTTTGTTTACAGGCTGCACTTTTTTAAAAGGAAATGTTTTTTGAAAGACATCAACTTCAATTGGACTAAGGACAAGCCAGCAAATATTGGAAAGGAGTAACTCCCACACACAGGTCAGAGCAGCCCCACTGCAAATGCAGAGTGCAGAATGGCTCTGATCAGAGGTGTCCTACTGTGTTCAGCTCTGCAAGTAAGACCACTGCCAGTTACAATTCCACATGGGTCTGTAGTGTCTAAAACACAAACCTGGTCTAGCATTTTAGATTAAATCCATTGTTCTTTCTTTCTTGAGATGGCTGGCGAGAATGGGACCTTGGAAGACAGGAGGATCACAACCAAAACAAAACCTCAATAACTTGTTTGTTGCCCTGAGAATAATTCATCAATCTCCTGCTGTCTGTCCTGTTTTATGCAGTAACTATATAATGTTTAATTATATTTTCTCCAGTAGCCTTTTGAGTAGGTGATTTTTTGTCTATACCTCTGGTGCACACTCAGTGAGCTTTCTAACACACTTTCTCTAACTGTAAAGGCACCTGGTATCTCTTTTCCACAAATTGTTAATTGCTGGACATCCCTAGGATTAATTAATTGTAGTAAGAAATCAATATCACTGTAAATGGAACTGGGAACCAAATCAGACTTACTGGGATATTGATAATCACCTAGGTAAACACTGCAGGTAGCTGCCAAGTCGAATATGATCCTCCAAAGTTTATTTCTATAAAACACGGGTAAATACTGCTTAAATAAATCACTCAGAGAGCTCATTGAACTTGAATGCACTAAGAGAGGTTTTACTTAAACATTGGGTCTATCCTTTTTTTATCATTCTTTTATTCTCTTTGTATTCTAATCAATCTCTTTTTATCTGCTACAGTTTTTCTCTTGACCCTCCACTCTCCAGCTTCCTCCTCTCTCCCTTTCCTGCAGAAAACACTGAGCAGGACTAGAGGATAATTTCTAATATTTGATCACGCTGAAAGGACCAGCATCTCCCTGTCTTCAACAAACTGACCTAAAGCCTGAAGTGTGGGATTAGTATCCCTCCTGCAAAATAGATAACCACAAGGGCTTTGTACTATCTGTCGTAGAATCATAGAAACTTCAGGGATTGGAAGGGACCTCGAAAGATCATCTAGTCCAATCCCCTGCCACAGTGGGATCCCCTAGACCAAGTCATACAGTCAGTCAGGGCTAGAAGGGACCACAGGATCATCCAATTCCAACTCCCCTACAATGGGTAGGGACACCCCACCCTAGACCAGGCTGGCCAGAGGCTTATCCAGCCTGGCCTTAAACATCACCAAGGACGGGACCTCTACCACCTTCCTGGGCAACCCATTCCAGGCTCTCACCACTCTCACAGTCAAGAACTTCCTCCTCACATCCACTCTAAATCTACCCATCTCCAGCTTTGCTCCACTCCCTCTAGTCCTGTCGCTACCTGACATCCTAAAAAGTCCCTCTCCAGCTTTTTTGTAGGCCCCCTTCAGATACTGGAAGGCCACAATAAGGTCACCTGGGAGCCTCTCCAGACTGAATAGTCCCAACTCTCTCAGTCTGGCCTCATAGGAGAGGTGCTCCAGCCCTCTGTGTAACTATCTTGGAGCACTTGGTCTCAGTGTCACGCAAGAGCAATTATTACCACAAGCTGACTGCACACTGTGGCTGGGGAGGAGAGAGATTTCTTTCAATGAGTTTTAAAATACCAGCTTTTGTTTTCAGCCAGTTTTCCCTCAGGTAATGATAGGAGAGGAAGGATGCAGCCTCCTTACTGACTATTTGCCAATCTTTATCATGTCAGGTTTTGTTTTCTTCCTTCATGTTTGAAGTCTCCTGCTCATTATCTGTTCATTGCATTTTTATTTCTGCGTGGCCTAGGTAATGTCGTCCTGCTCTGAGCAGATTCTAGCCAACACACAAACAGGTGAGCAAGAAGTGACACACACACTCGAAGGAGCTGCTGCAGTTTCTCACCATCTTCATGTGGCGTGCACGTGTGTGGATGTGTGCCCGAGAGTGGGATCTCCTCCCAGAGCAGCAGCAGCGGTTTTACACCCACCTCTGATGCAGTGCCCTGTGCACAGATGCCTTGACATGCAGTTCTGATGTGCTCACGTGTTGTGGTTTGAGCTGAGGGACCTGTGGGTGGCAGGGAGGGACAGGGAGTGGGCAGAGCTACGAGGTCAGTTGGGAATCTCTCGTAGGCCAGATACAGGATGTCACACAAACCCCAAGGACACAGAGCCTGTTGCCCTTGCTCAGGGAAGCAGGTCCTCAGAAAGAGGAAAGATCTGCCATGGGCAAACTCCTTGAGGAGGAAAAGGCAGGAGGAGACTACTGTGCAGTTCACAGACTGTATGGGGAGTGTGGGAGGGGGGAATCTGGTAGTAAATAGAAACAGATGAGCAAGTTCACAGGAGAAGGGATGGAAGAAGGAAAAAAAAGACTCTCATTGGGAGGGTGGTGGGAGTGAAGGCTAGGAGGCTCAGAGAAGGTAAAGCATCCTCCTTCTTGAGATGAAAGACTCATGTCTAATATGAGAAATCCAGGAAGGATGGGTCTTTCATCAGCCCTTTGAAGCCATAACACACTAATGGCACGGAAACAAAGACACAGCTATTTTTCCACTAATGTGACAGTAGGTACATGACTGTTTTTACAAGTGGTTTGTGCATATCCGATCTCAGTGTTTTGATGGCAGTTTCTCACCGTCTTCATCTCAAACTCGGCCACACTCTGCCACACCATCAAGACAGCAAACAGCACTTGGCTGGGAGCAACAGGGAATGGCCAGAATGAGCTACATATTAATGTGTCTTAGGAAACTCCAAGTGAACAGTTTGCATAAAACTGTGGCAGCAGCAGCTCTGAACGTTATTGAGTGGAGAATTAATTTCCACAGAACCATTTACCACAAAAACACCACCACACAAATCTTATCATATCATTCCTAAAATTTAATTCAGCTAAGGCAGATCTGCCTATAAACTTCAGTGAAAGTGAATAAATTGGTACTTATCCATATGTTGTTGAATGTCTGTGTGTGGACAATTATTTTGCCATAGAAGCATCTTCTATTGATTTTTCCTAAATTATTTCTTTGCTACAATCTGTTATCATCACTGCACAACAGTGCCCAAACAGAGACATGAACCAAATTAGCAATGAAAATACTAAAACAAAAGCCTGTCTCATGAATTTGGGTCTCCACGGCATGTAGAAAAGTTTTTGCAACCCAAGGGAATCACAGATTCATTGGAGATCGGAAGGGACCTCGAAAGATCATCTAGTCCAATCCCCCTGCCACATCAGGATCAACTTACTTCTGCTCATGTGCTGTGGTTAAAGGACTGGTATTGCTCATCTGGAACAGACTTCCAAGTGATTGGATCTACTGGCCTCCAAAACTGCAATTTTACCCCGAGTCAGTTTCTTCTCATGTAAGTTCTCTCCATTTCTGTATGAGTGAAGATAGAAAAGAAGATAGAGCTGGATATGCTGTTAGGGGTAGTGCTCAAACAAGACAGTAATGAACAAATACGACTTTAAGTTCTATCCCATCAAAACACTGCTGAGACCCCTAATTCTCATGTTGGCATCTTTGGGAGCTGTGGGGTGTCAGGGAAATATTGCTGCATGCCACACTGAGTTTCGAACATCATATAGAGTCATAGAATCATAGAATCGTTAGGGATTGGAAGGGACCTCAAAAGATCATCTAGTGCAATCCCCCTGCCACAGCAGGATCACCTAGACCAAGTCGCACAGGAACACGTCCAGGCAGGTCTTAAACGTCTCCAGTGAAGGAGACTCCCCAACCTCCCTGGGCAGCCCCTTCCAGTGCTCTGTTATGAGTGACAGAGTTGTATTGCACAAATATCACAAGAAATAATCCAGACAGCTGATAACTTCCACTTAACAAACACTTTGTTACCCAGATTCAGTTGTTACTGTGGAGATTCCATATGCTAAAATTTGGGATGAGATAGTAATTGCAGTAATGTTGGGCACATTTCAAGCATCAGATGAGGGAACTCAGGGGGATGCTGACACATAAACATAACTGCAGAGAAACCAGGCACAATAGGGAACTAGTCTTATCCAGCACAGTGTTTAAAAACAGAAAGCAAAACTTGTACAACTTTATACCAATATGCACATTTTTACTCAGGATGCAGAAGACTAATCAAGTTTCTTGTGATGACAATTCTCTTTTTATTACCATCATTATTTTCTATTATTTGCATTGCCATATGCCTCCAGGCCCTCAACCAGAAGCCAGGTTCCATTATAATGGATATTAAGCATGTAATGAAAAGACAGCCTCCACCTCCAAAGTGTTCTTGAGCTAAATGTATGTCTATATCATAGTCGGGGAGAGAAGTGACTGCAGGTAGCACAGAGGTGCTGGAATCAGTTTCAGCTTGGTAACAGCCCTAGGAACACAGACTCAGTCAGGGATAGTTATCCTTCCTTCACAGATGATCTACTCTGTCCTGGTGACACCACAGCTGGAATATTGTGTCCAGTTCTGGGCCCCTCAGTTTAAGAAGGACACAGAACTACTGGAGAGAATCCAGCTCAGAGCCATGAAGATGATGGAATAGAACACCTCTCTGATGAGGAGAGGCTGAGGGAGCTGGGTTTCTTGAGCTTGGAGAAGAGGAGATTGAGGAGTGACCACATTCATGTTTATAAATTTGTGGAGGGTGGGTGTCAGGAGGATGGAGCCAGGCACTTCTCAATGTCTTCTAGCATAGGACAAGGGAAAATGGTTGTAAGCTGGAGCATAGGAGGTTCCACATCAATATGAGAAGGAACTTCTTCCCAGTGAGGGTGACAGAGTACTGGAACAGGCTGTCCAGGGTGGTTATGGAGTCTCCTTCTCTGGAGACATTTAAAACCCACCTGAACAAATTGCTGTATGACTTTGTCTAGGTGACCTTGCTTTGGCAGAAGGGATTGGACTAGATGATCTTTCGAGGTCCCTAATGTTATGTGATTCTGTGATTTTGCAAAGGTGGCAGGGACCAAAGTAAAAGTGAAACTGGAGAGGAAAAAAAAGACTAAAAAGCAGGGAAAGTTGATAATATAATGAGATTTTGCATGTAAGTAAACAAATGACTCAGGAGCACATGTGGAGTAGAAAGAAGGTGAGGTTAGAGGTAATTATGGAATTTGGAGTTACACCCCAGTTTAATGACAAAATTGCTGCTGGAGGGTAGCTGTGCAAATTAGCCTGCCATCTTCGCTGTACAAAGGATGCTTCTGGTGGAGGAACACGCAGCTAGCATCCCTCAATGCCACTGGGGATTAATTGAGCATGATTTCCTTTGGAAAGTAACGGCATTTTCTTGGAAGGCAACGAGGGAAAACTGATAGTTTCGCTGTGTAACTGGGTTTCATAATGAAATGTCGCCATACGGTGAATCCTTGTTGCCTCATTACTCTTGAACCTTTATTAAAAAAAGCTTTTTAATTGTATTACTTAATTATTTAATTTGGGGATCTTAATGCAAAATTCCCTACTAGATCTACGTTTGGCCTCTCCTAGACCAGACCACAACAGGACTTAGACGTCAAGAGTATTAAATGTTAAATGGACCTTTCTGCAAACACCTTGTGACAGAGCCTAATTATGTTGCTTATTACTGTTTCTCTGTTTTGAAATTGTGGGCATTTGACCTGCACTTCACCTCAGTGATGTGTCCATAAGTCCCAAACCATACCTTCTGTTGCTCTGTAGTCTTCTTCCAGTTCCAAACATCCAAAGATGCTTGAATTAAATGTTCGGAACTTTTAAGATAAACAGCTGCAATCTTACACAGTCTTATGAAGAAGGCTGTGGCTTTTTAAAATTCCTTAAAAAAAGAGAATTTTCAGCTCATTTTCAAAGGCTTATGAATGGTTTGCTTGACAGTGGCTAGTGTTAGAGTTAGGTGCTCACAGACTCTATTTTTAAATGAAAACTGTTGGCTTTTTGTATTTGACTGCTAGAATAGGAAGTTTCAACAAGTTTTAATTATGCTTGATTTTTCTTTTAAATGGGGAGAATTATCCTCTTGATCTGTTATTGGAGCCTGTACTAATTGAAAAATCTGAATTATCGTCTTGGAAAATGAGGTGAAGCATGAGGCCCTGTTTCAGAAGATGAAGAGCATCATAAAATCAAGGGTTATAAAGAGATCTACATATTTACAGCAACTTCCCTTCCCTTCCCTTCCCTTCCCTTCCCTTCCCTTCCCTTCCCTTCCCTTCCCCCCTTTCACAGAGCTGGGCACTCCTAAGCTCTAACA
>VXBP01008680.1:490711-523211 GCA_013400115.1 Rhinopomastus cyanomelas
CCTTGCCTTCCCTTCCCTTCCCTTCCCTTCCCTTCCCCCCTTTCACAGAACTGGGCACTCCTAAGCTCTAACACAATTCCCAGGGCAAATATACACAGGTAACAGGAACAAAACTGATAGCACAGCAGGCTCCAATCTTTTCAAGCCCTCCAGGAAAATTCTGTGTGAACACATGAGTAGAAATCTTAGCGCAGATGACACGGATGAAAACTCTCCTGTTGCATTTTGAGAGTCTGGAAGTTCATATGGGAATACAGGAGTGTAGGCAGGTGCCTGAGAAATAAGCCTTGTTGTTCTGGGTAAGGCTCAGCCGTCCTCTAATTCCTTCAGCACTGATATCACTGCTGACTTTAAAATCCACTCATTCAGCAGTTGTTCTCAGGCTACTTCTGTAATTCAACACAAAGCAGGAAAATTGCCTGGCTTGAGCCCTTTTGATGTCACTTGGTGGAGTGAAGGGGACGGGAGAGAGTAAAACAAAGAGAAAGCAGTTTTCCTGGGGAAAGGAAATCCACTATTAATCTTCCATTTTTTTCTTTTGTAACCAAGTAAAATACCAAAGTTTTCTTCATATTTGCTAGAACCAATCTCCATCTCTCAAAGCCCTTTTACAATTACTATAGACTTGTATAGGTTAGCTTAACGAGTCCGAGTTAATAGCAGGCTACTTATGCTCTGGTTTTCCACCTTTTACTAAACAAGCAAAGACAGAACATCTCTATATAAATGCAATTATTTTTGTGGTTGTGCCATGAGACTGTAGAAGTCAGCCTGTCCTAGGTTTTGTTGAAGACTTTTCTTTGGGTTAAGTGGTAAATCTTTCTGGTTTAGAAGATATTTACCTATGTACAGCACTGGAGTTGGTAATAATGGAGAACTTTTTGAGTCTGTTTGCTGTACTGTTTCTGAGTGGCTCACAACAAGTAATTAAACCACTGGCTTTACAACATCCTTTCATATGAAGTGTCCTCAGAAGTGCACATTTATTTTTTTGTGTTTCTCAGGTGCATTAATTACCTCCTATCAATCTTGCTGAGTATTAATGATATTGTACTTCCTAATGTTCCCATGATAGAAGGGCTAGAAAATACAGCACAAAATACATATGAGCATTATAAGGCTCTAATTCCTTAAAGAGTTCAGGTGATTTCATGATGGACAGCTGAGTTTTGCACAGGTTGCTACCCTGATGGACACCAGCACCCTCACTGAGCCTAATGGAGATGACCTGGAATCTCTCGAGGCATCCTCAGTGCTGACCTGGGTGAGTGAAATGGGGTTTTTGGGTTTTTTTTGTTGTTGTTGTCTGTTACTGAAGCCAGTCAGTGGAATTACAGCCTTTTGTATTCAGATACTTGCATCTTACTTATGTGCAACACCAACTCCACTACGTCCTACACACGCTTCCACTGACACCAGTCTTTCTGTACCGCTGTACACAGAAAACCTGCATTGTATGAGATTTCATTCAGTTCTCAGATTTGTGAGCATTTCTGAGAAGCCTGNGCTTTTAAAAACTTCCTGCTAGTAAGCTCATACCTCCCAGGCCTTGGTGGCTCAGACAAAGGGTCCATTATGACTCCTCTATCCTGTTTGGTGGACTTGCTATTCTATATAAAGTCGTACCCAAACGACAGGGCTCATTCACAAGGGTTGGATGTTGAACAGAGCATCCCATAAATTATACAGTGCCTCGTTTTAGAAACTTGAAGAGGAGAGCTCTGTGAAACATTTATAAGGCAATCTCGTATCACAGAAAACCTGCATTGTATGAGATTTCAGGCAGTTCTCAGATTTGTGAGCATTTCTGAGAAGCCTGCACATCAGCATGCAAGGTTCAGGCAAATATTCAGTGATGTGCAGGAAGGTCCCCTACTGTTGAGCAAGTTTGTAGAAAACTTGGGTCTGCAGAGCATGTCTGAGGACATTTCAATAAGTTTCTCTCTACTTCTTGGTCATTCTTGACTGTGAAAGGGTTCCAAACATAGCTATTAAGCTGTGTTCTCGCAGAAGAATATAAATTAAAATCCTGAGGTGTGACCAAGCTGCCTCAGTTTTGGCACCTGACGACAGAGAAAGCAGTATCTCTTCTGTGAGACTGGGGCTGAAGCAGAAGCCATCAACAGCATCAACAGTTTAAGGAGACGAGTCTCAAATTTGGGTAGTGTTAGTACCTCATAGCATATGTTTCAGACTTCCTTCCCTATGGGAATAGTGATAAATGAACTCCTGCCCCCCATTCCTCAGGAGGTGACATGAAATGTTAAAATATTAGGTGGAGGCTAACAGAGAATGTGAGAGAGCTGCGAGTTAGCTTCCATGTCTACGACACCCATGCCCGGAGGCCCCCACCAGCACATTGAAATATGCACAGCCTTGTGCAAACACACGTTGCACATGGGAAGGAACAGCCATCAGCTGGAAGAATCTGCACTATGAACAGACAAGTAAGGTGAGAAGAACAGAGGAATGTGGAAGGGTTGGCCTTTCCTCTTGCTTCAGCTGTCTAATCCCATACTCAGTAAAACCTAAGGAAAAAACCCAAACAAACCTTTTGTTCAGTCAAAACCCTCACCAGAGGGTTCAGAGCAGCCTTCCAAAGTTTTTCCACCGCTGGGCAGGCAGCAATGAAGGGATGTTGGCCACCTCGTCTATACTTCTAAGTGCCGAGACGACACCGTTTTCAGTCAGCCTGGCAGAAGTTGTGACATCAGTGCTCCCACCGGTCACCATTTCACAGGTAGCGGGGAAGCCTGAGTTGCCAATAATAGTTGTCAAAGTGTTAGTGATCAAAGAGTAGAAGGCAGGCAGAGAGATGCAGTGAGGAATTATACAAACTCTAAATGGCTTACTTTTGTCGTCTTACGTGGTCCTTTCCTGCTAAAGGCAGGGTCCAACACAGACCAAAATGAGACTCCAAACTGACTTCAACTGTGGTAAAACAGTAAGTACGCAGGAATTAACAGCACAGTAACCAAAATAAAACATCTCAAAAGTAAAAATATGAATTAAAATGCTTTTAGCTTTTGAGAAAAGGAATCCCATTCTATAATTAGATCATGAACTACAGCCTTTCACCATTGCAGACTCATACTGTGCACTATTTATGTGCCACCTCTTGATTTTCTTACTGCAGCTTCTAATAGCAAACCCTGTTCTGCATTTCTTTGTGCAAACTCAATCACATCACATCAAATTATACAACTAATTAACACAAACTCCTTAAAAAATTGCATATTATTTTGGCAAGCCAAATTAATGTCAGTCCCCTGAAACCATGTTTAGTAATTCCCACTGACTATAGTAACGCCTACTACTGAGAGAAGGGCTAATCAACTACAGGCTCTCCTGCTGATGAGCTGAACCAAGTAACCAGATGTTTCTGCCTTCTAGGCTAATGAAAATGTCATGCACATTTTTCTCTCCACCTAGATGAAGAACTAATTCCACTATGGCCATGGTCTAGGTATCTCTTGTTTGTCTGATGCTGCATCTCACAGGTCCTGCTAGTTAATCCTGAGCAGGCAGGTAGAGCCTTGCTGAAGGTGCTCTGGTTTGACCCAGTTAACTCAGCCCACCTAAGCAGGCTGCTGCTAGGGCTTCCTTATGCAGGATATGAAGTGCAAAGGGAAAGCTGATCAGCGTCACTGTGGAAGAAATATTTTCATCATATGGTCCTGTATAGAAAAGCTGGGCAAAGTGTGGGGGTTTTTTTTGTGTATTGGTAAAGGTCCCAACAGCATTAAATTGCTTAATGAGACGTCTATTGCAATTAAAGGAGGCATAACATTTATATTAAGATTTTAAAGCTTGCTTATTTCAGGAGTGTCAGTTTACATAAGTCTAAACAGGCAATAATGAACATGATGAAGTATTCCGTATTAAAACTGAGCACTGTGTAACTGGCTAGTAAAATCTTAATATTAAACTATATTGTATAACGTACAGGGAAGTATAAAAGCTTCACATTTAGATTTATCCAGTCTTGAATCTCAAATAACGGACTTTTTAGACTAGATGATCTTTCGAGGTCCTTTCCAGTCCCTAATGATTCTATGATTCTATGACTTACAATTAAATGTGAATACAAATGAAAAAAAAAGCATTTTACATGATGCATGGACTGAAAAAGTTTATAGTGTGCTGTGATGGATGCTACAGTCATTTCCCAAAACAGTAAGCTGTAATTTCAAGACACTGTGTAATTATTTAAAAGCACTGTTTGCTAAGTTCAGCTGACTTACAATCATAGAATCATAGAATCATTAGGGTTTGGAAGGGACCTCGAAAGATCATCCAGTCCAATCCCCCTGCAACAGCAGAATCACCTAGACCAAGTCGCACAGGAACACATCCAGGCGGGTCTTAAATGTTTCCAGAGAAGGAGACTCCACAACTCCCTTGGGCAGCCTGTTCCAGGACTCTGTTACCCACATGGTGAAGAAGTTCCTTCTGATATTTACATGGAACCTTGTATGTTCCAGCTTTCACCCATTACCCCTTGTCCTATCACCAGATCATAATGAGAAGAGCCTGCCTCCATCCTCCTGACATCCATCCTTCAAATATTTATAAACATTAATAAGGTCACCCCTCAGTCTCCTCTTCTCCAAGCTAAAGAGACCCAGCTCACTCAGCCTTTCCTCATAAGGGACTTGTACCTCTCGTACTCTGTGCTAGATTGAAACGCAGTGCATCAGTAGATCAGTAGTCACTCCTATCCCAGATGCTCGCCCGGTGCAGAATAAAGACGCGTGGTGCACTTAAAATGCTGTTTAAGGACCAAGAGAATTAGGTTCCCTCATACAGCTTTGGTTTGAGAAATGCAGTGCATGTGTTAATCTCAGACCCCCCCCTCAGAAGGTAAGTATATTCTTTAATTTTCTTTTCAATAAATCTCTAGTAGTATGTGCAGAGTCTGTAAGCAGAAGTAAGTCTTTTTATATTTTAAATTTCCTTCACATGCTCACTGCTGTATTAACATCTGTTCTGAAACTCCCACCACCGCAGCAAGGAGACATCAATTAACATCAGTTTGGAAGTGACAGATATTCAGTCAAGGAGATAAAACCTCTACAGCTATTTTTGCCAACAAAATCTCATCATGTGTGCAAAGATGCAGTCTACTGGTAGCACCAGTTTGATATTCGAGGGAATGGATCATTGAAAGAGTGAAGGTTGCCTCTCGTGAAAGGAGACATGCATGAGCCCTTAATTCTAAATTCAAAGATAACGCTACTGAAGTGAGAGTGACCTGGCTCTGGTCCCAGAAAGTTGTGTTTCACTGGATTTGGTTTCTACAGCAGAAAAATCCTGCAGTGTGAGAGGCAGTCTTTCAGACAGCTAGACTCACTTGCCAGTGAAAGAAATGTTGGAATATGGAAATTTACCCGGGACACTGTGGGTTCCTAGAGCAGACCATGGGCTACCTGACACCCCGTCATCCTGTATCACTTAATGTGCAAGCTAGCAGCTACTAAAAGAGTGGAAGTTTCTGGCTGGATTTCAGGACTGGCTCCAGGAACTCTGAGATTGAAAAAACCTGCTATTTGATCGTTGAAAAGGTATGGAGTTGCTCAAAGATCCATGTCCAAGGAGGGAGGGAACAGCCTTGGGCCATCTTGGCAACAGTACAGTTCTTCCAGCAGCTTCCTTTGCTTTCTCATGCTATGTCTCCATAAACTAGAAAGTAGTGGAAAAGAAAGAGGGAAAACTAACGTGTGCTCTGTTAGTCTATCGCCTTCCCTCACAAACAAGAAATAAATTCTTAAAAGGCAGAGAAAGAGAAGACTGAAGGTAAACAAAGAATAGGGTTTTTGGAAGAAGAATATTGCAGCTGGAAACCAGCTAGAGACTTCAGCATTGTGGAAATTTTCAGTGGAACTGTTTCCTTTCCAAAAAGGACACTTGGTCTTCTTCTAGTGAGGAAACCTTTTTAGTGAAGTCACTTCACAGAATCACAGAACATTAGGGATTGGAAGGGACCTTGAAAGATCATCTAGTCCAACCCCCCTGCAACAGCAGGATCAACTAGACCAAGTCACTTCTATAAAGCATTTTCTCTTGTTCTTATCAACAGCTCTGCAAGGGATGACAAGGGTCGAGCAAACATTTCTGATCTGCGGAGAAGAACTTAGGTCCAATAATTTTGGAGCCAAGAGCAGCTGTCATGAAGAGCAAGGGACTTCTGTAGGAGAGATGGTGGTTGCATGAAATACATGACTAGTAGCTATTGTTGTGTTTAAGGCAATTTTTTAGTATAAAAAGATATTCCAAGTACAAGAAAAAACACAGATAAAGTCTGAGAAAAGGAAACAGTCTAATATTATCAGACAGTTTTGGAAACAAGGGAAATTAAATATGTATTTGGAGAAGGTATAATTGAATTTTCTTCATTGTCTAGTGAATTCCACAAAATGAAGGAGGTTTTGTTTTTGAGAAGAAGAAGTATTTCCCTGTACACTGGTTTGTGCCAAAAAGAAAGAGAAAAAGACCAACTTTGAACAGTTCAAATTAAAAGCAATAATCCTGGACAAGAGACTGCCATGAACTCACGGAATCACACCAACATAGCTTTGACCTCAGCACTTTTCATTCAGCAAAGGGTCATTTGAGCCTCATGCATCCTGAGCTGCAGTTCTTGATTTTCCTTTCATGTAAGGTTGGAGGAGAAATAGCAAAGTTGGGTCCTAAACACAGCCATGAGAGCTAGGCTCATCCTGGCAAAGCTGTATTCTGAACAAGACCTTCTATTACCACAATAAGTAACAGTCGTGTGAACATGCCCATTGGGCTTTTGGATAAAGTCTGGAGAAGGAGGGTGATCCATGCCACTGCAGAACAGGGAATCAAATTGGGCTTTTGAGCGAGAACAGGACAGGCTGGAGAGCTGAGCAGGTAGAAATGTAATGAAGTATAACAGGGGTAAGTGTAGAGTCTTGCATCTGGGCAAGAACAACCCCAGGTACCAGTATAGGTTGGGGACTGACCTGAGGGTCCTGGTGAACAGCAGGATGACCATGAGCCAGCAGTATGCTCTTGTGGCCAAGAGGACCAACAACATCGTGGGATGGATGAGAAGTGTGGTGGTTAGGAGATTGAGAAAGGTTCTTCTTCCCCTCTACTCTGCACTGGTGTGACCACATCTGGGGGATTGTGTCCAGTACTGGGACCCCTCAGTTCAAGAGAGATGTGGAGCTGCTGGAGGGACTCCAGTGTAGAGCAATGAGGATGAGAAGGGAGTGGAGCACCTCTGTTATGAGGAGAGGCTGAGGGAGCTGGGTCTCTTTATCTTGGAGGAGACTGAGGGGTGATGTCATTAATGTCTATAAACATGTGAGGGGTGGGTGTTAGGAGGATGGAGGCAGGCTCTTCTCAATGTCATCTAGGGATAGGTTGCAATGGGTGTAAGCTGGAACACAGGAGATTCTACACATATACAAGAAGGAACTTCTTCCCAGGGAGGGTGACAGAGCACTGGAACAGTCTGCCTAGGGCAGTTGTGGTGTCTCCTTCTCTGAAGATGTTTAAGACCTGCCTGGATATGTTCCCGTGTCACTTGGTCTAGGTGATCCTGCTGTATCAGGGAGATTGGACTAGAAGACCTTTCAAGGTCCCTTCCAATCCCTAATAATTCTATGATTCTATGATTCTATTGGTTTGTTCACCAGTTGCTAGTTTCCTTCTGACCATCTTCCTATCATTTCATAAACCTTTTTGTGAGGCTGCTTGCTTGCACAGTAAACACAGATAGAGGGCTTTTTGCGTTAAAATAGTTTATAGAAAAAAAACAGCTGAGAGAAACTTCCTGGAGAAAAAGCAAAATGATCCAAGATAAATATTACTTCCTGAAAGGTCTTTCAAGATTATTCATCATGCTGAATGATGTCTTCTAGCATGAAGGAATCCTCGACCATTCTGGATCACAGGAATGTGAAGTTGTATCACACTGGAAGTCCATTTGGTCCACTGTCCTGTGAACAGTGATCAAAGCCACACACTTCAAAGGAAGGTGCAATGAAGTATGAAGAAGACACTTATGGAATTATCCAGCTTTTGATACTTCTTTCTTATTCCAGACAACCAGAGAATGGCTTATGCTTTGTAGCTGGAGAATTTCTGCCTCTTCTAGCTTTTCATTTCCTTTTCAGTATCAGTGTGCACATTCTTCTAATATTAAAAAATATTTCCACTTAATTTCAATTAAATTCATATAAAATTTAATCTTATTGCATGAATTTCTTCCCAGTTTATCAATGCAGTGTTACTAACGTTCCATATTCATTTTCGTCTCTCTTCCTGGATAAAATCCACTTTTTTGGCAGCCCAGCATCCTTTGAAAGACTTAGGTGAACAAGTCATAAAAAACTGTTCAAAGAATTTCATCCTCTTTTCTCTTTGCATTGCAAAAGCCTCAAAGGTCACTTCAGATAGATTTTGCACAGTGCCAAGGTGTTCGTTCCTTAAACTGCAGATACACTTCTCCTGCAGGCAAGTTCCAGCGTATGAGAAGATTTTAAGACATGTTTGCTGTGTGTATAGGTTTATTCCTTAATAATTGGACAAGATGATGAAGAATCTGGTGGAGAAGGTAATTGTTAGAAAGGGATCATCAGTACTCTGAGAGAGCCAGAAATTATTTTGACAGACTTGAAATGACACAGGAGAGTAATTCCTTGTCTTTCTCCAGCTATTGAGAGCAGTGTAGGAGAAAAGGACCTGGGGGTCCTGGTGGACAGCAGGATGACTATGAGCCAGCAGTGTGCTCTTGTGGCCAAGAGGGCCAACGGCATCCTGGGGTGGATCAGAAAGGGGGTGGTTAGTAGATCAAGAGAGGTTCTTCTATCCCTCTACTCTACACTGGTGAGACCACACCTGGAGTATTGTGTCCAGTTCTGGGACCCTCAGTTCAAGAGGGATGTGGAGTAACTGGAGGGAGTCCAGCGTAGGGCAATGAGGATGATGAAGGAAGTGGAGCACCTCCCTTATGAGGAGAGGCTGAGGGAGCTGGGTGTCTGTAGCTTGGAGGAGACTGAGAGGTGACCACATTCATGTCTATAAATAAGTGAAGGGTGGGTGTCAGGAGGATGGAGCCAGGCTCTTCTCAATGTCATCTGGTGACAGGATGTGAGGCAGTGGTCATAAGCTGGAACATAGAGGTTCCACATCAATATGAGAAGGTACTTCTTCCCAGTGAGGGCAATAGAGTACTCACTCTATCCCCTGGGCTGCCCAAGGGAGTTGTGGAGTCTCCTTCACTGGAGATGTTTAAGACCCACCTGGATGTGTTCCTGTGTGACTTGGTGTAGGTTGTCATGTTGTGTCAGGGGGATTGGAGTAGATGATCTTTCAAGGTCCCTTCCAATCCCTAATGATTCTATGATTCTATGAAAATAAATGGTGATGGATTTCTTCAAGAAAGAAGAAAAATCTTCCTGCTTTGGGCACACAAGCTCCACTGAACGTTTTTGGAAGAAGTTTTTTCTTTCTCATGTGCTTGCACTGCAGCCAAGGATAAAAAAGGAAACAATACTTCCCTGACAAAGCCTTCAAACCATCTTTCCGGAGAGTCCTTATTTGATTGCAAGAATGCAAAAAAGACTTAAGTATTAAATGCACCTGAATGTAAATGTTGTTTTCTCTTTCAGTTGTGTGGGTGGCATTGACTGACGAGCAGAGTCCTTCTTACATGGGACAAGACCAAATCGTGTCCTGAACTGTGCACAACTGGGATGCTGAGTGTTTTGAGGACAAGATCTGCCAAGTTCTAAAATCTGACCGTGATTCCTGATTTTGTGGCTTATCACTGGGGTCTGGAAAAAAAGCCATATTCACTCGTTTGAGTTTAGCAGGTGCAGCAAGTACGAAGGAGGGAGCAAATCAAAAGCTGTGTGAGACGTCGGGTTTTGGACTGGGGGGTGTACGGCAGAAATTATAACAAAGGAAATTGGCAAGCCGCTGAAATAAAAGATTGCAATCCAGTTTAGGGCCACACATGGTAATGCATTATTGAGCAGCTATTGCATCCAGTTAATCATTAAATGCACTCCTACACTCTTAAAAGCTAACACGAGGAGCACTTTCTCAGCAGAGAAGAAAAGCACATACAATGGATATTTGAGTAAGAAACATGTGAACCAACAAAATAACGGCTCTGTGTTCCGCACAGCTCTGTCTTCCTTTACAGCTAGGTGGGTTCACTTCTCATTCCAGAGTATCAGCATGTATTGTGTTGTTCTGTGCAGCTTGTTGTACAGAAACAATTCAATAAATGAAAAGTCTGAAATTTAAGTATTATTATTATTTTTGTTCAGATTTGCTTTGTGGTGCAAGATTCCTGAGACTGCTTCAGACCTACAACAATCCCCTGTTGTTCTTCGTAAATAACAAGTTATTTTATTTCTCCAGGCTTGCAAGTTTAATTTTCTTCTGTTGCTATAATTTCTATTCATTTTTAACACGAACACATTTTCCTGCAGACGTGGTCTTGTGTCTAACTGTACCTTGTGATTTGCTGGCTGTGAAGAGAACTCAAGTGGATGCGAAAAGGGTGAAAATCATTCCACCCCCTCACCAGAGTGAACTGAACTATCTAAGGATACACTTTTGTCCCTTGTTCAAAGAGGATAGGTAATGCTCTGGCAGGGGGATTGGACTAGATGATCTTTTGAGGTCCCTTCCAATCCCCAATGTTCTGTGGTTCTGTGGTCTCATTTCTGAGTGCCCACTTGGTAGACCTCTGAATTTGGAACAATTAGATTGAATTTGGAAACAAGTTCGAGATGGCACCATTAACTTTAATTTCCACAGAATTCTTGTTACATCAGCTTGATCCAGCACTGCCACAAAGGCAAATTGTCTTCACACAAAACGTGCTCTTTGAAAAAGCACGGTTCATGCTGCTTTGTCCAGGACCACCAGCTTTTCAAAATCTTTGATAGCTGTCTTTCTTCTGAACCCATCTCTTCTGTTATGGGTAAGGAGAGAGAATTATGACCTCCCATGAGGACAACTTATCTCATATTTGCACCTCTCTTTCTTTCCTAGTGAAAGCTTTGCATATTCTCCATGCTGAAGGCTGAATCACCAACTGATATCAATGTTGTAATTTTTAACTGTGGTCTTTTGGCCCCTTTTTTTTTCCACAATCAGAGCCCTTTAGAGCCTATAGTCAGGGATTCTCCAGTTTTAAGCAAACAGACAGGCTGGATCATGCTGGTCATCTGTCTGCTCTGACACTGCTCCAGCACAAAAGAGTATGCATGATTTACTTCCATGAACTCCCACTCCCACACTTTCCCAGTGTCTTGCCCTGCAGTCTTAAACAAAGATGTGATTAGTCGTGTTAGTCTTCATTTAGCTGGGGCAAGTGTTCTAAGAGACACTGTATGACGACCAGCGCCCGTCTTGCTGTCTAACAAACTGATAAATCTGCATAACCAATTTAGAGTGTTTTTCTGGCTGGGCAGGAAAATGAGGCACAGATAATAGCGCTCCTCTGATAAGAGTATATTGACATTTTAACTGCTGAAGACCCACTTTAAACCTGCATAAACGAAATTTGCTGGGGGCAGGGGAGGCTGAAGTGCTACATCTGCCATATCTTGTGATTGGGAATCCCTCGTCCACAACGGCGGGGGCAGCGGAATCTGACAGGCGAGGGTTTCCCACTGGCAGTAAGAATCCATCACATAACTGAGTACTTCCTCTTGAAAGCACACAGGTTCTTCAAGAGCTCAAATGAAGCACTCAGCATTTCACAAGTCATAGCAAGCACTCCCACTGCAACCCCAGACCACTTGCCCATGTCCTATTACTATACTTCTTCAGCTTTTTTTGAACATCTGCAGTCTTTTGCTTTTTTTCCTTATAAGTATGTTTTAGTCTCCAGCACATTATGAGTGTGTGAGCGAGCAAGGACCAGTATTCTTGAGTACTCAACAGCCACCTCTTCCTTTACAATATCCCTTTGAACCATGTATAATGGCTGTCAAGAATTCCTCTTCCAATCATTCCTTCAGCATTTCCTGATCCATCACTCTTCACTGGTGTGTCTCTCCACAAAATGTGCTAGATATCCTTCCTGTTTCCAGGAGAGAAATCATTCCTGTCTAACTTTGCATGTTTTCTGTAGTTTTCTATGCTCTTTCTCATCTGAGCTGTTTTAACACTCTGAAGGGTGGGTGTCCGGAGGATGGAGCCAGGCTCTTCTCAATGTCATCTAGTGATAGGACAAGGGGCAATGGGTGTAAGCTGGAACAGAGGAGCTTCCATATAAATGTGAGAAGGAACTTCTTCCCAGTGAGGGTGACGGAGCACTGGAACAGGCTGCCCAGGGGAGTTGTGGAGTCTCCTTCACTGGAGATGTTTAAGACCCACCTGGATGTTCCTGTGTGACTTGGTCTCAGTGATCCTGCTCTGTCAGGGGGATTGGACGGGGTGATCTTTCAAGGTCCCTTCCAATCCCTAATGATTCTGTGATTCTACGATTCTATGGTTCATTTTATGTTCTCACAGATTCCCAGCACTCCCTCCTTATGAGTGAAGACCTCCTGACCCTTTTCCTGATCCCCTTCTCTCTTTTTCCACTCTTTTTTCCTTACTCTTGTAAAATTTTGTCTTCAAATGGAAATGTAGTTGCCACTCTGCTTTGGACAGTGTAGATACCTGGTTCTGATAAATCTGCCTTCTGTCGCAGCAAACCCCTCACCTCTACTGGCTAAGGTACCATTGTGGATGCCCAGCTATGAGCTCAAGTTCAGCAAACCCAGAGCAGAACAGCCAAATGTCCCTTAATGTTTCTTCCTGTGTGTTGCTGCACATCTCATGCTTATTGCCACTGGTGACCCACACCTACCCCTTTCTCACATCCAGGTCCAATCTACATTGTGCTCTCTGCAATGCATGTGTAACATCCATCCTTCACTCTGTCTCAATCATTTTCCTATAACTCACCTCAACTTTTTGTGTGGAGAACTACATTTGTTTTCCTTTCAAGCACTGACAGCTGCTGTTGTTTCCTGATGTCTCTTAGAAAGACAAGGTCAATAACTATTTTCCAAGCTCATGGCATCATTGCCTCAAGTCCTTCCACTGGGTTTCCTTTTACTATTGCACTGAACGTTATCTTCTTGACACAGCTTATAAATACTTCATGGTTGGTGTTCCTGTCAGACTCTCTGGCAGACATCCTCCATCTGCTGGTTAAAGTTCAGATGGGATGTCTCCTCTTTTTGGAGATCACCATCACCAATTCAAAAAGCCACCTCATTATTTTCCTTCAAATCTTTAAATCTCTGAATCTCTCAGTGACTGCTTGGGACTCAAGTAGAGCTTTGTCCTACTTACGTAGATGTCTTCATCTGAACTTTTTTTCTGTTATCTTCAGTGGAAAATTATACATGTTGGATGGTGTAACTCATATGGCTTGTTTCAGGTGTCTACTGCATGGTGAGCTGAATCTCTTTTTACAACTGGTTATTATTTCTTAGTGACTACCAGGGGAACACAGAGCAAACATCTCAGATACAGATGATTTTGCACCTATTCCAACTAAACTACCTAGTTATCTAGCAGTGTGTAGATATTGTCTATGTCTATATAGTCTCTGTGAAACTATAGATACAAACATTTAAATTTAGGTGCCTATAGTGTCAAAGTCTACATGTGAGGTAGGTGTCTAAGTTTTCATTATATCAGTGGAGATCTAGTTGTTACAGTTGATGGACTCTGGAGAAGAATTCAGTGAAGTGTATGTCTGCATCAGAATGAGATGCAACACTCTCTAAATTGATCTCCAATTGACTTGGATGATCCAATTGACTTGGATAGGGGATTAGGGTGCACTGTCAGCAAGTTTGCTGATGACACAAAGCTGGGTGGGGTCACCAACACCCCTGCAGACTGTGCTGCCATTCAGCAAGATCTGGACAGGCTGGAGAGCTGGGCAGAGAGAAATGTAATGAACTCTAACAAGGGTGAGTGTAGAGTCTTGCATCTGGGCAAGAACCACCCCAGGTACCAGTATAGGCTGGGGACTGACCTGTTGGAGAGTAGTTTAGGAGAAAGGGAAGTTGGGGTCCTGGTGGAGAGCAGGGTGACCATCAGTCATCAGTGTGATCTTGCAGCAAAGAGACCAACAGCATCCTGGGGTGGATCAGAAGCGGGGTGGTTAGCAGATCAAGAGAGGTTCTTCTCCCCCTCTACTCTGCCCTGGTGAGACCACATCTGGAGGATTGTGTCCAGTTCTGGGTCCCTCAGTTCAAGAGGGATGTGGAGCTGCTGGAGGGACTCCAGCATAGAGCAACGAGGATGATGAAGGAAGTGGAGCACCTCCCTTATGAGGAGAGGCTGAGGGAGCTGGGTCTCTTTATCTTGGAGAAGAAGATACTGAGGGGTGATCTCATTAGTGTCCATAAACATGTGAGGGGTGGGTGTCAGGAGGATGGAGCCAGGCTCTTCTCAATGTCATCTAGTGATAGGATGAGGTTGCAGTGGTTGTAAACTGGAACATAGGAGGTCCCACATCAATATCAGAAGGAACATCTTCCCAGTGAGGGTGATGGAGCACTGGTGCAGGCTGCCCAGGGGGGTTGTGGAGTCTCCTTCACTGGACATGTTCAAGACTCACCTGGATGTGTTCCTGTGTGACTTGGTCTAGGTGATCCTGCTGTGTCAGGGGTATTGGACTAGATGATCTTTCAAGGTCCCTTCCAATCCCTAATGATTCTGTGATTCTATGATTATATGATATCTTCTAAGGGCTCTCTTCTAAATGTGTCTTCACATATACAACAGGAGCTTGAACATCTACTTAACAGATCAACATCTGCGTGTGGACTTAGACATCTTTACCTTAAAATGAGCACCATCCTTTTGTGTTTGAACTGTATCCAAATCCTTTCAGTGGTATGTTTAGGTTCAGACAACTAACCATTTAACTGGTAGGTTACTGGTCTATACTGTGTTTCACACTGCTGGCAGACCACTGAGGTAACTGCTATCACCTCAGTTTACTGCAACATTAGATCAGCAGACTCATTTAATGGACCTGCCTCTATTAAATCACCAGCTATGTCTTTGCTCTTGATGACTTGGGATTTCTTCAGTATAAAAATCCTCAACATATGAGCTTTAATGCATAAAGTCAGTACTTTACTGACTCATGAGGGGAAACACACACCATTGGGGAATGCTGCAAATGATGACTTGTCTTTCTAGGGGTAGTATCCCAGACAGATGTTATCAAGTTGAGTTGGAAACTGATTTCTTCAGTAAGAAGGAAAAAAAATGTTCATTAAAGTGAAGGGTGGGTCACATGTGCCCATTGTGTGAAGTTATAGAAACAAACTTTCCTCCAAGAAAAGCAGATTAAATCCTAGTGCTAGTTAATCCAACCTAGAATCATAGATTCATAGAATCATAGAATCATTAGGGATTGGAAGGGACCTCTAAAGATCATCTAGTCCAATCCCCCTGCCACAGCAGGATCACCTGTCACACACAAATGAAATGCTATTGCCACTCACACTTTTGGAGGATATATTATAAAGGGTCTTCTCTCTTAAAGTAAGGGACTTTTTAATCCCTCTTTTCTTGATTCCTCTTCATGTATCTGGCATGACCTCCCATAATTTCCAGGATGCAGATCTGGCTGTCGGTGTAAAAATAAGGAACCATCTAGAGAGAACAGCATCAAATCCAAGTATCTTTTCCTTTGGACAAACCAGATCTTCAGATCAGTTCATGAAGACATGACAATTTCTTTTCTGCATCATAAACAGTATGAATATCAATTGCAGATTATCAATATTATGTCTGTCCCACACTGGGCACCAATTACGTCTCAGTTTAGATTTCTCAGGGTTTTCAAAAACATGAAAGACCCGAGGATACCACTACAGTAAGGAAAAATATTAAATTTTATTAACGAAGAACGTTAAATATTTAGAAAAAGGGAAGAAATAAAACAACTAAAAAACAACTAGTAAATGGCTCTGCCCTGCCTCCGCTACAAACGCGATGAGCCAGTGGCTGTCCAGAACCATGTGAAAACTGCAAAGGTAGTTATAGAATTAATTATGTTGGAAAAGACCTTTAAGATCACAGAGTCCTTCGTACCTCACCATAGCGCTGAAAAACGTGTGCCTGTGTTAGTGGGTAGTTAAGAGACACGACATGCTCCGTTTTGGGTCTGTTCTAGCTCCGGTGAAGCCCATGGCAAAACGCCTGCTGAGTTAGGTGGTGCCTGTTGAGAGGAAGTCCTACAGGCATTTTGCACAAAGACATACTTTTACACATTCTGCATTGTAAAATGTTGCTGAAGTATTCCCTGCGCCGTCACTTGAAACAAATTTCTTCACAAATCTGGAGAAATTCCTCCTCACAGGTTAAAAATAAAGCTGGTGTAAGTTGTACTTTTCTAAAGCCAAGAAAAGAAATTAAAAAGCACCCTGTCTTTTACGGACGTGATTGTGCACATTCATATATTTCCTCATATTTTTAAAAGAACCTTATTTTTGTGCCCCCTTGGTCTCAGCAGACTGTCCATCATGGGATGGGAACACTGTCCTATGCACATAAGATGCAGGGGAAACACATCCGACTGGCCTGCATTTTCTCATCCGTTACAGATTTGAGATCTTTAGCTCCATAACGTTCAGAATTTCTCAAAACCTGAAAACCAGAGAGTGAGAACCATGAGCAGGAGCAAATGGCCTTTCATCACACTGGGATTACTTTTCTATTCCAGGTGCTCCAGCCTGGGCTTTCTCTTCATCTAATTGATAACTGTTGGGCTCCTCCCCTTAACCCGCTGACTTTTGTGCTTTCTCTTCCCGGGTGACTACTGTTTCACTGTTCTACCTCATTCACTTATGGTTGACCTAGAGCTCCTGGGTTAAGCTTCCCCACTGGTATTCAACCTTGGACCTTATTATTGTTCTACTCGTCTGACCTCCGATACACTAAATTCTAACAAGGTGATCTGAAAAAAATCACTCATTTTTCCTGTGTGGTTCCATGGCTTGTCTTTTACCGCTCTCGGCCGATGTTCTTTTCTCCACTCCAGACCACCAAGTGCTCTGCTTTAGTTTGTCAATTTATAGTGCTGTCATGGTTTCAAATGCTGTGACCATTGTGCAGAATATACTCTCCTGACCTCTGAAGCAACTTTCTGTATTTCAATTGTTAACTCATTAGGGTTTGGAAGAACAGCTGAAAAGAGAATAGTCTTTTTCCCACAATTACTTCCAACAAGCTGCTTGAAGAGTCATCACAGTCCAGGATTGAGAGAAATCAAGAGGATGCCACTGAAAATTAGACCCAGTTAGGCTGAGTTCTTCTCTAAAGGAAGCAAACAAAAACTCTCAATCCCAAACTATACTGATGCACTTCTCCATCAGCTCACCACTAAGTTGAAGAGAATTAGAATTATTAATAAAGCTAGTAATGAAAAGATAATCTTACGATTTGGGTCATTTGAATTCTTTGCCAAAGTAAATCAAAACAGAGACAAAATATATTTTCAAGCATAATTTTTATATTTAATTACGTTTACTGTCCACAGGCAATCGTTTGTTCACAACTGTCCTTTGTCTTTGGCTCCTGGGCCTTGAACAAGCTTCTGACGATCAAGTTTTTCTAATAAATAATGTTTCAACTCTTCCCTTTTCAAAGTGGGTTGGGAAGGACAAGGAAGAGGAATAGAGATGGGAATGGAAAGCACCAGTGGATTTTATCCTGAAGCCAGGTCCTTGAGAAGACAGCGCATTCATAACCAGGTTTACTCACCCTCCCCACCAACCAACCCCAAAGAGCTCTTTGCCTTCCTTTTTCCATTTAAGTGAAAAAAATGACCCCAGTCACTGAGCAAACAGAGGGAAGTCTTCTGCCATTCAGGGATGGGCTTTTAGCCCTGGCAAAACATCCAGCATTTTCATACTTTGGATTTTCAGGTTAATGCACAGCATCACTTTTCTAAGGTTTCTCTCTGTAGCAATTACTGAGACAACAGTCGTGCCCGGTAAAACCGGCCGATGGTTTTGCCCTTTTTGATGACTGCATGGCTTAGAGCTTAACAGGTGTAGACATGTAACCGCTCGTTACACGGACACAATTTCTTTTAAGACAAAATGTTTTGAATGCTATTTCTTCTTTCTCCAGCATCACAGGTGTCTTAGCTCTACAGATTTTATATCAACAGAAAAAAAAAATTAACTGTTTTTGGACCCGATGAGAGTCTCAACAAAATACTTCATGTTGAGAAAACTAGTTGGTACCCGTTCTCCCGGGTGGTGCTAATCATGGCTGCACAGTTTTCTGAGAACAGGAAACACTCGAATGCATCCTTCATTTCTGTGTTGGATAATCATAATAAAAACAGCTTGCATTCTTGTGGGTCTCATCACCAGAGGGTTCAGGATACTTTGCAAACACTAATTTAAACTTCACAGTTTCCCAAAGGACAAGTCTGATTCAAGTGTGTCTCTATTGATTTAAATTAGCATGATAGGGAATGGCATTTTTGCTCTCAATCCTATAATACCCTTTTTACAGAGGAGTAAATTGAGGTATTGGCTAGCAAGTGTCTTTCCAAAGAAAAGTACAAGCAATGCAATTGGTATCTGATATCTACTCTTCAGCCCTCTCAACCATTTGCTAATCCTTTCATCATGCTTGACGTTATAACTTAAGTTTTGTTCGTTGTAAGTCTACGTGCTCCAACAGTGTCTGTCTAAAACTGTGTATGCAAAGAATAATGGCAGAAGGTTTTAATAATTAAGAAAGCAGAAGCTAGTGACTATTTAAAAAAGAGTTAAAGTGATGGTGGAAAGAATATAATTGCCGTGGGGTTGATCCTGCCTAAAAAGAACAGATGCATTAGACTGCCCATGTCAAACACCATTAGACTTCTTACTTTACTAGAGCAGTAAAGCCAATACTACATAGCAGCTTAAATCGACGTCCCCGGAATGGTACAGAGCAGTGTGTCTTCCAAAGTTATGGAATATTTCTTTTATGAAGAGGTAAGGAGCTCTGATCATATTGTTCCATTTAACCCCCCCTACATTTGCATGGATGATAAACAGGTATCAGAAAGCAATTGATGTTAGTGTTGGTACCAGCAATTGCCAAAATAAAGCAGCTATCTGAGTGTGTTGCTCCGCTTCATCCGCACTGGTTTTTATAAGAGATGGTTCACCTTCACAAATGCCTTCACTTCAGCGAGACCTTGGAGTTATTTTGTGCTTGCTTTTGTTTGCCTGCTTTTGTTGAGGTGCACCGTTCGTGTTTTAAAAGTTTATGTGGGTTACTTTGTCAGTGCTTTGAATCTCAGTTAAATTCTGGTCTCTTACGGTGCCGGGGCAGTAAATCTGTGCTCGATCTGGACCCAAACGTATTTTGATTGTAAATAGAAAGTCTTCTTTTATGAGGATGTTCACTTCACAGCTTGAGCAGTGTAATTTTTATACAGGTCTCAGCAATCAATAAAAAAGCCACAGGAGGAATGATTTATCTTGTTGGTTACAGAGACTGTCACTGAGAGAAATTGTAAAAGATCAATTTACACAACCTGGTGTGAGAACGTTATTGATATAACACGGCTGATCAGTTTCTGGTAGTCTATGGGCAGACAACAAGGAGAGAGCCCTGCCCTCGGATAGGGCCACTCACCAAGATCTTAATAGACTCACTGGTCCATAAAATGGACATGAAGCCAATGAAGGGCGAGATCCTGCGTGCTCATGGTACGCTGACTGGCCTGCAGGAAAACGGGTTGGCTCAGCTCTGATTAGTTAGTTAAGCAGTGTCATGCATCCTCCTTTTTTTCTGTTGGGTATTGTTGTTTTCCTTCCCCCTGCCCCCCACTGTGAGAAATGTTCACTTGGAGGCTCACTGCCTTAATTACAAAGGGCTCCTTTAACTACAGGTCACAAGAGTTGGCTCACTTGACAGGAAATAAGGGAACAAGCTACCTTCCTGGGGAAAAAAAAGAAAATCAAACTTCCACTCCTCAAATTAGTTAAATGAAGCTTATCAGCACTTGTTAGTTGATCCTTTGACAGCCTATTAATTGCAGCTGGTACATTGAGTTATGTTATAACCAGCAGGACACAGGATAAAAAAAAAAATCACAAAATCTACAGATATGCCACATGGTGCGTGTTGGTGGAGAAAACAACGTAAAAGAATGTTGATCTTTGCTGTAAATACCACAGCACAAAAGGCATTTGTAAGTTGCTGTCTTTCTTGTCCCATAGGATTAAATTTTATTCCAAATGAAGGGGCTTCTTTTGTTCAGAAAACAACTTCTCTCTGCAAGGAGACTAGAAGAGTTATCACCGTGTCTTAATAAAACTGTTGGCTATTCCATAACCATAAGCAACCCATACCTATGTATCTTATGCACACAGCTTTAAATGTGCTCTCTATTACCTTCTTTTATTTACAGACAGTAATTTCTCACTGTTATTACTGGAGGGAAAGAAAAGAGCATTAGCGGCATTAAGAAACCCCGTGGCAGTTGTTTTTCCTTTGTAGGAAGTGACTCTACTGTATAACCGCTAGCAAAATAAAGGATCCAAAGGCACATCAAGGGGAAAAAGCTGTTTTCATGTGCTTAACCTGTTAATTATAGTAATCTACACTACAGTGTAAGTATTGTAACCTGGAATGGAAAGCGGGTGTTTGAAAGAATGAGCTGACTAAGACAAAAATGATTAAATCCACACTTCGAACGGATGATTTTCAGATGTAATTTGAGTTACACATTCTTAAGTTGTTTCATTTTCACATTTCTGGGCTCATCGGCACATATCAAAGTGAAGGACTGCCTGGAATGAATGTCTTCTTACCTTCATCTGCTGGAGTATCTTAAATACTTCTCAAACACCGAAGGACATATTCTTCTGGACCCATAACATGTGTTTTAAGATGTGTTTTATGCTTAATATGAAGTAGTATTTTGAAGTCTCAGGCATCTCAATAATATTGCTTCTTTTTTATCTGCAGCACACATGTAGAAGAAATGCTGCTTTCATACTTCCTGAATCACTAATGATTCTATGATTCTATGATTCAAAGTCCCTTTTAATTATAATTTTCTTTCTACACAGCAGAGCTAACTAATATGGCTCTGACTTTACTCATGATACATGTCCTGGGCAGAGGCAAGTGTGTTACACACCCATCCACCAGGTCTTCCAGGTCTGAAAGTCAAATTCTTTGTTCAGAAAATGAATGGGGTGCAAGCGCTGACTCTCCCCATGTGCTCTCCTGTGCTCAGAACACAGCAGAAATAAGGAAATACAACCAGAGGGAAGAAATGGTGCTTGTGAAATACCCCTGGGGAAAGGGGTGGGTTGGGGAAGAGAGTGAAGATGGACAGACCAGGTTAATGACAGCTAGAAGGAGCCAGGGCTAGGAGAGGATGGGAGGACAGGAGGAAAGGTAGTAGGTTATCCACATGCTGAAATGACCTGATATTATTCCACATCTACGTGTGCTAGTAACCCCTCAAGCACACAGACTTCTGGAATGAGAGTAAAATCATGGTCCAGCTGAGGGACTCACTCCTTCCCATACGCAGAAAGAAGGTTTCACCTCTGGAGATACATAATGAGGCTTGTGAATGGCCACAGTGCCTCTCGTCCTTGTCTAGGTCTCCCATCTTACTCATCCTGAATCAAGTTCCAAGCCAAAGTGTAGGGCGGGCAGAGGAAGAGTTGCTCTCTCTGTGACTACCAGGACTCCTGGGGTGGTTGTGGAGTCTCCTTCACTGGAGAGGTTTATGACCCGTCTGGATGTGTTCCTGTGTGACTTGGTCTAGGTGATCCTGCTGTTGCAGGGGGATTGGACTAGATGATCTGTCGAGGTCCCTTCCAATCCCTAATGATTCTGTGATTCTGAGACTCCCTCAGTGATCCTCAGACAGTGATTCATCAGGCAGTCAGTGATCACTGTCCAGCCATGTTCCTATTCTGCCCTTCTCATACCTAACCGGGGCTCTTCCCAGCACCCCAAAAAATGCCATTCCCTGTGCCTGACACACGGCTTTTACCTGTGCAGAGCGAGCCTGGGCATGCTGCCAGCGAGCTGTCTCGGGTATGATTGCCATCTCCCTTTCTGCTTTGATTCCTTTCTTATTTAATGTTCTCTGCTCTCAAAGCTGCTACTAAATGTGCTTCAAGCTCCCTGTCTGGAAGATGGCCAATGTGAGTGACTATTGCCCAAATTAGTGGCTACTGAGGACTGCAGAGAAACCTACTGAGGAAGCTCCTCACCAAGATTTTGCCTGATTCATTGCAGGGGCAGCTGGTAACAGCACCCTGCATCCAGGTCACTAAAGCCTTTCTATTATAGAAAATCCCCGTGACCTTTTATTTTGAGAATCTCTCACATTTCTCTTGTTTGTAGAAGGTGTTTGATATCCAGCAGAGGAAATCCCCGTGGGCCACGGAAGTGTCTTCTCTTTGTCTCGTGAAATTCCATTTAGGATGCAAAGTGACAAAAATCGCCGTTATCCTTTTCTTGTGTTTACGTCTTGGGAACACATTGGGAGGCTCCAAGCTGCAGGCTGGGCTCACGCTGGAGCTATCAGCATCACGAGACACACTTGGACCAGATGAAGACAACAAAATGAAAAGGTAGGTGAGGAAGAGAACAAGTCTGTGTTCTGACGTTATGAAAACATTCCCAAGTAAGCAGCCTTCGTCCCAAAAGACCCTCTAAAATCCTTAGCTTAAGGGGTAGGAGTAAGATAAACCAGATCAGGCAGCTTCTTGGCTCCTTGTAGACTCAACGTGTTTTCCTTGTTCTCTCTTTCTCAAACACACACAAACACAAGCCCACCTTTCCTCAGCTCCTGTGCACCTGCACTGTTACAGCTCTCAGTAACTCTATCAAGAGCATCACACACTGGAATCCAGAAGGTCAAAGATTCAGGTGCAGCTTACTAAATATAAAGGAGTGTTAAAATCATTTACAGCAGAGTTAGCTTTAAATTAACTGTTCCGCTGCAAACCAGTATGGGAGGGAAAAGAACTGGACCCTAATGTATTGACTTCTACATGATCACGCTCTGGTGCAAACATGCATTATGTTTGATCATACTGCGCTTTCCAACAGATCGTGTGTAAACCAGTAGTCAGGCGTTAGGAGGAGCTGAGTATATAAAATTAAAATGCTGATGTTTTAGTCTTAAATGCTTGATCTTGCAGTCTGAATTATTATTTTCATGTCACAGTCTATGAGTCTGAAGTCTCTCATGTCCTTATATTCAGAAACAGCACGTGCTGTCCACCAGTCTTACTCATGTTGATCATTCTTTGGTTAAAAAATCACAAGATTTAAAAGTGTCAGAGAACTACTTGGAGCCTATGATATTTGCTAAATTGAAATTAAACTAATTAGGATTTCTCAATGTCATCTAGTGATAGGATGGGGGCAATGGGTGCCAGCTGGAACATAGGAGGTTCCACATCAATATGAGGAGGAACTTCTTCACAGTGAGGGTGACAGAGCACTGGAACAGGCTGCCCAGGGAGGTTGTGGAGTCTCCTTCACTGGAGATATTTAAAACCAACCTAGCTGTGTTCCTGTGTGACTTGGTCTGGGTGATCCTACTGTGTCAGGGGGATTGGACTGGATGATCTTTCCAGGTCCCTTCCAACCCCTAATGATTCTATGATTCTGTGATATAATGAGTCTGATTTGTGAATTCAGCCAATGAAGGTGTTACACACTCCTAATCAGGACTTTATGGAAGAATGTTCTTAGCTCTGAAACAAAAATCTAGACTTTAATTTGCTGTTAAGCACACACTTATGCTGCTTACTCTGCTTGGATTTCAATTTTATCCAGGATTTACAATCATCAAATTTTGATGAGGACCACACACACTTTGGGGGGACTGTATTTAGTTTCAGCTGAAGCTTTTCATTATTAGTGTTGGATGAAAAACACATTTCTAGTTTAGAACAATTTCAGGCTTTATACCAATACAGGGAAAAGTAATATTATGCTTTCAAACATCTAGGTGATCCTGCTGTGCAGGGGGATTGGACTAGATGATCTTTTGAGGTCCCTTCCAATCCCTAATGATTCTATGATTCTATGACCTCTTGTGGCATAAGATTTCTGGAATTTTTTTTGAGCGCTCACAGGGTCTTCTGAAGTCAAAAGAACTCTCAGGAACTTGGAAGCTGATAAGTAAAGTTGATGTGATTTTTGCTAGCTTCACTTCAGATACTTCAGAGTAGCAGCAGTTCAAAGACTAACGCACCTTAAAATGTGTTTTAACCAAAAGTAGGAATCTTGAATTCTGTTCCTTATGTTTGGACAAATACAGCAGCTCCTTCAATCCTTTATTAGAGTAGTTTTCTAGTGAAACCACTGCTAGTACAAAAAGTGAGCAAAGTTTCTGGTGACTAAATGCATGTGTAAAAGGCTGCCAGCTAGAAGGTCTTCAGCACACAGGGTGGCACTGAACGCCGCGCAGGAACATGCCTCCTCCTACCTGCTGTTCTTCCCGCATGGCAATAAGCTCAGAACGTGCTGCAAACTTCCAGTCATGCTGACATTTGGCAGCACATGTTGTTGCCTTATCAAACAGAAAATCTGAGGCTCCTATGGTCACCCCACTTCTTTTGGTCATTCAAAAAGTCATAAAAGCGGCGACAAATGGCACCAGGGCAGAGGCTTGGAAGCCACATGGATCGCTCAGCTTGTCTGCAGATATAAACAGGGCAGAAATCAAGCTTACTGATTGCAGCGGATACCATGAGATGTAAATCACCACTCTTGGAGATGAAACCCAGGGAAAGAAACCAGCTGAAATGAAGACATTGCCAGCTTGCGGCACTAGCTCATGACACTCACACGAAGAGAAATGTCTCGGGCGGAATTTAGGTTGACTGTCAGTAAAAAAAAACCAACCACTTGCTCCCCAAACGATTCCTTTTCTTATGGCAAACGCAGCCACCAAAGAGAACTGGCATTCCAAAGTAGTGCGCATGCCCTTGCTCATACGTCACTTTTGGCGTGCGGAACTGCCGGTGATTTTGGGTGAGATGTACCTGACTGAAGGCAAACTCATATTATGCCCTAGAATGACCTTCTTCCTTCTAGCCAGGAGCTAAATATAATGAAGTGTAGAAGGCTGTGTTACCTCTAAACCAGAGTAGCAGTACCCACCTGAGTGCTCCTGAAGGGCTTATGTCTCACCAGGGATATGAACAGCAAAGGGTAGCGACGGTATGTGGTCTTGGTGATGTAACTCCTGGACGCAATGTTCTGCTGCCAACACAGATAAGTGATGGCCTTTTTGTCCCCATGTTTCCTCACTTGCAGTTTATACATCTTTTATGAAAGTCACTTTGTTTTAAACATATTTTCTTCAGCAAGCATGCAGGTTTTGACTCTCACATTTATGCCCTTCTGATAAAGCTGTTGTAACTTACAACCCTAACTGATTCTGTGATTCTATAACTTCTTCCCAGTGAGGGTGACGGGGTGCTGGACCAGGCTGTCTAGGGGGTTTGTGGAGTCTCCTTCTCTGGAGACGTTTAAAACCCACCTGGACTTGGTCTGGGCGATCCTGCTGTGGTGGGATGGTTGGACTGGATGATCCTTTGAGGTCGCTTCCAATCCCTACTGTTCTGTGATTCTGTGCAAGTGCAGGCTTTTGGGTTGGATTATTGTTTTAAATCTTACGTTCACTTCTCTTTGGAAGGAGTCTTTTCCCAATGCATTTGGCAGCACAGCCAAAGTTTCCAGGGGGCACTAAAGCAACTACAACTGGAACAGTTGAAATGACACGCTCGTGAAACCTGTGCAACCCTCTGCTATGAACTCATCTGCAATTCTGCGCTGAGCAATGTGTGATTTCCAGTGTGTCCTGACACTGTCGCATCGATGGCTTGCTCAACGGCCCAATTTAAAAAACACTCAAGAAATAATCATTGCGAGAGGTAATCCTTCCCATTTGGTTCAAACAAACCTGATCCAACGTTAGGCTGAGGTGACCGCGGATCTAATGAGGTTTCGGTACTTTGCCTTTGCTTCACATTATCTGCTGCTGATTTTGTGTTGGGTGCTTTATTGTCAGTAAGGCACCTTGTTTTCTCTTTTTCTGTAGAGGAGCATGAGGGGTGATGCTACAATTTCTGATTTCCTGCTCTAAAGCTACAGCGACACAATGATCTTCTTTGCACAGTGTCAGAGTGAAGGGGTTGTCTTGTTATTATGATACCACAACATTTCTATCCTCTGAATAGTACTGCCTTCTCTGCTGGTGACTCAGCTAATGTTACCCCCTTCTAGCACTGAAAAGCTACATCTATTCTGAGTTTTTAATTTACAGTTGATAGAATTGTGTGAAAAGTGGTCAGCAGCATTTGGGAGTTATCATGTTACTGAGGCTTTCTTATTTTGCTGTTCAGTAGACAGGTGCTACAGAAAATCTGTCTGGCAGAAGAAATTATCAGGCATGAGTGTTGCATTCATTTCTGGAGTCTCTGACATGAGAAGGACATGGAAATGTTGGAACATGTCCAGGGGAAGGCCACGAGGATGATTAGACTGTTGGAACATGCCCGGGGGGTTGTGGAGTCTCCTTCTCTGGAGATGTTTAAGACCTGCCTGGATGTGTTCCTGTGTGACTTGGTCTAGGTGGTCCTGCTGTGGCAGGGGGATTGGACTAGATGATCTTTCGAGGTCCCTTCCGATCCCTAATGATTCTAACATCACTTTATGAAGACAGGCTGTGAGGGAATTTGGGCTGTTCTACCTGTAGAAGAGGAGACTCTGGATGTAGCACTCTTCCAGTACCTGAGGGAACCCACAGGAAAGCTGGAAGGGACTTCTTATGAGGGACCCTAGTGACATGAGAAGAAGGAATGGTTTCAAACCAAAAGAGGGCAGATTTATGTTAGATCTCTGGAAGAAATACCTCACTGTGAGGGTGGTAAGGTGCTGGAACAGGTTGCTCAGAGAGGCCGTGAATGCTCCCTCCCTGGAAGTGTTCAAGACCAGGCTGGGGCTCAGAGACACCTGGTGTAGTGAAAGGTGACCCTGTCCATGACAGGGGGTAGATACTAGGTGATATTTAAGGCCCAATCCAAGTCATATTATGATTATATATTAAATAAGTAAATATTCTATATTAAATAAGTAAACTCTTTTATTCTCTTAATATCACTTTATTTCTACTGTTTTGCAGCTTTTATAACAGGATTGTGTAAATTCCAGATTGCACCACAGCCAGACACTACCTATCTGACCCCAATAGTTTTACTGGGTTTTGCCCCATATGCATTTAGTTAGGATTGCTTGTTGACACAGGTAATTGTGAGACCCCTGGCTTCATTTAGCAGAACATTCGTCCACTGTGTTGTGTCTTATGAGTTCTTTCTGTTGGGCAGTCAGTTTCTAGAAGTTTGTACTAAGGTGTTATGTTCTACATAACTGTAGAACATAATGTTATGTGTTATGTTGAGTGTTATTGCTTAAGTGTTGATTTTCCCTCTAGCTAATCACTTGGAGTAACTGGAACTATTGGGCTTTGCATATGCTGGTTCCTCCCTCTGCAACTAGGGCGACTGTCCAATAGTTCTGGCCAGAAACAGGCTGCATTTCAGTGTGTCAGGCAATAAAGAGCAGTAAGAGGCTTGTAGCAGGTGAATACATTCTGGTGCCTATCCGTGGGAACATACTGCTAGCAGTTGTTAGGGGTGAGGAATTAGCCGGCAGTCGTTTGCGTGGTACAGGGTGTGGGAAGGATCAGCCCACTGAAGTAGGAGAAAGGCAGTGGAAGTGGATCAGCCAGCAGCTGTCTATATGCTGGAGGTTATAAAGTGGGTGGAACAATAGGGATAATGAGACTGGGGGAAGAACTGAAAAAACTAACAGGGTGGGGACAAAGAAGTGAAAAGGAAAAAAGCTGAGGAATGAGAAAGTGCAGAAGTGGAGATGCTACACAAACTGCCTGTAGCATCAAGTCAAAGACAAGACAGAGAAAGCCTGTGACCTACATTTGTATGAGATTGGATGAAGCCTGCAGGACAAACGGCAGTGCGAGGTGGCACTGGACAGCACGTGGCAGTGACAAAACCTTGTGTCAGAGCATCTGTTAGTGTGAGAGACTGACTGAGACAAGTGGTGAAGAACAGCCTGCACTGACACAGTGCAAACAGAACGTTAGACATCACTCAAAGAGTAACAACAGGAAAAATGACAAAATTAATACTAAAAAAAGAATAAATGTCCCAGTGCAAAAATGCAATCTTCTAAGATGTTCCTGCACTGGGCAAACACCGTGAAATACTCCAGGCTGTCATCACTGTGAACAGTGGCAGCTCCTCACTCATTTCCTCTGTGAATGCTGAGGCCCAGTTCACTTATCCCAGTGGACAAAGTGACCGTGAGGATGCACGTTAAGCGTGTTTGTCTGGGAAGCTGGACCAGAGCAACTGTACAACCAGAGCCTGGCTTCCTGCGTGTCATCTCGCTTGCCCAAGAAGGCAGCTCCTTCACAACATAAATTGCTGAGGGTTGGCCTCCTGCTGTGGGTGCTAATAGTGTGTGGGTGCAACTGTTTGAAGAACAGTTCCGACATCATGAAATAACGCGGGTGTTTGAACTGCTAAAGGACTCGGGGAGGAATGGCACCTGCCGAGAACAGGCAGAGGTACATGAACATATCATCTGAGGCTGCATGAATGGATTCCAGGTAAAGAGCCCTTCAACAATTCACCACTTGGTCTGTGCAACAGTGTCTTACACTGGAAACAGCAACCAACCATGAAATGGTGAAAGCAAGTAAGTGGCTGCTCAAGAAGGACGTGTTGGTTAGGAAGAAACTCTGTTCCTACCAGTCTGCTGCTCTGTGCTCGTCACAGGTTGTGAGTGAAGGAGGTTCTTGGGGACTTGTCCAGTTTTCAAAACGTTCAGCTAATCTGTAACTTCAAAAGTACCGGTGCCACCTTGACCATCAAATTCAGGAGCAGGAACTTACTTTGTCAGAATCGACAAGGATAGTGGTGTCTGTCTGTGCTCACCAGTATATCCCAGGGAGTCAAACTGGTCTTGCTGATAACATGGGATAGAGCCTGAATTGTGGCAATGATCGTAAGAAAACACATAGATTTTTTTCCACCAGGGTGTTCGTTCTTGTTCAGCCCAGGCTGTTGCTCAAAGAAAGATGTTTTTGTTGAATGGTGGCCATTGGGTAGTTTATATGAAGTGAATCTGGTAGTCTTGGTTGAATGTACAGAGATGGGTGTGTGCAACAAATTTGTGGGTGTTGGTTCTCCAAGGTAACTCCTGAAAGGCATCGAACAGCAGCAACATCTTCAAATGTGTGCAGGGACAGCATGGTCTGCCTTCTTGCCTGCGAGTATTCGCTTTATGCACAAGTGGCTGCTCAAACGTAGGACGTTCCACATAAATATGAGAAGGAACCTCTTCACAGTGAGAGTGACAAAAACGGGCTGGCCAGGGGGCTTGTGGAGTCTCCTTCTCTGCAGAAGTTTAAAAACCACCTGGACATATTCCTGTGCAACTGGATCTAGGTGATCCTGCTGCGACGGGGGGATTGGACTAGATGGTCTTTCAAGATCCCTTCCAATCCCTAATGTTCTGTGATTCTGTGAAATATTCAACTTTGAGGTGTCTTTTTGTTTTTATAAGAAATAAATACGTTTCTTCTCCCTCACCCCTGTGCGTTTTCCTCTTGTCAAACAGCGGTGTCGTGAGGTTGGGTGGATTTTGGCAATCCCAGTAGAATCAGTGCCCTCATTCATAAGCTGTGATTACTGTCTTGGGGAAATGAGATTGACTTGTATTTGTGGACATAAAGGACTGGTAACAGCAGCTGAAGCAAAACTCAAGAAACATATCACCAAATAAAAAGAGCGATAGAGGGCTTTTTATTTTGCTGTAGGCTTTGGAAGCAGTGGAATGAAATGGCTCCATTTGAAAACAAAAACTGCATAATAACTTCTCTATCTCAAAATAAATCTCAGGCTAATAAGGACCACTGGCAGGGCAGTTAGGCCAAAACATTCTAACCTCCATAGTTGAAAAAAAAATTAAAAATTGAAATAACAAGAGAATTTCAAGTTCTTTTTGGGAAGAAAAGAGAAGAAGGAGCAGGAGGAGGAGGGGGAGAAACAAAAGAGAAGCCCCGTCTTTCAGTTCCAATAGTTCTTGATGTTTAAAATCTCTGAAGTTTTCTTATGTGTTATGAAAAGCTACAAATTTATCTTTTGCCGTTTTCCCAAGGGAAGCTGACCCAAATCCACCAGCAGCAGTTGAAAAGGTTTCTCCAAGCTTTATCAAATGGCCCCAACAGAGACCAGCTTAAAATTAAAAGCTTCCCCCACCAGAGGGAATATATGTGACTTTAATAACTGAAATGTGTTTTTACTTTCTATTACAGAGGTCAAAAGGTTTCTAAACAAACCAAATTTATCAATTATTTAGAGCTGATTTCTTCTGAAGTGGTATTTCTGAGATATTATTTGGTGGATAAATTCAATGTTCTAAGGCCAGCAGCAGCGTTTTATTCATAACAAATTTCTCCTAAACCGAATTTGCTGGGGCAACTTAATTTTCACTATCGTGTTTGCACTGTAGAAATATCAAGTGAAGTGTTATAGGGCCTAACTAGTGGGCTTTTCAAAGTGAAATTCCATATAAGCCTGCTTATTCAGCATCAGCCTGCTTGCCACTTATTGCTTAAGGAATGAACCGGTACCTTGTGTCTGCAACGGAATTTCTTTAGCTGCAGAAACACCCTTAAAAATCACAAGGTATCTTTAAAGTCAGGAAACAATATCCTGAAGTGCACTGTCAAGAAAATAAGGCAACTGTCAGGAGTTTGGTTAAAGACGTTCTGAAATGAAGGACCCAGAGAGGCACGTAGACGCGCACACTTCCCGGCTCTCTCTGAGAAGCGAGCGCTTTCTTTAGGTTGTTACGGAAGGGAATTAACAGTAAATTTAGAAAGAGACCATTCTTAATACCTAATAGGGTCCACTGACCGTGTAAATACTCTGTTATATATTAGCTAAACACACATTGGGTTTCTGCCTGAAGTCTGCCGTTCGGTGCAGGCAGAAGACGTTACGGAACAGTTCATAAATTCATGTGGAGCCCTGTTAAATGAAACCAACCATCCAAGAGCTGACATTTTGCCATCTTTAAAATAGCTGCCTCTCTTGCAGTAAAACTTCGGGTTTATTTATGCGAGCAAATATGAAGTAGTAACGAAATCGAGGTGTTATGGAGGTGGTAGTAGCTTTTTTTTTTGAAAGAAAGAATATGACTTTTAATAAACAAAAATGCCTCGAATAGTTTCTCCTTATTTATACTAGAAAAATATCCTTCCTGAAAAAAAAAATCACATTAAGGAAGGGTGAAAGCATCATTTTGTGACCACTGAAATGGGCCCTTTTTCTGAGAAATACACGCGTTCAGAAACACCGATCGTTGCTACAAATGAGGAACAAACATAGAATCATAGAATTATCAGGGATTGGAAGGGACCTCAAAAGATCATCCAGTCCAATCATAGAATCATCAGGGATTGGAAGGGACCTTGAAAGATCATCTAGTCCAATCCCCCTGACAAACCAGGATCACCTAGACTAAGTCAGACAGGAGCACATCCAGGTGGGCCTTAAACATCTCCAGTGAAGGAGACTCCACAACCTCCCTGGGCAGCCTGTTTCAGTGCTCCGTCACCCTCATCGTGAAGAAGTTCCTTCTCAGAAGTTCCTTCTCAGGTGAAAGTTCTCCCCGTCCTCTGTCTCCCTTTGCCCTTGGGGCAAAAGAACTCTGCTGAAGCATAAGAGATTGGCAAAAAAGGGTCAAAGTGGGACAAACTTGATTGTGCCTTGACTAATAAGGTCATGGGTACTTTTTTACCTGTAGGGGACTGACTCTGCTTCTGCTTCACCTCTGGCTCAGGTTATTACTGAACTTTTGAGATGGCTTGAGGAAGTTCTCAGATGAGGGCTTGAGGTTTGGTCTGAGGACTCTGTGCCCTGAAGAGGTCAGATTTAAACCAGAATTGAATGATGCAGTGGAACTGAACATGCTTCTGAGTTTCTGGTGCTGGTAAGCTGATGAAAGGGTAACGTGAGCATTGGGCCAATGTCAGGCAGGAACTGGAAGCATATCATCCTGCCCCCAAAGTAACCACACGCTCTGTGTGTCTCCCTCCCCTTGCACAAAAGCAGAAGGGGATTTGAACTAGGCAGAAGCCTGCACGAAACGAGCTGATAGGCACTGGAATCAGCATGCTGCTGTCTTTCATGGCTGCCAGATTTGTTTTCAAGCCTTGCTCTGCAGTGACTTCTCTTTGCTGGGGTCCATGTGGCTACGAAAAGGTAAATGTGACAATGAGGGAAGCCTAGCAGCAGCTTAGGACAGAGCCTAAGGTTGCTGAAAGGAGTGTTCAAGGCTCTGGATGGTGACGCAACTTCAGGTCACTCTC
>VXBP01008680.1:528211-801681 GCA_013400115.1 Rhinopomastus cyanomelas
CATTTCACACAGACGTTCTGCCATGAAAAATACTGTTCTCTGGTGGGCTAAGCATGGAGAACGGTTAAGCGGTTTCCTGCATTGCCTCCACAGAGAACTGCAAGGAACAAAAATTGCCCAGCACCCCAAAGCCCAGTGTGTAGGATGAACTCAAGGAAAGAAGCTCTCCAAATGCAACTTTGTGTGGAGAAGAATTTTTGTGGTGAGAGATGACTAATCCTTGAGTAATATGTCACAACTACAGTTATTTTATTAATATTGTAATTAGTTGAGAAATGTGCCAAATTAAATGTAGTTACAATGCATTTCTGATCAAAAAATGCTCCATAAGCACAGCAGGATGCAGTAGTATTCAAAAAATAATAACAATAATAGTTGCCTTCTGAAAATAGCAAATAATCATAGAGTCATAGAATCATTAGGGATTGGGAGGGACCTCGAAAGATCATCCAGTCCAATCCCCCTGCCACAGCAGAATCACCTAGACCAAGTCATACAGGAACACATCCAGGTGGGTTTTAAACATCTCCAGTGAAGGAGACTCCACAACCACCCTGGGCAGCCTGTTCCAGTGCTCCAAAATAATGAACTTTTAGAAGAGAGGGCAGAGGAAGCTAGAATTGTTGGAAGACATCATCCAGGTGAATACGCATTCACACTTGCTCTTACACAATGCGAAAACCAGCAGCCTCCATTAAGAAGTACCAGTTCTGGTTTTCAAAGTGCCTTCTGAGCTGTGGCTCAGCTCTCTCAGAGAAGGCTTCTCTTTTCACACTCAAGGCCAAGAAATTCTCAGGAAAGGTGAGATTTAGAAGAACCAGGAGACAAAGCTTTGACTGGTCACCTAGACCACAGAACATGCCTTTGTTGAATGAATGTAAGCCCGAAAGCCTTAGCAACAGCTTTTCAGAGCTAAGTCGACAGGGCATATGTTTTAGAGAAAGGAAAATAGCTTAAACCAAACTTTTGCCTGATAAACTTGGCAGTAATTTTTTTTCCCTAAAAAAAAGTTAAAAAAGAAAACGTAGTGGTATTGGAACACTCAGGAAAAGCATGTTGCCCAGAAGAAATACTGAAACAGCTACTCATAATTAATTGTTGTGTTCAGCTAGATGCTGATAGAACACAAACCAAATGAAGTGGAAAGGCTGCTTCTCTTAGAACAAGGATACAATAGATCTTAATATCTAGGAAGGTGAAACAGGTGAATGGGAGGACTGCAACGGAGTGAAGAGCCGACAGATAAAGCCATGAGTGAGCAAGGCTACGTGGGCTGTGATGAGGTAGGTGAGAAAACTGGCTGAGGTGGGGAACGGTGCGCTTTCCTCTGAGGCGAGATGCTTGGTAAGGACTGGTATGAGAGCCAGGGCACACAGGTGATAATCCTGTGCAAACCTTCCCCATCTATAATGTGCCCTCACTAATGCTGGCGACAGAAGAACTGATATCACAGGCACATTTTCAAAACTGTAAACACAGGCAAATAAACAAAGGCAAAGCTGATTACGGGAAGATACCTATCTCGCTTTTGTCTGAGACTCAAGTTAAAGGGTATAAATAATTCTCAAGCATGATTGCACAATAAAGTCAAAAAACTCCTCAAGGAGAATGTTATATATTTCATTTATTATACATCACTCTTATGTTTACAACTGAAATACATCTTTCCTTGGGGACTGTACCATCATTTATTTTAAATCAATGTTTAAAATTAAATGGTAATCCTCAAGAGAGTGGAGACTTTTCAGTTAGCAGCCCTTCCAATTGGAATTACTTTCTTTCATGTTTCTATTTAATAATCAATCCAGGGTTTGAATTTAATTAAAAATATCCTTTCTTTTATTTTTTGATTATTAGCTTCAAAGTTGTTGTTGTTCTTCTTAAATACACAATTATAATAAGTTCATCATTTAGTGGTATATCCAAACTGTTATTAAAAGTACAAACAACACTATCTTCTGACCAATAATCAAAGCAGAAGGGTCTGTTGGGGGCAAATAACAGGTTCTTGCTTAGAAGCAGTCACCTGATGTATAGCTGGTGCATTGACAGAGTTTAATTGCTGTTTCCCACTATCAAAATCAAATATAGAATCATAGAATCATTAGGGATTGTAAGGGACCTGGAAAGATCATCTAGTCCAACCCCCCTGCCGTGGCAGGATCACCTAGTCTAAGTCATAGAGTCAGTCAGGGTTAGAAGGGACCACAGACTGTTAACAAGATGCAATGTTTAATATCACTCGGTTATAGAATCATAGAATCCTTTGAGTTGGAAAAGACCTTTAAGATCATCGAGTCCAAATAACCTCCATATCTACATGACTTTTAAACACATCCACAGCATTTAACTCTGACAGTCTGCTTCAGCGCTGATGACCCTTTCAATAATGACTTCATGCATCTCAGGACAGGGCTTTACCAGCTGGTAAAACAGTTTCACCAGTGGAAGGTGCCTTTTTAGCTAGCTCACCATACAGACTGAGGACTGCTGTGGCAGGGGGATTGGACTAGATGATCTTTCGAGGTCCTTTCCAATCCCTAATGATTCTATGATTCTATGATGACTGCACTGTGGCAGAACATTGCCACCCTCTTACAATCTGCAGAGATCAGATCTGGCCAATGTGTGGAGCCAGGAAATCTGCTCTGCCAATGTTTGTCCTCTATTCATGTTTTCATCTCCTGTTAGCATCCTGATCCTCTGCAGCGTGCGCGACCCAGTGTGTTGCTTGCATGAGTTACGTGGGAGACGTACAGGACTTCAGCAGCTAGAACCAGCAATGCAAAAACATTTCATGGCCTTCTCAGAAGATGAAAGAAATAAAAGAAGAAATAAGGCTGTGGTCTGATGGAAATATATTCCAAACCAATGGACCTGTAAAGCCCAAAGTCTATTATGTCCATGTTCTAGATCATTTCAGCTTTGACACTTCTGTGTGCGCTGGTCTGTAGAGAAATAGCTCTGAAGCACTAATAACCCTGAACTTGGTTTCATGCTGCCCTGCTCTTATGCATTCATGAGGTCTCACTGTCACTCAAGGTGTCTACAATGACACTTGTCTCTGCCTGCAGAAGTAGGGATTTACTGAACACTCTCTGTACAGGATTAGTAAAAACACATCCTCCCTGCTCTGTTATGAATTTAAACCCAGAGCTAAAGGAGAAATCAAGAAACACGTGGCATCTGTGGTCTCAGGCTGTCATTTGGACAGAGACCATGGCCCTTCTTAGACATGTCATTGTTATTTGTAAACAGCTCCAGACCAAAAGTGTGCAGGTGGTGGAAGTCTCCACTCCAAAAATATGCTGCTCCTTTGCTCTTACCCTTTCATGGGCAGCGCTCTTGGTGTCCACCTTCACAGAGATGAAGGGAGCAGAGAGCGTGGCTGTGGGAACGCGTGTTTTTTCTGAAGGAAAAGGAGTAAAACCCCTGCGCCAACACCAGATCTGCTAACGAGGTCACACTTCACTCAGTGCAGCTGGAAATGCAGCCTTCTCATCCTTACAGAAAACTGTTAATATAATAAGACTTTTATCAAAGATTAGTTTGAAATGGAACGTGCTAATAAGGAAGGATAGAAAGCAACTAGCACTGTACAGATAACATATCGGAACAGCAACTTTCACACAACGTGAAGACTTTTGTTCTTTCATGTCACATTAGTGACTTTCACCTACCTTTTTGCAATTTTCATACAGCATTAGTGCCATTTGCATCTGAGGAGCAACTTCTCACATGTGCCCTCCAAGAGACTCCTGGCACGCGCTGGCAGCTTTCATATTTTATTTAGGATTTTAACTTACTGTCAAGTGCTCTGTTCCGCAGAGATGAAAAGGAAGTCGTCGATGCTGCGCCTCTTAAACTTCTTAATAACAAGGTGGATGACAATAGCTGCGGTTTGAGGAGAAGAAAGCCCTGCATCTCTGTTGCATTTTGGTGAGCAACCCGTGTGCCCTCCGAAACCTGCAGCTATGCACATGGAAAATGGTATTTTATGGTTAATTAAAACTTCCCATAGGAAAGTGGCCCTTGAAGCTCTCTCAGGAAGTGAGCATGAAAGGAAACGCAAAGCTGGCGGTTGTTTTTCTCCCTTGAGCAGACTATTCATCCCACCGTAAGACCGCGGGGCGAATGAATGATGGAATATTTGACTGATGTAATTTATGACGCTCCGTATGACAGCCTATTTCAGAGTGCTCGAGGTTTTTACAGTCTCTGGTAGTAGTACCTGCTGCTGAAACAAGAGATTACTCTCCTTGGACAGACAGTAATTTAATAGTACAACTATGTAGCTGGCCACCTCCTACTGTATTTCACCACCCACCCCAGTCAGCTTTTGATAGATAGACCTCAGCACTTGGAATATGAAGCACTATGTATCCTGCTCACAGTCTTAGGAGATACATCAAGTGTGAAAAACTGGAAGGAAAATAAATGAACACAAGTGCTAACAGAGTCAAGGAAGTACTGCTTCTGGGTTTTGTTGTTTTCACTGAACATACACAGCGAAAGACACGTGGATGTAACTTTGGAGGGACATGATTTAGTAGTGACTTGGCAGCGGTGGGTTAATGGTGGGACTTGGTGACCTTACAGGTCTCCTCCGATCAAAACAATCCCGAGGGGTGACCTCATTAATCATAGAATCACAGAACCACAGAATCATAGAATCATTAGGGATTGGAAGGGACCTTGAAAGATCATCCAGTCCAATCCCCCTGCAGATTCACCTAGATCAAGTCACACAGGAACACATCCAGCTGGGTCTTAAATAGCTAATTAACGTCTACAAATATGTGAAGGGTGGGTGTCAGGAGGATGGAGCCAGGCTCTTCTCAATGTCATCTAGTGATAGGACAAGGGGCAATGGGTGTAAGCTGGAACATAGGAGGTTCCACATCAACATGAGAAGGAACTTCTTCATGGTGAGGGTGACAGAGCACTGGAACAGGCTGCCCAGGGGGGTTGTGGAGTCTCCTTCACTGGAAAGGTTTAAGACCTGCCTGGATGTGTTCCCGTGAGACCTTGTCTAGGTGATCCTCCTCTGTCAGGGGGATTGGTCTAGATGATTGTTTGGCATCCCTTCCAAACCCTAATGATTCTATGATTCTGTGAAAGGACCAAGTACTGCACTATATTGGGTGCTGCTAGTTTTTCAGGCATATGGTCAACGCTCGCAAAGTTTCTGGTCTTGGTTGGTTTGGATTTTTGAAAAAAATATTTGACCACAAAATTTTCTTAATTCTCTGCCAAGTTACATTTTAAGAATTGACCTGAAATTAAAATTTGTCCTTTTCACTAATACATCAAATACTAACTGAGCATAAGAGCAGGGTGCTTGTGAAAGTGGAGTTTTTTATTTCCTGGAGTCACAATCCCAAATCACAGTTGTCAGGCTTGGATGCAGGCAGAGAAGGTCCTCCTTGGTTCATGTGAAAAGCGGGTCAGGGTCCTCAAGGAAATATGCAAAAAGTTAAGCTGCCAGGGCTGAAGGTACCGACAACACACAGAATCATAGAATCATAGAATCATTGAGGTTTCCCAGGCAGTAGTTGGGGCGTGTGAGTGGGACTTGATCTGGGGCATCCTGCTGTGCCAGGAGGATTGGACTGGATGATCGTTTGTGGTCCCTTCCAACCCCCAATGTTCTGTGGTTCTGTGGTCCTGTGAGTTATGGGTGTGAGCTGGAAAACAGGAGTTTTCATATAAATCAGAAGGAACTTCTTCACAGTGAGGGTGACAGAGCCCTGAACAGGCTGCCCAGGGCTGTTGTGGAGTCTCCATCTCTGGAGACATTTAAAACCCGCCTGGACTTGGTCTAGGTGATCCTGCTGTGGCAGGAGGATTGGACTAGATGATCTTTTGAGGTCCCTTCCAATCCCTGGTGTTCTGTGATTCTGTGACTTGCATCATCTCTTCATCCACAGCAATTTTCATCTGACATTGAAACCAGCAGTGTTCTTTATTCAAGGTGATGATCAGGGACTGGTAAAATTTAAAGAACAGAGACTTGCTGAGGAGTGGCCAGTAACCCTATGGCTGTGCACAAATGGTTTCTCCATTAGAAAGCCCCAGAGCTGAGCTGCTGCAGAAGAACATGCCTGAGCAGCAATGCTGGATCATTTCTTCCTTCCACTTGAAAGGTTTTGAAGCCCATAATCCTCAAGCTGCAAGCGCACCCGAGCAGCGCACTGTTGGAGACACACCACTGTGCAGGGAACAATATGATTTTGCCAGGTTGTGGGGAAAAGAGGCGGCTCTGTAATTGCTGGTGCATCCACAGCTTGGCAGGGAGGGTCTCTGTCCTGGTTCCATTACATTCTCTATGACTCAAATAGCCAGTGGAGATTGCTGACCTAGAGACTCTAGCGCATGCTAAATGCTGGTTTCCTAAACATCCATCTCCCCTTTCATGCCTAGGGAACATTTGCACTGGGATAGCTAACAAACAATTCTATCAGTCTGCTTTACACCACAGGGCCAGGAAAACTACTTGTGCCTCTTTTCACTGAACCACCCATTGCCCCTCTTTCTATCACTAGATGACATTGAGAAGAGCCTGGCTCCATCCTCCTGACACCCACCCTTCACATTTTTTTAGACATTAATAAGGTCACCCCTCAGTCTCCTCCAAGCTAAAGAGACCCAGCTCCCTCAGCCTCTCCTGATAAGGGAGGGGTTCCACTTCCTTCATCACCCTTGTTGCCCTATTTTGGACTCCTTCTGGCAGCATTGTGTCCTTCTTGAACTGAGGGGCCTGGAACTGGACACACCACTCCAGACATGATCTCACCAGTGCAGAGTAGGGGGGCAGAATATTTGCTTTTGCTTCTACTTGCAGTTTGGTGCTTCTGTTTTATTAAACTGTTGCCTTCACCTGCTAGCTTCTCATTAAATTTTATTTTCCCCTGTCCATCCAAGAAGCTGGAGTGATGGAGCAGCTTTGGTGGGCACCTGGCCCCCAGCTGGGGCTGAACTGTCACACAGTCATAAAATGGAGCAGTCACCTGTTTGGTGACCAGCCTCAGCGTTCCTGGCTGCAATAACAGCAAATACAGTTCTTTCTGACTACTACTTCATGTTCCTTCTTTGCTTCTTGGAGCTACTTAATTCTATCCTTTCCAGCCACACTACAGGGGAAAAAAAGAGAAAGCAGGCTGTTAGAATAGCCAGGGGAGCTTTCCCAGTGCAAATATTTCCATGAATATTTATTCATGGTAGGATTTGCTCTGCTTTTGCTTTTCTGAGAACATTTCTTTGAATAAATTCTTACTGTTCTGTATCATTGCAAATTAGCGAAAAGCCAAGTCAATAAATGGATTTTATTGGCAAGAATGCTTGTGAATCATCCTTCTACCTCCCCCCACCACAGCCCCCACATGTAACTCTGTCTCTGAGCCAAGTATTCAAAAAGAAAGGGACAAATCCACTTTTTCACCTCTTGCCCACACGTGTGTCAGCAATTGATTAAGAATGAGATCGGCCACAGTAAAAAAAAATCCTGGACAGCTGCAGGTATAATTTGCTGCTAATAAGGAGGTGAAGGAAAACCGAGGAACACTTATTCTCTGAGGAGGCCATCCAGCACCTGCCAATCACTTCTGCGAGGATGCGAGTGCTCACAAGCCCCACTGAACTCAGGTGGGCTGCAGGGTTCCCAGGTGCGCTCAGCAGCTCACAGCATCAGCCCTTTAGCAGAGCCTGCTTCCCGCAGCAGCCGCAGAGGAGGCTCTGCTATCAAACAGTTCTTACCGCATAAAATCTGGGTTAAGTCTTCAGACTTCTGTGGACATTGTGCTGTGATGTCCTCACTCAGGGCACTGGCTTTAAGGCTCAGAAGAGCACACTGAGCACCTAATCTAGGCACAAGGAAAAACAGAATCTTTCCTCCACAATGTCCCTCTCTGCTTATTAGGAAGCTCCACGTCCTTGGTGCTACGACCAGGTCTTCCAGAGCTGGCAAGCTCACTGCAAACTTTCTACTAATAAAGCCCCTTCTGCAGCTCTGAGTCCTCAGATCCTGTTTACAACCTCCCCAAAGGGTTTTTGTGCTTTACCTTAGTCCAAACAACACATATTATGTATGGTGCTGCTTCTCCCAATGTTACCTCCTAGAAGCCTAAGCTCTCCATTCCCCCTTTGTGCCCTTTCCAGCCTGTATCATACTTTCCTTGCTGTCCTCTCAGATGCCCTTGAACTCCCAGAAGATTTTTAATTTATTTTTGCCTCCTTAACCCACAGCTCCCTTTCACCTCCATGTAAATGTGGTCTTAAATGTCTCTCCACATGCCCCCAAGCTCCTGACCCTGGTTTCCAGATTGCCATTATATTTTCTCTCTGTTTCTCTTGTTACTGCTCAAGAAAAAAAATTCATACTTGAATCCCTTTTCTCACATCTTTGACAACTCACCCGCTGCCCCTTGTCCTGCTGGAAAGTTTTGAGAACTTAAAAATTTTGTTGATCTGTATTTGTGCCACAAGACTCACTGTTACTTCAGGAGAAGGCTAAGAAAAGTGTGCATTATTAAAACATTTAGACTTTGCCTATTTCATAGAATCATAGAATCATCAGGGGTTGGAAGGGACCTCAAAAGATCATCTAGTCCAATCCCCCTGACACAACAGGATCACCTAGACAATGTCACACAGGAACACATCCAGGTGGGTCTTAAATATCTTCAGTGAAGGAGACTCTACAACCTCCCTGGGCAGCCTGTTCCAGTGCTCTGTCACCCTCACACTAGATGACTTCCTTCTGACATTGATGCAACCTCCTATGCTCCAGCTCACAGCCATTGCCCCTTGTCCTATCACTAGATGACACTGAGAAGAGCCTTCAAATATTTATAGACATTAATGAGGTCACCCCTCAGTCTCCTCTTCTCCAATCACTGTCTTCCTGTAGAGACTTTTGGATTTGGACTCTCCCTTCCAAGAAGCAGTCTGTAGAATGCTCTCTAACAATATTAAGAGGGATCAAATATCATTCTCTGAGAGTAATATCCTTGATAGATATTTTCCCTTCATATTTTACATCATCTTTCTCCTCTCTAAAAAATTGTGCTTATTCATGTTTCTGATGCTTTTAAAAAGGAACCCTGTTTGTTAGCCACAGGGCAGGTTTGCTTCAGGTGCCAGCAAAAGAATAAATCTATTTCCTGGCCAGCGTCTCTTGAACCTGACATGACATGATGAACAGCAAGGTCTAGATGCCAAGTCGTGTCTCCTAAATTTGGCCTGCCTGGGCAAAAAGACATAATTTATGCTGGGTTTAAGCACCCTTAATTTTTTTATTTTTCTCAGTGTTAAGTGCCTTCTTCCATAAAATACCTAAAGAGCAGGGTTGGTTTCCACATCATCCTTGAAAGGCCGCACATACCAGACTGCACATAGTTCAGCACAATAGACCATGAAAAAATAATCCTGCTTGTGGTATCAGGATAGCATAGGGTTCTCAACTGAGTCCCCCAGGTACCAGTACAGGCTGGGGACCTGTTGGAGAGCAGTGCAGGAGAAAGGGACCTGGGGGTCCTGATTGACAGCAGGATGACCATGAGCCAGCAGTGTGCTCTTGTGGCCAAGAGGGCCAACAACATCCTGGGGTGGATCAGAATGGAGGTGGTTAGCAGATGGAGAGAGGTTCTTCTCCCCCTCTACTCTGCATCTGGAGGATTNTGAAATGCCACCCTCTGCTCATGTCACCACTCCTGATCATCATATGAGCACAACGGGCCGGTTCTTATCTGCTGATTATAGTCTAGGATTGAGGCTGCGTATTAGCTATGTGAAGTGACACCCCAGTAGCAATCTGAATTCTATGAATATTTGTGGTGTGTCATATTTCGTGACATGCCAGGAACAGCTCAGTGAGTTTATATTGCAGCCCTCTGAGCTCAGGAATGCTGTAATGGGCTACAGCTTGGTGTCACTGGCTGTGCCGGGGAAGTACTACTCTGCTGGCCAGAGACAGAAAAGAGATGCTGCCTGATCTCACCTGGCTGCATTCTTTTCTGTTAACAGGTTTCCTGAAGGTCTCTGTTCTGAAATTAAGTTGAAATAGATTTTGTAATAAACAGTTTAGTCGTAATTCCTAATGTTCAGATTAATATGTGTTAACAGCAGATGTTGCTGCTTACTATTTCTATTCATATGATAAAATGGATATTTCAGAAAAACCCAGCAGTTCTCTTCTTCCTTGTTAAACATCTAAACACAGATGAATAGTATTTAGGAATCCCCCATAACTTTTGGAAACCACCCACACACTTGGAAGAAATGGAGCCACTCAGATTATCTGCCAATGACCTTTTCTTCACCTTCCCCTCCCTCCATCTCCTATGATTCCTCCTATGTCTGCTTTCTGCTGTGAGTTTAGTCCAGGCAGCAATGCCCAATAAAGTGTTTCTATGCTGTTTGAATTGATGTGCCATCAAAAAGTTCACAGTATCTGCACATCGTCAGCCTCTGAAGATTTCTAAATCCTGCTGGTAAGTCTTGGCTCTCCTCTCCCTGTGTATTTTTTAACCCTGCAAGTACAAAGAGTGATTGGAGGTTTTTTGGCTGTTATTGCAAGCACAAAGAAAGCAGCGTAAAACCCTCACAGAGCAGCTGCTCTGCAAGGACATTATGAGTGTCCATGGTGCTGCTGCAGCAGGAGCATCTGTCACTCAAGAAAATGTCATCTTGCCCAACCAAATCCACTGTGCAATCAGAGTGGAGAAAGCACTTGTTTGGAAAGGTTTATGGGCTGGTGTCTGTTTGAATGAGTAACATCTGGCCCAGGGAGGGCAGGACGCACATTTGTGTTCTACCAAGCCAGAGCATCTTAATAGTAATGGTGTGTTTTAATTGAAAGGAAAAACACCCGACCAAAATCTCGAGACAAATGTCACTGCTTCCGCATTTTGATGTTACACCCTTCTCTAAGTTTTAACTGAAAAGAAATCCAGCTTTCATAAAAATGAATTGATGGTTTTTTAGGGGTCATGGGCTACTGTTCATAATACAACCACAGCAGACATTCGACACAAATATCATGCCATTTTATCTTGGACTTGTAAATCAAATCACCTCTCCAAGAAAAAAAAACCCTGCCTATTAACAATAACATTTTGCACAGAACTGGGAATTGAACAGGGCTTTTATTTGTGTGGACACAAACACATCAGATTCAGAAATTATTTATGATGGGAAGTTATGAAGCATGCATAACTGTTTCACTATAAAACATAAATATTAGATCACGCTGGAATTATGGGTGGTAAAGGAAGACGTTGGGAATCATGTTTTTAAATAGCCCGAGATAATCTTACTGGTGCACGCTGAGCGCTGGTTTGCCACTGCAAAGCACGATCTACCTCCTTCAGCAGGACTAATCAGCAGTAATTACGTTTCTGATTTTATTTCGACATTTAAAGACTGTGTTTCCAATCCCTACATGTACAGTAGTTGCTTTGTTAGCATGTGCCACTGTAGGTTAAAAAGTACTCAGCAGACTGATTTGTCTGGTTCACATTTGGGCTTTGTTGTTGAGAACGCTTCACTCGCGTTCACTTTGAAGTGCAGAGCAGCGCCCTTTCACTCACCCACCTTTTTTTTGAAGGCAAAATGTAAATCACAGGAATTTATTTTCTTTACTAACAAACATTTCTTCTTGGGAATTTTTATCACCTTTAGATATAACTTTTTGTTATATCTAAACAAATCAGACTGTTATGAGATTTCCCAGAGGAATTTTGCCTTCATTTACAGAGATGATGTTATATTCTCCATTCTTCCAAAGACCATACAGAGTGGGGATAAGACTCAGTGCTAAATCTCCAGCTGATGAACTGGTGGATAAGTGGGTGTTTCTGTGCTTGAAGACATCTCAAAGCAGCACATGTATACGTGCATATATACATATATACAGAATCATTAGGGATTGGAAGTGATATTGAAAGATCATCTAGTCCAATCCCCCTGCCACAGCAGGATCACCTAGACCAAGTCATAGAGTCAGTCAGGGTTAGAAGGGACCACAGGATCATCCAGATCCAACTCCCATGCCCCACATGCACAGATACAGAACTAACCTAACACTTCTGCCCCAAGAAATCGCTCACTTTAAAATAATCCCCCCCCCTCGGGTTTCTTTTCCACCAAAAGTTTTTGCAATTCCACACTAAAGATTATGAGGTACTTTTTCTGAAGCGCTCTGATCAGCAGATTTGATATATGGATTTAGATCAATTTTTCCTTATGGCAAATCTATATGTTATTCTACTTCTTCATTTGGTACTATTTGCTGAGTGGCTGTTACTTGGGAGCAAAGGTCAGTATCTTGCTGTTGGAGCAGCCGAGTAATCTTTTACTCCTCATAAGGGTAGTCAGAGATATTAAATCACACTTGACGTACCTGAAGCACAGCAACTTCATCCATATTTTATCTGCTGTAAATTTAATACCACAGCACTTTTTAGGGTGATGTATTTATTAACTGGCTGGGGATGAGCAGTACAGAAATTCAGTTTGTTCAGGAAAATAAAATGAAGACACTCTGACAAGTTTATGAAGTAAGCACAATAGCTATTTATTACTTTTTAAACACGCAGTGCACCTAAATGTTTTTAGCAGTGTTTGCCCAAATAAATGAATAAAGCTTCTCAAATCATCTCTGTTTACTTCTCTTTTGTATTTTAATAAAGTTTCTGCTTTATTTTGAAAAGCACATCCTAGCTTCCTTCAGAATAAAATGCATTCTTTATGGAAATAAACGCAGCTAAGTGTTCAGATAAGCCGGAGAGGGGCATTGTGGGAAGAGAAACAAATCATTCGCAGCCCTGCTGTATATTAATTCCATCTTCTCCATTTTTGGTTCTAATTTATTTTGTTCCTTACATTCTACCACCGCCAAAATAAATGAAGCCACGAATACAATAACTTTTTAACTGCAAGCACCCGCTTTCTGCGGGCTACTATTGCATTTGAATAGCACTTACTATTTTTACTCAGCATTATTCTTTGCATTTCTCACACTAAATAATTCACACGGCTTTTTCAATCCGTGTAACCAAGATATGCTTATGTTTTCATGCAACTGAAAGGAAAAAATCATTCTAGATCTTCTCATCCTTCATTACCTGTGATTTCTATTTCTTTTCAACACAATAAAAAAATATTTAGCTGCCGAATATTAATACTGACAAAAATTAAATAAATAATGGTGGCCTTAATCATAGAATCTTAGAACCATAGAATCATAGAACCATAGAATCATAGAACCATAGAATCATTAGGAATTGGAAGGGACCTCAAAAGATCATCTAGTCCATGCCTCTGTTATATGAAGTGTTTAAATATTTTATTAGTGATAATTGAAAGGTGATGACCAACATAGCCTGGAAAAAACCCCCCCACTTTTGGCTTGTACCTACCCCAGCAATAGGTCAAGTGCAGTCCAGTGGGTGTCCAGACCACAGTCACATAAGAGGCATGGTGCTGGCAGGACCTGAGGAACACCCCAACAGCCTGGTCAATTGGTTTGTTTTATTGTCTTCAATGACAGAGGACTCTGTGTGTTTGTTCCTTGAGCTCCAAACAGATGTTTCTGCAAATCAAATGTCTTTGACCATATATGTGGTTTAGATATCATTTATGCACAGAAGCTGCTATGTTTTTCTTTGTCGCTCTTTTGGCTGCAGTACTTCACAGAATCACAAGACATCAGGGAGTGGAAAGGACCTCGAAAGATCATCTAGTCCAATCTCCCTGACACAGCACGATCACCCAGACCAAGTCACGCAGGAACACATCCAGGTGGGTCTTAAATATCTCCAGTGAAGGAGACTCCACAACTACCCTGGGCAGCCTGTTCCAGTGCTCCGTCACCCTCACTGTGAAGAAGTTCCTTCTCACATTGATGTGGAACCTCCTATGTTCCAGCTTGCACCCATTGCCCCTTGTCCTATCACTAGATGACATTGAGAAGAGCCTGGTTCCACCCTCCAGACACCCACCCTTCACATATTTGTATGAGGTCACCCCTCAGTCGCCTCTTTTCCAACCTGAAGAGCCCTAGCTCCCTCAGCGCAGCTCCACCTCCTTCACCATCCTCATTGCTCTATGCTGGACTCTCTCCAGCAGCTCCACATCCCTCTTGAACTGAGTGCCCCAGAACTGGACACCATACTCCATATGGTCTCACAAGGGCAGAAGGAGATGTGGTCTCACTATTTATTTTCTTGAGACAGACCACAAAAATAAAATCTACACAACACTGCACAGCTTCTTGTTCTTCACCTGCTGCGTCATCAGGAATTTAATTATTCAGGTTCTTGGAGACTCCTAACAATATGACCTCTCACTTTAACTCTGCCCATGCTGAGGTAGGTAATTAGACAAGTCTTGATTTGTGCCACAAAGACAAGAGCAGAAAGAGAAATCCACAGGAAGAGATGCCTCAGACTGCATCTCCCAATTTACCTCGGGAAATCTGGAATACTCTTCATTTTGCTGCCTCCGGGTTTGTGCAGAAGAAGTCTCATCTCCATTTCTTTGTGGAGATGCCACTGTGTTGGTGCTCGTCCCTTTCACAGATCCTCACTGCAGGGCCACTTCTTCAATCTTGCTGTTCACTGCTTAGTGCACTTTATTCCCCAAGGACTCTGACTGTCAAAGACCATTTCTCTCTCCCAATTTCCTTTTCCCTTCCAGTTTTCCCGACATGTTTCCAACATCCTTTATCCCCCTCACCCCCCGACTCCAGATTTCTCACACAGTTTTCCTTCTCTTCTACTTCCCAGAGTGAAATTTGGCAGCACACAGGCTGCACACTGAGGAAAATGGGAGAGTGCCCTTTGGTTTCAAGGGGCTTTGGATTACCAACTAAGCTTCTATGACCACTTGTCCTCTCTGTTGTAAAACTCCACATGAATATTATGCTACAGAAAGCATCACAGCGGAGGAGCTGGGTGGCTCCATGGGCTTAGAGAGGAAGCCTATAACTACATATTCATCTACTAGTGAGAAGGGAAGCCCTGGGGCAAAACTTACACAAAATAAGCCCCATTATTCAGACTGTGCAAAGGGGAGGAAAACAAGCAGAATTTTGCATTCTGGCCTGACATACCAGCAAAGAGTGCTGGCACAGAGTAACACCACTACATAATAATAGTAATAATATGTGTACATAATTTATTATTATCCACTACAAACTCAGCTCAAACCCTGGTACCACACCACTCTCTCCCAGCTCGGTGTCCTCCTCTTGCTATACTCTTTTTATTGGCTTACATGTGCTGTGGAAATTAGTTTTATTCTAATTTGAAGCCTTTGAGGAAAGGCTGAAAAAGCATGTTCTAGTCCACAGTCATTAAAAAACTCAAATGACAGTATTTCATCCTGCTTTTGAGGGTAGAATATTAGGCTTTGAAACATGAATCACACAGCTTAGTTGAGGCTGTGAAGAAGCTTAGGATCATAGCTTTAGTTAAAAATAAGCTTTAATACATAAAGCTGAGGAAAAGGGAGCACAGAGAATACCTCAGAAGTCAAAGTACAGCTACTGAGCAGCTCTGAGGTTGTGTGTGCTGCACTGCTCTGCTTTTAACCCACAGACTGTTGGGCTTCACCAAAGGTGAAGGCAGAGAATCAAGGACTGTTTAAAGGGAGGTGTTGGGTGACATGTAAAGAGTGTAATGAGTCCTAAAGGGTTAACAGCTTGCAATGTCTTTCAGCTTGCAGAAGAGCAGATCTAGTGTTTCACAGCTCACCCAATATAAACGCTTTGCTTTTTGCCTTTTAATTCTTCTTTTTCCCCCTTGGCCTTGTATATCCTATATTGGCAAGTACGAATGGATGTTACAAAATGTCTTCTCACACTGTCTGAAGTTGCAAGTTGCCCTGAATCTCCTACAGTTCAAACACAACCCAAAACCAAGCCCCACAAGGACACAACAGATCATGTATAGAGAAGGGGGAAAATAGGATGGAAGCCACACCTTGAATCTTAGGAATCTTAGGAAAATGTGCTATCAACCCTTCATCTCACAGGATGCAGTCTCTGCTCTGCTCCAGAGTTAACCAAAACCTGCAGGACAACTGGGTTTGTTAAGGTCACCTGGTCTCCTTTCAGAATTGCATTTGAACAGCTTTGGTACTCACTCGTGCTATCAGCCCTTGCAGGAGTTGTGTGGAAAGGCTATTACAAGTCTGCACAAGGCAAGGCTGCAGCACAAGCAGCCCTGGAGGACTGAATTTCAAAAGCTCAGTTAATTCCCAAGGAAGCCTAAGGTAAAACAGCAATCATCACCGTATTCCCCTCCTACCTCTCAGAGCATAAGTTCCTGATTATCAGGCTGGCTGCAGGTAAAGGAGGTTGTGCTGCTGCTCAGACCTCCTTCTCAGCTGGTGCCACTCAGCTTCTTGTCATAACAGTATGAAGCCACCTAATTCTAGGGCCGCATTTAAAAATCGTATCCATTGGGCTTTCTCCTCCTTTTTAAAGCAAACGTCGACGACACACGTCGATATTTATAGTTTCGATCTGGGCAACACAATTGTAGTTTGGTGAGAAAACTGATCATTTCTGCAACAGGCAGCCCATTGGTCATGACATAGGTACCAGAAGAGCAGCAGCAAAAGAAGCATGTAAGCATCCAGCTTGCTGATCCCCAAGTCCATTTGCACTCCCCTGCTCCAAGTGAGGTCCTGGAGGGAGGAGAAGGGGCTTAAAGGCACAGTCCTCAGACAATAGCTCTCTCACAATGCTTAATAGCACAAAGCCCTAAGAAACTTAAGGGGATTTTGCATGGCTTTATGGAAAGTGGGAACTATTCCCTGTACCATTTGCCAAACCACACACACACACATTAGAGCACAGCAGCCAGAGTCTGAAAGCTTTTGCAAAGCCAGGTAACACATCGCTTTCATTATTTCACTTGCTCTGTGAAAGCGTGAAGCAAGAAATTCTCAGTAAACTTGACCACATCTGATCATCCTATATCACAGGCACTGGGTATGGTCTCAGCAAACTTTTCCTTGAGGCCAGGACGTTCTATGCTTCTCATATCCACTCTAGAAAAGGAAACAAAACTTAATGCAAAACACTTTCCAGCTGCTCTCCTTGAGAGAAAACCTTCCCCAGTCATAGGTAAGGACACGCTCCCAAATGAAACAAGAGGGACAGTGACTCTCTCTACACGCTGCCTCATATTTGTTCCCTTGCCAGTCACAGAGGTTATGCCTGTGGTCTTTAATCTAAAGGAGTGACCACAGAGGTGACTATAAGAGTGGTATCTCTATCTCATTCTTTCTTTCTAGACATAAGTAAGGAGATGTGGTGAGAATGAAGGTTCTGAGTGTTATGGTTTTTCAGTGGATTGAAAGAGAGTGAAAAGAAAGCCAGAAGGCTAATAGGTAGAGACATAGTTTATGGAGAGTCAGGGTGTTTTTGGGAAGGTCAGCGATGCTGAATAAACTATGCAGCATTCTTTAATGGACTGCTAAAACAATTAAAGAGTTAGCCTGCTCTCATTCAAGAAACGTTATTCCAGCTTAGACTTGCGGGTAGCAGAGTGTGGATGGATGGGGCAAACACATTGAATCACAGAATCATTAGGGATTGGAAGGGACCTCGAAAGATCATCTAGTCCAATCCCCCCACCACAGCAGGACACCTAGACCAAGTCACACAGGAACACATCCAGGCGGGTTTTAAACATCTCCAGTGAAGGAGACTACACAACCCCCCTGGGCAGCCTGTTCCAGTGCTCTGTCACCCTCACCGTGAAGAAGTTCCTTCCATCTCTGTGTATCATCACCCACTCCTCTGGGCACCTAGGGACATGGTTTGGCAGTGAATTTGGAAGTGCTAGGTAAAGAGTCGGACTCAAGGATTGTAAAGGTCTTTACCTGCCTAAATGATTCTAAGATTCTACAGGTAATCCTACCGTAATCATTTAGTCAAAAAGCCTACTAAGTGATTAAGGCTAAGCTCTGCAGATGACATCTTTCAATGACATGTTTTAGGTGTGACAGGGCATCAGCAGCTGTATCTGGTTGAGAGGGAGCCAACAGGAAGTGCAGATGATAAACCAAAACCATCTATCATTCAGGGTTTGTGTTGTTCACAGAAAGGCTGGGACCAGCACTGCCAGCAAACTGGGATCCCAAGGATTTGCTGACTAGACAGGCTTCTTATAGCTCCCAAAACAGGCCCAGGTTGCTGTATATGTAAACAGAACAGTAATTTTGGTTAAACAGAGCTTAGCCGTTTCTGATACAGTCATTTATTTGTCAAGTCTGTTTTATGTTAATTTAATTATAAGAAAATTGAAAAGTGTGATACAAAGCTAAGCCCTTAAGGCCGGTTAATCTATTTGGATTGTAACAAATATAATTTTTATTAGCTCAGCCTATTTGGATGGTAACGAGTCTAACCTTTCAGTAGACATTACAGACTCTGAATTATAGTCTATTTTATGTAAAACCAGCATTTAGTTCAATAAAAGGAAAGTTCTTTTATCTGTCATTGTGTTAAGGAATTGCTGTTTTAATGAGGATGAGGAAGGTACCGTGGTGATTTTCCAGATGCAAGGGTTCTCTCCTTTCTGGATGTTCATGGAAAAGTGCTCAGGTAAGTAATGGGCACAACAGTAAATCATAGAATGATAGAATCATTAGGGATTGGAAGGGACCTTGAAAAATCATCTAGTCCAATCCCCCTCACACAGTAGGATCATCTAGACCTAGTCACACAGGAACACATCCAGATGGGTCTTAAACATTTCCAGAGAAAGAGACTCCACAACCCCACTGGGAAGCCTGTTCCGGTGCTCCGTCACCCTCACTGTGAAGAAGGCCACCCCTCAGTCTCCTCCAAGCTAAAGAGACCCAGCTCCCTCAGCCTCTCCTCATAAGGGAGGTGTCCTACTTCCTTCATCATCTTCGTTGCTCTACTCTGGACACCCTCCAACAGCTCTTTGTCCTTCTTGAATGGAGGGGTCCAGAACTGGACACAAGACTCCAGATGTGGTCTCACTAGTGCAGAGTAGAGGGGGAGAAGGACCCCTCTCAATCTGCTAACCACCCTCCTTCTGATCCACCCCCAGATGCTGTTGGCCCTCTTGGCTACAAGAGCACATTGCTGGCTCATAGTCATCCTGCTGTTCACTAGGATCCCCAGGTCCTTTTTTCCTGCACTGCTGTTCAAAAGGTCAGTCCCCAACCTATACTGGTACCCAACTGCTGTATTAATGAGGATGAAGAAGGTACTGTGATGATTTTTCAGACACAAGGGTGCTCTCCTTTCTGGATGTTCATTGAAAAGTGCTCAGGTAAGTAGCAGGGACAACAGTAAATCAGAATGTGGGATTTTTTTTCTTTTTCTGAAAATGACTGTAAGGAAAACTATTGGTGTGCTTGTGAAAAAAAATAATTAAAAATTCATCACTGTCTACAATAAAATCTTTCCCTGGTTAATTGGAGGAAAAGTAAAATGAAACAAAATACCAACAAAATGAAATCCGTCCGAAATAAACTCAACCACAACAAAGACTCCAAGATAAACTAGCAAACAAACAAAACAAACACTGCCTTAAGGTCTAAAAAATGTCATGTTTGACAGAAATTCACTTACAGTTTTAGATCTCTTCAGATGAAAAGTCTTCTCAGTCACAGCTGTCCCACTCTTAATAAAATGCAAAATGTCCTACAGTCACAGTTCTCCTACTCTTAATAAAATGCAAAACGTCCTAAGAGAGTTGAGGTTCTTCTCACTCTACCATTGTGCAAACTCTGGCTTCTCTCTGGAAGCAGAAATGAGGATTTTCCAGTATGTCAGAACCTTTTTAAAGCCTCATAAGTCTTAAAAAACCCAGCCCAAACCTCCCAAAACATCTCAGACAAATTAAAACTACCTGTGTGTTCCAGTGCATCCTTTTTGCTAAGTGAGAAAGAGGAGCTCACAAGTTTTTATAAGGCATTTTGATTGTTCTCGACATGTCTGCTCCAGTGACAGCTGCGTAACAAACTCTAGGAAAGAATAATTGATAGCCAAAGCGATTTTTGAAATTGCTTGAATTTTTAGATTTACAGACTGCCTCCCACCCAAGTACAAACCAGGCTCAGCCCTGCTTAGCTAATCTGACATTCCATCCCCATGTCTCTTCACCCACTGGCAACGATTCTTTGTGATTCTCTGTGTGAACACAGAAGCAGATAATTTCTACCTGCGAATCAAGAGGACTTATTTCTTCAGACCTGCTCTGGTTCTTGTAGATTAGGTTTGAGTTTTTGGCTTTTAGAACACAAACTTCTCCTGGCAAACTGCAGAGCTTTGCAGCGAGGGGTTACTGCTCGGACCTTTGGATGAGGGTTCTCTGCTCCTTCTTTTTTATTATATTATTGTAGTCTAAGATACAACTTTTAAAAAAAATTAATTCTCTTAAGGTCATAAAAACTGGCCAAGCACAGTCTCTTAGCACAATAGATATCTCCAACCAACACGACACTACCAGAAGTCTCTTACTCTACTCTTCATAAAGCCTAAAGATAAAATTCCAGGAAAGAATCACAACACTGTAAGCTCACAACCCTACCATGAGAAACTGTCTTCTGTAAAGTAATATTTACACATTTCTTTCTTCAGGCTGAATAATGCCTCCTAACATCCTACAGCACGTGTACAGAGATTGCAACCTGGAGCCGTGCCACTGTTAATTCTCGGTGCCACCGCTAATTTGCTGTATAAGGACTTACACTACCAGCACTTTCACAAGCCAATGTTTAACTATTCAGTTTTTCACAGCTCTTCTTTCCTTGGTATTAATCCCACTGAACATGGAACATCCCCATATCAGGAAGATTCTAGTTGTATTGTTAATAGCTATGAAATCATTTAGCAAAGCAATTGTGCTGAAGTGGATAATTTATCATCTCAGATTTTATCTATAAATCGAAAGGGTTACTTTGGGATAAGGAAAGTAAATTCATAGAATCATAGAATCATCAGGGGTTGGAAGGGACCTCGAAAGATCATCTAGTGCAATCCCCCCACCACAGCAGGATCACCTAGACCAAGTCACACGGGAACGGGCAGGTCTTGAACATCCCCAGTGAAGGAGACTCTGCAACCCCCCTGGGCAGCCTGTTCCAGTGCTCCATCACCCTCACTGGGAAGAAGTTCCTTCTGATATTGATGTGAAACCTCCTATGTTCCAGCTCACCACCATTGCCCCTTGTCCTACCACTAGATGACATTGAGAACAGCCAGGCTCCATCCTCCTGACACCCACCCTTCAAATATTTATATGCATTAATGAGGTCACCCCTCAGTCTCCTCTTCTCCAAGCTAAAGACACCCAGCTCCCTCAGCTTCTCCTCATCAGGGAGGTGCTCCACTCCCTTCATCATCCTTGTTGCCCTACGCTGGTTGTATGTTCCATAGCAGGTTACCTTTCTGCCTGTTGGAGGGTATAGAACAAATTACCTCTCTGCTTACACTTCAGCATCTTTGTGAATGCTGGGGCCCAATAGGTTCTTAGCAATGTTCTGAAAAGAACTATTTTTGCTACTTGAGGCAACCACAAAGTCCAAGATCTGCGACCACTGTTTGTCACTGAATGCCAGCATGGCACTTAAGCTCTCTACATGGGCAGGATTTATAGATTGGAGTCTCCTTCACTGGAGATGTTTAAAACCCACCTGGATGTGTTCCTGTGTGACTTGCTCTAGGTGATCCTGCTGTGGCAGGGGGGTTGGACTAGATGATCTTTCAAGGTCCCTTCCAATCCCTAATGAGTCTATGATTCTATGATTTAAATACAGCTCTGAGCTTCCAAATCTGCCTGGTGTCTCTCCTGTGTGCCATTTCTGTAGAACAACCCATGCTGCTTGGGTCCCGCTGTGGCAGTGGGATGCTGGAGCAGGACTATTTGCTGTTCATCTTAGAAACTCAGCTGGTACAGGCTCCCTAATTAACATGTTCACAAAAGCTGGCTACAGACATGTTGTCTGAGAATTACGGGTGACTGATAGATGTTCATGCAAGAGAAAGCAGCTATTAAAAAGAATATTGACTAATATTCATGCATGTTTGGGTGCAGACAAGTGGATTTGCTCATTAATAAACTGCACTTATTAACACAAAGGTCATCCTGAAAGAAGTTGTTATGAAACCACAACCTGAAACTTGGGATTTTGGATTCCCTAGACCTTCTTCCCTCAGGATATTCCCACCCAAATCTCAACTCTTGTCTGTCATGTTGTCTCTCTATTTCTTTGATGTCTCAGTGGGAAAACGAGCTGGCTTTGTTTTACTGTGCCAGCGAAACACAGCACTTGCACTGTCCTTGCTGGATCAACACCTACCTGCAGGATGAGGAATCTAATCCTTGCTACAGGTAAAAGGAAACATGGTTGTGACTGTGATGTGTGAAAAAGAAGTACGTTCTCTGATTCAGTAGCAGGCTTCCCACACAGAAAGCTCCTCTTTTTAGTCATTTCTAGAAGCTATCGTAATACTTTGACAATAAGATAAGAAGCACTGAAGGGGACAGTAAACTATACAGCTCTGATTGTGTTCATTTTGTACACAATTCATATTGTGGACTTTTTAATATCCAGTGCCTGCTGTACTCATTAAGTAGGTCCCTCAGATCACTTGGTGTTAACACCTTGGAATAAAGGATTAATTAGGACAGGCTTGGCACTGAAAATCTACGCTATAAACATATAATTCTGGCAAGTTAAGATTATGTTTGTTTGCCTGCTGCGCTGACACTCTTCACAGCGATGATGCTGGTAAGCTTGATGCACGTGCATCTATCAGAAGTCCAAATGGAGAGACCATTAGGATCCATATGATCAGTAAAGCCCTTCAGTTTCTAAGCACGGTCTTTGAGGTATCATTAAAGCAGATATGCTTTGCAGATATGACTGCTGCATTCATCCCTATACTGCTCACATTAGTGGAAGCCTAACACGGTCTTGTTTTGACATTTCGTACTTTTGGTTTGAAGCCAGAGAAGCCAAAATCAAAGAAGAAAAACTTGTGCATGTTTCTTGGTACAAAGAACAGGCTGGTGTCTTTCTAGTGAATCAAGAGTAAAGTCTGGTTGTACAGGTCTTCCTTGACAGGACGTGTTGGGCATTCATAGAATCATAGAGTCATTAGGGATTGGAAGGGACCTAGAAAGATCATCTAGTCCAAACTCCCTGCCACAGCAGGATCACCTACACCAAGTCACACAGGAACACATCCAGGCGGGCCTTAAACATGTCCAGTGAAGGAGACTCTACAACCGCCCTGGGCAGCCTGTTCCAAGGCTCTGTCACCCTCACTGTGAAGAAGTTCCTTCTCAGATTTATGTGGAACCTCCTATGTTCCAGCGTACAACCATTGCCCCTCATCCTATCACTAGATGACATTGAGAAGATCCTGGCTCCATCCTCCTGACACCCATCCTTCACATATTTATAGACATTAATGAGGTCACCCCTCAGTCTCCTTTTCTGCAAGCTAAAAAGACCCAGCTCCCTCAGCCTTTCCTCATAAGGGAGGTGCTCCACTTCCTTCATCATCCTCGTTGCCCTACGCTGGACTTCCTCCAGCAGCTCCACATCCCTCTTGAACTGAAGGGCCCAGAACTGGACACAATCCTCCAGATGCGGTCTCACCAGTGCAGAGTAGAGGGGGAGAAGAACCTCTCTCCATCTGCTAACCACCTCCATTCTGATCCACCCCAGGATGCTGTTGGCCCTCTTGGCCACAAGAGCACACTGCTGGCTCATGGTCATCCTGCTGTCCACCAGGACCCCCAGGGTCCTTTTCTCCTAAACTACTCTCCAACAGGTCAGTTCCCAGCTTATACTGGTACCTGGGGTTGTTCTTGCCCAGACTCTACACTTACCCTTGTTATTGTGGAGTAATACAGTTCATCTTTCCAAATGGAGGCTTTTGGACCATCATTGGTCCATGGAATCACAGCAAGGAGAGCCACTATCAGCGCTATTGCAAGCACTGTGGCACATTCCATCCTGTAGAAGGTTCCATGTGATAATATGTGACCACTGTCTGCCAGCACACTGAGTAAAAGCCATATGGCTTTTCACTCCGGCAACACAAATCTGTGTCTAAGTTTGCCAAGTCAGGCTAGATGACAATAGGAAATCTCCCAACTATCAAAGGACTGAGAGATGGTGTGATAGGACGCCAAAAGTCTGTGTACCTGTCTCTTCTCTCTCAAGGAGTCTTTGGAGGCATTCAGTGGAAAGCAAATGAAAAGCAAATGTCAAGCTCGGAAGGAGGAAATTTTCTGAGCTCAAGAACTCTTGGTTCTAGTTCTTGAGATAATTTAAGTGCAGACAGGGTTGTAAGGCCAGCTGAGCTAAACAGGCAGCTACAAAACACCGGCCTCTCGCAAGCTTGCTCAAGCCATAGGACTGTGCTTAGGAGGTATGTGAAACACTGCAGACATTCCTTCTGTTCCAGAGCCAAGTGGAACAATTTCAGATGCATGTTGTGGAATTCAAAAGTACCCTCAGGAATGAGGACAGTGTTCTACTGCTAATTTCTGCAGTCACCATGGCTTCATGCCTTGGCTCAGATGACCATATTGGTTATCATCCTTTCTAGCCACAGAACTTCATGCTGGTCAGACGCTGATCTCTTCTTAAAATAGAATAGGCTTTTAAAGTTGCCACAGTTAGAAGAACTCTGTGTTATTTCACAGTTCTAGAGGTGAGACCACTGCTCTCAGCAGGAATAGGAAGCTGCTCTGCAACCAGATGGTGACTTTTAGAAATGGAAAAATTAAAGACCTCCCAAAACTAAGCACAGCACCCAAAGTGATTCTGAACAATGTACAGAAGTTATATAGGGCATTTGAGAGAGGGACTGGAAACAAACCCCGAAACCTTCTGAGCCCCAGGAAAGGATTTGGGGGAGGGGGGCATGGGTTCTGGTAATGAGCCTACAAAAAGAAAGGAGTGAAATATATCAAGCATTTTGCACATGTCCTTCTGACAAGAGTTTAATGTAGATAATGTTGAAACTGAAAATTTTTGAAGATTCAGCTGTTTGGAAGATGTTATGAAGTTAGTTTGACCTTTTAGGACACCTTGTGACATCTTTCCTGGAAAAAAATGAAGACTAAACAGCAACGCAATGGCTACGAGCAACTGCATCAGGCATATGGTGAGGAGGGGTTAAGAGCTTGTGTCAGTCTCTTAGAGAAGAATAAAACCAATCAAGGACAAAGCACTGGAAACAGAAATTTAAAGAGGGATGAGACTATAATGTTGGAAGAGTTGAGTGAGCTGGAAAAGAAGGGATAAAGTATAATTGTACAAACTGCAAAGTCATGTACTTCAAGACTAGCAACAGAATCTTTGTTATAGGTTGACAATTCATTATTTGAAATAACAGACAAGGGAAATATCTAGGATATATCAGCTGATCACAGCAAGTCTGTGAACTTCAGATTCTAACAGCCTGGAAGGAGAAGCCTGTGGTGGAAGAGATTTAGATGCTTATGTTTGCCTAGGATGAAGGTGTATTCCTCAGTCAAAATGAGTGTGGGTAGCTGTGTAGCATTGAGCTTGGAGAAAAGGAGACTGAGTGGTGACCTCATTAATGCTTATAAACATGGAAAGGGCAGGTGTCAGGAGGATGGAGCCAGGCTCTGTTCAGTGTCATCTAATGATAGGACAAGGGGCAATGGGTGTAAGCTGGAACATAGGAGTGTGTACATCAATCTGAGAAGGAACTTCTTCACACTGAGGGTGATGGAGCACTGGAATGGGTTGCCCGGGGGGTTGTGGAGTCTTCTTCTCTGGAGACATGTAAAACCCACCTGGACATGTTCATATGCTATGATATAGGTGATCCTGCTGTGGCAGAAGAATTGGACTGTCTGATCCTTCAAGGTCCTTTCCAATCCTTACTGTTCTGTGATTGTGTGATCTCATTTTGCTATGAAGTCCATGACATATCTTGTACATTAGAAGAGTTGTTTAAAAAAGGCATGGTGAAACTCTTAGAAGGATGCATAGGTTGAATTTGAAAGGATGCCCAAGTGATAAGTTAGTTTCAAAAGCTGATATATACAATTTGTTTGGTAACAAATAGTTCAAACCTGCACTTTAAGTGAAAAATTAATGTCAACTAGGTAGCAACAACCGCGTGAGGAGCTACAAGCATTAACTTTAGAAGACAAATTGTGAAATGTATCATGAGAATTTACATCCACTGTGGAAATTTTAATCACAGAATGTTATGGGTTGGAAGGGACCTCGAAAGATCATCTAAGTCCAACCTCCCCTGCTGGAGCAGGGTCAGCCTATAGCACCTGGCATAGCCAGACTGCCTCCCATCCAAGTACAAACCAGGCCAACAAATGGGGTTTATCTGTGAGGGTAAGTTGAAACTGCCAAAACTACACAGGAAAACATAGGTAGACAAGTACTTCTAGTGTATAGTGAGACACATTTATGTTTGAGTACTTATGAAAAACCATGGGAATGGAATAAAAACTCCAGGTCTGTCTATACCCACCTGTGCATTTAAAGTTGGATGTCTTGACACAGAATACAGTATTTCTTTTCAGCTGCACCATGTAAGCAAAACAATGAAAAGCAATGACAAAGGTAATGAAATAAACTGCAGATGTAGTGTAAAGTAGATCTTTCTTTTTGGACCTTCATTTATACTAGATAATTTGCAATTAATACTTTATGAAAATTGCCTGTTTTGTATGCATGAGCAGACAAAAAGCTTCCTAAGAGCATCATTGTTTCCTTAATGAAAGATACAATGCCAGTGACATTATCAGTATTATGCACTTGAACTATAGTTGGTGGAGACAACATCCACAGTGTGCTCCGGTGCTTTTAGGACTAAATCTTCTTGCAGCAAGTGGATGTTTTGCCATTGAATTCAAAAGGATACAGATTTGGCCCTCATTACTTGCCTCCATTTCTCCACCTAATTAAAGCATTTGAATGCTGACAGGTCACTGAAATGAATGCCCAAATTAATTACTGATTTGTTCATCATAGCCACAGCCTGAAAGCTGTGAGTTTATACTGTAGAGTCAAATGATTCTTCCTTAGATTTGAGTTGAGCTTTAAATAACAAACAGTTCTTCCAAGCCACACGAGAAAAGCCCAAATGCATGAATTTTTAAAAAGTATGTTAAATTTGTACATTTGCTATGTATTGGGGATAGATATTCCAACCTTGGTCATTCTGTGGTTCTTTATCAGAGGGTGTTTTCCTACTGCACACACTACATTCATGCAAGTGCTAAATGCACACAGTAGAGTATGTTGACTTTTCTGTCAGTTGGATTAACAAATCTGCAAATTATAAAGGATGTCCTAAAGGAACATCTGCTAGTCAGAGGAAAAAGTAGTGATGGTGATGATAAGGAAAGACCGAAGTAAGTATCATTTGAGGTGGATTTTCACCCAGCTGTGCATTACTATGAAAGAGTTATGAAATGGGGCTAGCCTATTAGCCAACAATCTCAAACAGGTTCAGAAACCAATTTTTAACTGTCGAAAGTCATTCTCGTGACAATGTGTTTTCTTCATTTCTGTTATTTGGAAGACCTTTACGAATGTATCGTCTCATCAGGAGAGCAGGGTGCTGGAAGGAAAATCAATCTTGTGGAGGAGTCCAGCATTTTGAAATGTGCCTTTTTTTTCTCCTACTAGAAACAAATGCCAGAAAACAAGCCAACAAGAAAATTCTCTTACACCAAGACTGTCCTCCTACAGAGGTCTCCCCAGCAGCCTAAACAAGAACTCTCTGAGGTCCCTGAAGCAATCTGCTCAAAGACGTGCCCTGTATCAGAGACTCTGAGCAACCATCTCCTAGCACATGTCTTTAAAAAAGCTGGGTTGATGATTTTGCAGATGAGAGGTAGGGCAGCAAGGGTACCCTGCAATCATAGAATCATTAGGGACTGGAAGGGACCTCAAAAGATCATCTAGTCAAATCCCCCTGACACAGCAAGATCACCTAGACCAAGTCATACAGGAACACATCCAGGTGGGTCTTAAACATCTCCAGTCAAGGAGACTCCACAACCTCCCTGGGCACCCTGTTCCAATGCTCTGTCACCCTCACTGTGAAGAAGTTCCTTCTCAGATTTATATGGAACCTCCTATGTTCCAGCTTACACCCATTGCCCCTCGTCGTATTACTAGATGACATTGAGGAGAGCCTGGCTCCATCTCCCTGACAACCACCTTTCAAATATTTATAGACATTAATTAGGTCACCCCTCAGTCGCCTCTTTTCCAAGCTAAAAAGACCCATCTCCCTCAGCCTCTCCTCATAAGGGAGGTGCTCCACCTCCTTCATCATCTTCATTGCCCTACACTGGACTCCCTCCAGCAGGTCCACATCCCTCTTGAACTAAAGAGCCCAGAAGTCGACAGAATACTACAGATGTGGTGTCACCAGTGCAGAGTAGAGGGTGAGAAGAACCTCTCTTGATCTGCTAACCACCCTAATCCTTTCAGATACCTCCCATCATTTGGTTTCTCTCACTCCAATGCAATTGAAAGTGTGCAAAAACACTTGAGCTGGCATCATGAGAGGCACAGCTTACAACCACCTAGGAGTTTGGTTTGCAGAGTTATTTGTATGGTGAATCAATGTCACGATGCCTTTAGATATTTATATGTGTAGCTATTGTGTTGTTGCACAATGTCAAGATGTTGGCTACTGCAGCAGTCTGTGGATGATTGCGACACTGACGCTGGCACTTGTAGTCCAGATTGGAAGTCAACAACAACTATTTAGAAACATAAGTTGGACAAACCCTGTGACTAGATGATTATAACATTCGAAGTTTTCCATTTCAGTACTAACTTCAGTATTGATAGTATGTTTGTGTCTTCGTAGAGACTTTCATGTGTGATAACAACTTAGCAAGCACCAGTGGCGGTGCATTATGTATGGATGTGCATATTATCACAGTCTCGTCTGTCACGTCCTGATCAACCAGAGAAAGGAAAAGGAGTGACTCGTGTTCATGGAATTAAAGGTTCTTATATCATAGGTCTGCCTGAGAGTCAGGTTCACTGAAGTGACTAGATGCTGTCCTCAAAGGGTGGAGAAAAGAAAAGGAGGAAAAAGAGAGAAAATAGATAAGAAGTTAGTTCACCACTCTGGACTGCAGAGCTGTCTGACATGGTCTGGCCTCTCCTCTTGTGAATTCACAAATTCTGCAGGTTTCCATCTGTCGTCTTAGTCAGTTTCATAGCTGAACAGGGAGTGGTGGTGCTCCATGGTCAGCTCCATCATCTGAGTTCCCTTTTCTCCCCTGCTGCAAAGGGCATTTTTCTTCACCTCCAATGGCATGAGCAATTTAGGTTTTGGGGATTTAGACAAAACAACGAGGAGGCAAGGTCATTCCTTCTTTGATGGGCATCTGGGATGCCACAGCCCACTGTTCCCACTGCATAAGCACACATCTACAGATAGAACTGTGGTGATTCAGGACTATTTGTCCCCCTGCTCATTCTGTTCTCAGCACAAAGCATGTATCTCTGTCATTTGCAGTGGTAGGGTTCTGAAAGCTGCAGACTGCCCTCACTCCTCTGCTTCTCACTGCTCATTATTTTTGAGCCATTCCACTTGCTGCTAATCGGTGTCTGATATCATCTCCTCCTCTCAATTCCTTATTTTTCAAGGAGTTTTAATTATCACTTAGTGATGATGCCTTGCTCTGGAATAAAAGGTGTCTAAATGTTCTCTCAAACACCCTGGATGGTCAGTTTCTGCATGTAAAAACATGGCAATCATTTGGATGTCATTCAAAATACGTTCCCCGTTCTCTCGTTCTCTGTGATACCCACCACCTTACGCATGGTCTTTCTAACCAGATTCCCCATGGTTCTATCATTTATGGTTGGTATGAAGGTAATGCTCAGCAAACCCTGACAATTAAATCTTCTATCTTACATGAGGAATGGCCTCATTTTTCTTGTTTATGTCCCAATAGAAAACATACAGTGCTTGAGATGCTGCTTGCAGAAATGGCTTAGACTAGTTTGGAGTCCTCCAAAAGATCTAAGAACATTTAGTGGAGTATGTCTTAAACTAAAATGCACGTTCTTGCCTTATCCATGCTGAAGAGGGCAAATGGAATTAAATACATGCTGTAGATGGCAGACAATTTCTTTCAGCCACATTCATTCATCGTCTAAATGACAATGTGTGAGGGCTGTGAAAACTCAAGACCTTTATAGTTATGACTAATAGATGACTAATAAAAACATCCTCAGCGAGAGCGAAATGTATTCAGACTGACCCTTGTCATTGCAGCTTTTAAAGAACGTCGATTTTCCTTCCTTTCATACAACTTCTGAAGCATTACATTCCAACACGGATCAGAGACCTCAACAATTATCACAGAATCATAGAACGCTCTGTGTTGGAAGAGTTTAAAGTTCACGTGGCCCAAACCTCCTGCAGTGTGCAAGGACGTCTTTAGATAGACCAGATTGCTCAGAGTCCTGTCCAACCTGACCTTGAAAATTTCTAGGGAGGTGGCATCTACCTCTGGGCAACCTGGTCCAGTGTTTCACCACCCTGAGTAGCAAAAATGTCATTCTTCTACACTTACTTTCTTTTAGTTTAAAACCATTACCCATTGTCCTGTTGCTACAAATCCTCACCGTGAGAGTGGTGAGAGCCTGGAATGGGTTGCCCAGGAAGGTGGTTGAGGCCCCGTCCTTGGAGGTGTTTAAGGCCAGTGTGGATGAGGCTCTGGCCAGCTTGATCTAGGGTGTGGTGTCCCTGCCTGTGGTAGGGGAGTTGGAACTGGATGATCCTGTGGTCCCTACTAACTCTGATTCTATGACTAGGTCTAGGTGATCCTGCTGTGTCAGGGGGATTGGACTGGATGATCTTTCGAGGTCCCTTCCAGTCCCTAATGATTCTACGATTCTATGATTTGTGTAAATCAAGACTCTAGCACTTCTGTTACTCAGTGTTACCAGGTATTTCTGAAGTGGTTCAACACTGAGATGAACAAAGTGTGATTTCCTATGGCAGCGCGAGTTGCTGAAAGCTAATGGGCACTTTATAAATGGTAGAAGCTCTTGTCATTGCTTCACTGTCATCAGAATGTTGGGTTTTAACTCATGGCACGAGTCATACAAGTTTTCTCTAAACGCTAAAAAATTTTGCAGGTCAGATCTGAAAGACAAATGCAAATTTTTGAGTAGTATCCCTCAAACAAAAGCTTTAGAAATTTATCTGAATTATCTGGTCATGAACACTTGAGGAAGATTAAATAGTAGTAGATCAATACTACATCATTTATTGCATTTCAGTACAACTGCAGCTTTATCTTAAATCTTTAGATCTTTTCCAACTGTTTAAATAAGGACTGGGTGGACAATAGATGCCCAAAAGTCACAGTGAATACAAAGCACCTCCCTTATGAGGAAAGGCTGAGGGAGATGGGTCTCTTGAGCTTGGAGAAGAGGAGACTGAGGGGTGACCTCATTAATGTCTATGAATATGTGAAAGGTGGGTGTCAGGAGGATGGAGCCAGGCTCTGATTAATGTCATCTAGTGATAGGACGAGGGGCAATGGGTGTGAGCTGGAACAGAGGAGGTTCCTTATAAATATCACAAGCAACTTCTTCCAAGTGAGGGTGATGGAGCTCAGGAACAGGCTGCCCAGTGAGGTTGTGGAGTTTCCTTGACTGGAGATGTTTAAGACCTGCCTGGATGTGTTCCTGTATGACTTGGTCTAGGTGATCCTGCTGTGTCAGGGGGATTGGATTAGATGATCTTTCGAGGTCCCTTCCAATCCCTAATGGTTCTATGATTCTATGATTTCAGCTACTCCTCCCAAATACTTGTCTTGAGAAGGATTTTTACATATTTTCTCATTGTATGCAGTATTCCTGCAGCATCTTTAAAGACCACTACTAAAAGTGATGTGAAAAGAACCTACTTTAGATATTTTTACAATGTGATAGTTCCTGTGAACCCTTATTTCCTTAGTCTAATCCAGTGCCGGTAGATATTACTCAAACTCTGACCAAATTGGTGCAATATTTCCTCATTAAAATATGTGAAAAATTGACTCAGCCTCCATGAGATGGGACAGGAAAAACACATCTTCCATTTGGAAGCATCTGCCATGTGATTAACCCGTTCAAAAACCAGGGACAAAACCTGAAAGTGTATGGAGACTTGTTAGTTTCACTGATTGGTAGCTGCCTCAAAACAGCACTTCAATTCAGTGCTTTACACTTCAGAAAAGCATTTCTTGAGTTACAGAACGTTCCAGGCTGCAAGACACCTCAAAAGAATTTTTCACCCACACCCCTGTGCCGGAGCTGGCTAAGCCCACAGCACCCGGCATTCCCAGGCGGTCTCCCATCCAAAGCACTAACCGGGTCTAACGCTGCTTAGTCTGCAAGACAAAATCAGGTGTTCTTCCAGGCTGACTGAGATCACACACCACCCCCCACCAAAAAAGCTGTTTGCACCTATGCTGAGTTGACTCCAGCATGCTTATCTTCTAAAATTTTGAGTGTGAACTCCTGAGTCAATATTTACAGGTTGCAGAGGAGTAATGAGGACATAGAGAAATACAGATCTTTATTCACTACAGTCTTTGCAGACTCCTGTGTCTTGAATGTGACATTTTTCTGTTGGGGTGGTACCATTAATGTGAAGGACTCAGCATTGGTGAGGCAGAACCTTGGGTACTGGGTCCAGTTTGGGGCACCTCGGTACAAGACAGACATCAAGGGGCTTGAGCAAGGGCTGATGAAGGGCCTGGAGAATAAATCTTATGAGGAGACATTGAGAGAGTTGAGGCTGTTTAGTTTGAGGAAGAGTAGGCTTAGGGGAGACCTCATCACCCTCTACAGCTACCTGAAAGGACATTGTAGAGATGTTGGTGTTGGGCTCTTCTCATGGGTAGTTAGTGACAGAACCAGAGGGAAGGGTTTCAAGCTCCAACAGAGTAGGTTTAGATTAGACATCAGGAGAAAATTCTTCATGGAAAGAGTGGTCAGTCCCTGGAATGGGCTGCCCAGGGTTGTGGTTGAGTCATCATCCCTGGATGAGTTTAAAAGATGCTGTAGTGTTGGGGGATATGATTTAGGGGTGAACTTGTAGAGTAGGATTGATGGTTGGACTTGATGATCCCAAGGGTCGATTCCAACCTGAACGATTCTATGATTCTATAAGTAGTTAACACTTGCTTAGAAGCATGTTCATTGAACCATTCACATCTTCCATGAGTGCCTGTACAATATGAGTACTTACAACAGCTAAAGTCATGGAAGAGTAGCCTGAAGTTTATATATATATATATATCTATATATATATATATAAAAATTCACTATGGTATTCCAATGCTGTAATTGAATAGTTTATCCCATTTGACTGGATTATGAAACAAAAATAATAGAGCCTTTAAGGGAATGTTTATGTTCAACCTCCTGCTGCTCAGACCAAGCTGCACAATTGGCCTGAAGAATGTCCAGGAATGGAAACTCTGCAGTCTGCTTCTCTCCTTAATTGCTTACCTCGAGATTTTGGGCCCCACAATTTCTTGGTCATGTCAGTCAAGGCTACTGTTGATTGTCATGTCCCCAAGAAGTTCTCTCTGGGGTGTGAAGAGCAGATCTAGCTGATATTTAAAAGATCTATACTTGACCCGTGAGTAAAATTAATAGTTGTGACATCATAGCTTACAATCTTGTGTGCATTAAACAAGTGTTCCCAAAATTACCACAAGTCTTCTCACTGGGAGAAAAATAAGGGCTGATGAGACTGCACCTGGAGTATTGTGTCCAGTTCTGCACCCCTCAGTTCAAGAAGGACACACTACTGCTGGAAAGAATCCAGTGCAGAGCCACAAAGATGATGAAGGGAGTGGAAAACCTCCCTGATGAGGAAAGGCTGAGGGAGCTGGGTGTCTTTAGCTTAGGGAAAAGGAGGTTGAGGGGTGACCTCATTAATGTTTATAAATATGTGAAGGGTGGGTGTCAGGAGGATGGAGCCAGGCTCTGCTCAGTGTCATCTAGTGATAGGAGAAGGAGCAGTGGGTGCCAGCTGGAACATAGGAGGTTCCACATCATTATCAGAAGGAACTTCACCCAGTGAGGGTGATGGAACACTGGAACAGGCTGCCCAGGGTGGCTGTGGAGTCTCCTTCTCTGAAGACATTAAAACCTGCCTGGATATGTTCCTGTGTGACTAGGTCTAGGTGATCCTGCTGTATCAGGGGGATTGGACTAGACGATCTTTCTAGGTCCCTTCCAATCCCTAATGTCCTGTGATTCTGTGATGAAAATACCTTAACGCTAATATAATTAGAAATTCCAATCACCCTTTGCTTCTCCCACATGTTAAAAAGACATAAAAAAATGACATGAAAAAATGAAATGAGGAATGAACTGATTCATAAAGTAATTTTGATTTTCATAAACAATATTCTCTTCCATCTGTATTCTTAGGAAAAAAGTACGGGAGAGCTTCGGAGAAACTTTAGCATGCACTGACATTCTGGTTGAAGTTCGACTAAATCAGTATTATTTCGTGACCATTTTTTTACTGACTAATTTTCTCACTTCTCAGCAGGTGAAACCTACTGCCAGTTAGAGGCTCACAGTGTTCAGCATCCATTCTGATGCAAACTGAAAAAGGCAAGTCTCTTGCTGGCTGGGGACAATGAAGTCATTAATCAAAATCACTCTCCATCTTCACTGATGATGGGGAAAAAAAAGTCTGTCTACTATCAGGGTGCAAAACTAAACTAGAATCATGTGGCTATGGCTTCAGAAAAAGAGGTCATATGGAAAAAGTTCTAGGGAAAATTGCAGCAAAGGCAGCACACGGCTGAACCTCTGGATTCTGGGGGTGATCTTTGGGTTTCATAGTCATTTAAAGTAGCTTCAAGGCTACCTCGATGTATTGCTGATTTTTAAGAGCCACAATATGCCCTTCTGATGATGGTAGGCAACAGCTGGGCCACGGAAACTTGCAGTAAGTTCCTCTCTGTACTACCATCCAAACGTCTTTGAAGTGGAGCTCACGGTGAGGGAAAGAGAAAAAGCCACTACTACGGGTCTGTATGTCAGAGAAATCCTCAAAGAGGTGTCTAAGCTGACTTTAAGGCTGCTGTGTGCTGCTGCTCTTGCACGGAACAGGATGAGTTTCCCCATCTCTTATAAATATTCTGAGGAGATAATCTTGAGTTCTTCAACACGTTTTACCATGGAAATACACTGAAAGGCCTGTGAAATTCTACACACATGGCATTGGACTAGTCCTGTTGGTCTAGGGCTGGTCGCTGGGAACTTACAGCTGCCTGGCTTAGAAAATGCCAACAGCTAGCAATCAATACCCTCTAACTTAGCCTCTCCACGGAATAGCTCCTTCCAGAGCAGGAATAGTCTGCACGCAAGCAGTGTAAGGAAGGAATAGAATTATGAGGTTTAGGTGCAATTTCCCCTTCTTTTCGTGTTCCCTCACTAATGTAAACCAATCTTCCTGGAGGTTTTAGTGTAAGCCAAAACACTGACTTGTCGGGGTGAGGTTTTTTTCACATTTCCTATCTGTTAGGGCAATGCAAAGATTGCTGGACATCCTCACCAGACTTTTCAGAACTTAAGCTTTCTTTGCTTGTACAAACAACTCCTTTCTAATTTCCAGAAAGAAAAGTCTTCAGAAGAACCTGCGGATAGTCAGGTGGCTAACAACTTATTTCAGCACAGTGCTAGCCCTGAAGTATAATGACATTTTGAATGCCAATGCTGTGAATTATTTCAGGGCTAATCAATAGAAGCATGGAACCATTTAGATTGGAAAAGGCTTTCAAGATCATAGAGTCCAACAATTAACCCAACTCCACCAAGCCCACCACTACACCATGCTCCTAAGCTGCATGTCTTTCAAACGCATCCAGGGATGGTAAATCAGCCACTTGCCTGGGCAGAAATTACAGGATGACTAGCTGCATTCTGGTTTCTTTTCCCACTTCAGGTTGCTCTCATCTTCCATTTATGGTATTTAAGACTGTTTCAACTTCACTTCTATTTCAAAGCCATCTTAAGAAAAAAGAAAGAAACCCCTTGAGTATTTTATAGCCAAAGGAAGGCATCAAGCTTAGTACACAGAACCTGACAGCCCTGGCTGTTGCTAAGGAGGACAGCTACTCCAAGATAGTCTGTGAAGGAACCAATTACTGGGGCAAAGCTTTGGAAACTCTTCGAGTTGTGTCAGTGACCAGGCAAATGGCAACTCAGAGCAGATGAGGACTTGGCAGAAGCAATACTAAGTTTGGGAGGTGTTTGGGAGTGAAATGAGAAGCCCGAGCAGTAGAGACAGGCATGGCCGTAACAATGAGGTGGAACAAGTCAGGCTTGGCATAGACAACCCTATTCTGGAATTTCTGAGTGCTTCAAGCATTGGCTTTTTTTAATATAGTGAGTGTTTTAAAAGAAATTCTGCACTGTGCTGGACATTCCATCAGCCTGGGCACATCTACATGATGTGATATGATGTGATGGCTGCGCACCAGCAGACAGAATGTTTCCATGCTGGTTGCCATGTCACAGTGTGTCGGTGACAGGAATGCAGAGAATGGCTATAGAGATGGTACCTGATGATGGATGATGGATGGATGGTACTGGAAGCAAGTATATGGGTGAACAAAGGCTGAGGTGAGAGGGCAGGGAGGAGGGCAGGAAGTGGGTAGTTAATCAAAGGCTACTCTGTGGTTATGATGCTTTCAAAACACACAAACCAGTCAATCACAAAGCAGTAGGAGAAGACAAGGGAAATGAGCCAAACGCCACGTCCTTGCATCAGCAGGATGAGGAAGGATTCAGAGGTTGGCATATGCAGATGTTCTCATGAGTTCATTTGTTGGCTAGTGCAAAGCTTGGATACTTTGCTCTCTGCTTCTGGGAATTTCCATGTGATGCCATCAAAGGAAGCTATTTCACTGCCTTACCTGTTTTCTCCTAGAAAACATCCATGGAATTCCCTGTAGAGTCACTTAAAGATGCCTATGACTCATTGATCAAATGTGTTGCGTTCATGGTATCACAGGATGTTTTTGGGTCAGAAGGGTCATGTAAAGGTCATCTAGTCCAAGACAAGCACAGACATCTTCAACTTGATTCCTATCCCTTCCATTTTTTCTGAGACTAATGTACTGTAAATTATTCTAACTCAAGACAGTTAAAAAAAAACACCTCCATATAGATCTTCCTCTCCCATGTAAAATAAGACAGTAGGACTAATTTGAACTTCTGATATTATGAAACCAACGTAGGAAAGAGCTACTTTGACTTTTTTAGTTAGTTTATTACAACATTCATTTTCAGCTGTGGTCAGTATTTATTCTTCAGCTTAGGGAGACATAAGGATGCTTAAGCGGCCCAGGAGATTGATCCAAGTCCTGTGTTCACTGAAGACAGGACATTAACCTTGAGATCTTTTCTAGGAAATAACTCATCATTTGGACTTGTGTAATTGTCCCACCATAGCCAAAAAGCAGACTACAAATCAGATTCCTTCCTTCTATAACATAGAATCATAGAATCATGGAATCATTAGGGATTGGAAGGGACCTCAAAAAATCATCTAGTCCAATCCCCCTGACACAGCACCATAATCTAGACCACATCACACAGGAACATGGCCAGGCAGGTTTGAAATGTCTCCAGAGAAAGAGACTCAACAACCACCATGGGCAGCCTGTTCCTGAGTTCCCTCACCCTCACTGGGAAGAAGTTCCTTCTAATATTTATGTGGAACCTCCTGTGTTCCAGCTTACACCTATTGCCCCTTGTCCTACCACTAGATGACATTGAGAAAAGCCTGGCCCTTGGTTGTAGTTTACTTGAAACTATTTAAGGAGTGTGACATAAACTCATACTCACCTCAGGTGAACTGAATTATATTCTCAATTAATAAACTATTAACGAAATGCAACCTGATCTATATTTCCTGTAATGGGGGTTTGGGTTGGGGATGAAATGACCAAAACACATGAATCCTTATACAGAATTGCTGGAGGAAGGTCCTATCTGTACTCCTCAGCCTACATTCTGTAGGAATGATTAATTCACACCTTGGTATTTCTCTTATCAAACAACAAAACGATGTGCTCGGTCTGACAAGTCCGAAAGAAAAAAATGACAAAGGCAGACACAGAACCAGGAGCAGTCTCCAGAAGTGCAGCAAATTGCCAGTGGATTAATCTGTAGCAGAGCTACGCCAAAACAGAAACGCTGCATCAAACCCAGTCTTGAAGGTGAACCCTGAAATGCTCTGATCTGGCTGAAGCCACTGAGGTGTGCGAGGGCGCACAACATCTTAAGTAAATTTCAAGTAAATTTTGATCATTTTACTTGCAAGTGCTCATGGCAAAAAACAAGCAAGAAGGAGAAGGATGTTTCAGTTCCTTAGGCTTTTCTTACAGCAGCTGACACTCAAACCTTTGGAGCAGGATACAAAAGCCTGTAATAAAACTCAAATCTAATTCCAAAGACACAATACGTTGAAAAGACATATTATGGACAGTACAGCTCAGGTGACGGTTAATGACACCTCTGGAAACGCACACGCTGGGCAGTGAGTAATGTGCCTAAGTGATCACGGCTCCTCTGTGTTCTGTAGGTCAAAACTTTGTGGTTTAAGGATTTCACTGAAAGTTTTAAGTGACTGAAAATGCATGCTGCTTTAAACTGCACCTTTTAAAATCATAGAATCATTAGGGACTGGAAGGGACCTGGAAAGATCATCTAGTCCAATCCCCCTGACACAGCAGGATCACCCAGACCAAGTCATAGAATCAGTCAGAGTTAGAAGGGACCACAGGATCATCCAGTTCTAACTCCCCTGCCATGGGCAAGGACACCCCACCATAGATCACACTGGCCAGAGCCTCATCCAGCCTGGCCTTAAACACCTCCAAGGACGGGGCCTCCACCACCTCCCCGGGCAACCCATTCCAGGCTCTCACCACTCTCATGGTGAAGAACTTCCTCCTCACATCCACTCTAAATCTACCCATCTCCAGCTTTGCTCCACTCCCCCTAGTCCTATCGCTACCTGACATCCTAAAAAGTCCCTCTCCAGCTTTTTTGTAGGCCCCCTTTGGATACTGGAAGGCCATTGATTTTGTACAATATACAAACGCTTCCCTAACTTAGCGAGGGTAGTAAAGACAAAGTTCAGCTGTGAAGAACTGCAGAAGGGCCATACAAGACTGAGCAATAATCCTGCAGATGAGTTTCAGGGCAGAACAGTTAGAAGCGACGCTCTTGGGATTTACCAAACAGAACTTTACACATGCAGTGCCAGGTGCTGAAGTGGCTATTACTGTCCAGCAATGTGATCCTGGGGTTCTAATAGTGCAGATGTCAGCTCAGCTGAGCAACTCAGTTGTAATATAAAAAGGAACCTGAACATTGGGATCTATGAGAAGAGCAACACCGGAACAATGCAGAGAACAGCATTTTGCAGCTAGGCAATTCCACAGAGCACCAGTATCTTGAATAGCATGTGTATTTCTGGTCCCTCCACCTCAACAAAGATGAAGCAAATGGTTCTTTAGACTTTTATAAACTTTAACTGTGAAGCTCCTTGCAAGATTTCTAGATTCCAGAGTTTTCACATGGGTTTAAAAAGCAACAGCAATATAGAATCACAGAACTATTAGGAACTGGAAAGGACCACTAGATGACATTGAGAGGAGCCTGGCTTCATCCTCCTGACACCCACCCTTCACATATTTATAGACATTAATGACATCACCCCTCAGTCTCCTCCAAGCTAAAGAGACCCAGCTCACTCAACCTCTCCTCATAATGGAAGTGCTCCACTTCCTTCATCTTCCTCACTGCCCTATGCTGGACTCCCTCCAGCAGCTCCACATCCCTCCTGAACTGAGGGGCTCAGAACTGGACATAATAGTCCAGATGTGGTCTCACCAGTGCAGAGAGTAGAGGGGCAGAAGAACCTCTCTCCATCTGCTAACCACCCCCCTTCTGATCACGTGTGGAAGATGAATGCATAACTGATTATCAAACAGAATGATCCCAACTCTGAGCTACAAGCTGCTGAAGACTGCAAGGACGTTCTGAGAAAGCATCAGTCTATGTTCTAACATCCATCCCCGGTCGGTGAAGGATTCCAGTGGCATTAGGACAGATGGCTTTTGGCTGGACACACTAGAGACAGGCCAATATTTCTAAGAATTAATGCAAGGACATAAGTGATTTCACAAATAAATTCTGAAAGGTTTTCAGAGTTAGTCAGGCTGTATTGACCAGTTCAAATGACCAGTTTAGTTGTGGCTTTGCTTCCAAGGCAATTTTGGATCCACTAAAAGGCTTATCTCTCACTACCTCGTTACTGAGTTTGCTTAATGCCTTCTCATCGAGTGACTGTATGAAAAGCCTCCTGAAAGGCTGAACACACTGCATCCAAGAAATTCTCTCTGCACAGCATTTCATTAACAAGTATAAATAAATTCATTGTTTTAGAGAGAGGTCAGCAGTGATTCACCGCTTTAATTGGCAAAATCTATTATAAACAAAGATTAATATCAGGGTTTTGTCATAATTCAAGTTTATACAGACTTGGTCTCTTCTGAATTTTCCTCCTCTGCATTCTGTAGGAGCATCCTAGCCATGATTGCTTGCTTCCTCAGACAGAAGCCGAGCAGATCTTGTGTCAGCTTGGTGAAAGCTGTGTGATTACTCTGTGTTACTTCTGCTGTCTAGTCTCTGTGAGAAGACCAAGAGAAGTCTCTGTGTGACTTCTGCTCCACAACTGCAGGCAACGTTCTGTGTCAAGACAATGCTGGGATGTTTGTACTGAGCTGCAGAGCTGAATGCTCATAAATTCACATGCCAGTGAACAGGCAACGAGAAACCCCCAATGTTGAACGGGAACATGCTCGTCACTAAGCAGCTATTAATTTGGGAATTCCATGGGAGAAAAGTCAAAGCTGTCCCAGGGAGGACTGCACAAAATGCACAGTGCAAGGGGACCAAAATCATCCCAGGACACTCAAAAAACAATGTTGGTAACAGACATTCTGACATAGTCACCATGAAGCAGTGAGAAGATGCAGTTCTTACATGAGAACAGTATCCTGGGGACCCTATCCCTCATGGCCACCCCGTAGGTTTGGCCCAGGTCAAGGAGGATGGTGTGGTGTTTCCAGAAGAGCCCGTCTTCTCAGTTTTGCCTTGCAAAATCACAAGGTTTCTCCCAAGTGAGGAGGCATAGCTGGGAATGGTGGCTCTGCTCCTCATTGCTCAGGTGGCCAGGTGGCTACCCTGCTGTGACATATTTGTTCCTCATAGTGTTCACATTGCTCAAGTCCTACTTTGGTGACAGGTGTAAATTGGGTTCCCCCCTCAGTGGCAGGTCAGAGCTGAATGGCACAAGGCATTGAGTAACTCTGTAGGATGTTGTCCCCTCTCCATCCTCCTCTGGGAGGATGCTACCAGACGCACAATAGGCAGTGAGGTGGATGTGATCTTTTCTGAATGGGAAAGTTTGTGATAACTTACTAGCATCCAGTTTCGAAAAGCAGGGTCACCTTAAGAGCAGTTCTGCCTAGTTCATGAAGCTGCTGGAGGTCTGCAAGCTGTTGAACTGCTCCAAGAAACAGATTTTATGAACCCTGTGTGCTTTCTCAACAGGAGTGAGAAAGGCAGTGTCAGCATCTGGGCAAGTCCAAACGATGATAAATGACTTTCTCTCTACTTCTGTATGGTTGTTTCTCACCCCCAGATGTCCCTGTCCCTGGGAAAATGAAGGAAGACGCACATGTCCCAAAGCAGAACAAGCCCAAAATAGCTCTGCAGCCTGTATCACTAAAGAGGAAGGAATAACTTGCAAGATTTGTGCTGTATAAACCAACCACCCCCTCATGGTCTATCTTGGGGAAGGATGCCCTACAGTGCATCAGGACATAATGCTGAATCACAAGTCACTGAGGAAAGATAAGATTATGGGGCCTGGGACAAGCCCGTGTGAAGCTGTTTGAGACTGTCGGAGTCGTCTGAGCACTTTACAACCAAACCTTTGGCAAAACCCATTTCCATGACTGACTTAATTTTCCCAATCAGTTCTGATTTTTTTATTCCTGTCATTTAAATAATGTGCATTGCTAGGCTTAAATAACTCCAGGGCATGCACGTTATAATCTAGTATGGGAAAATCTTCCAAACCCAGCAGCTGATATGATCCAACACAAAGGAAAAGAAGAACAGAACCAGAACTAAAATGGAGATAAAACTGTTAAAATTATGGCTGACTCATGACCTTGTGATTTTTTTCATCTTACTCATGAACTTGCTAGATAATTCCTACTGATACTGCCACGCTATTTAAAAAAATACATTTAAATATAAAATATGCATATATCAGACAAATTACAATCTTTACAACTTTGGAATAGAGTCTAATGAATTGGTTTTTCCCTAGGATTTGTTGTCCGAGTCTAAAATTAATTGTAAGTGTTGCTTTGTGATGGAGGAATATCGTAGGATATCATAGATAGTACTGTAGTTACTGGAGATGAGGAAAGCTTATTCATTTATTTCACTGATGGGTAAAGTTTTAAGGATAAAAGATATTCAAAAACTTGCTGAGATTTTCCAGCTACACACTTTTTCTTTGCATTGTATCCTGTTGTATTTTCCATTTTCACCTGGTTATTCCCAGTCAATATCCTTTCTAAGTTACTGTGGTTGCTAAAAAGGACATGAAAGAGAGAAATGGGGCACAATTCAAAACGTAACCCTCATTACATCTGCGTTGTAAGACTGAGGGAAGTCATGCTATATAGTGCTTTTTGATAGACAAGGATGATAAAGAGGAAAGCCAGCTCCTGTGGGAGAACAAAGCCCCAGCACACACCTGAGACACTTCAGGCCCTGCCTGAGTACCTCAGCAGGAGCATGGATTGAAAAGAAAAACCATCTTCACTGCTTTGTCTGTTGCCCATCTCTAGAATTATTCTAGAGCAACAACCACGAGCCACCACTCCCTTCAGAACATAAATGATCAATGCTTTGTCCTTTAGTGGTTTCCTCTATAGATGAAGACTTGAGACAGCAGAAGCTGGTTAAACTGTTCCTGATTTTCAGAGTTCTAGTGTCAATAATAAATACTTTTTCCTTCCACACTGATGCATTTTATTCGATAGGCTATGTAAACTTTAATTTCAACAAATTATAGAGCTTAATGTGATTAATAGAAGACATGCTAATGATCAAAGGCAAACAATATTTTAGTGTACTGAAATGCCTGGTCATTCTTCAAAAGGCAAAGGATCCAGGTTCTGTGCATCAAATCATTTTTAGAGCATGGTGTTGCTCGAACATGCAGAATGCTGAGTTAGCAAGAGATTTATAGCAGAAATGAGAAGAGTCCAAAAATTCTGCACATAAGCATTAGCACATCAGCACCTCCACTTTGGGTAGTCACCATTTAAAAACGATCCATTTAAGTGACAGAGAAATATTGAAAAGTTTCATTTGGAATCATAGAATCATCAGAGATTGGAAGGGACCTCGAAAGATCATCTAGGACTATATGATCCCCCAGATCATCTTGTCCAATCCCCCTCATCTAGTCCAAAAGTAGCCATTCTTGGTTGGACCAAAGGTTCCTTCAATCCAGTGCCAGTGTTCTTCAAGTGACCTGACATGTAGTACTGAGCAAAAGTTTAAGCATAGAACGCTGCTTCAAAAAGATGAGCAATGAGCAGCGTGCGTATTAATTGTCATTATCCACTCATCTTTCTATTGTAATCTTAGATTCTCTCCTTTTCTTGTCTCACATCATCTTCTGCCAAAGAATTCCACTACTTCATTCATACAGGGAGAATAATTAGTGCATTTCTCATCTGTTTTAAGTTCAGTGGGTGACAACTTGTTCTCAATTATAAAAAACCAATGTTCCTGTTCACTTTTCCATGTGGACAGTCATATCTGCTGAAGATTGTCAGTCTGTACCGCTCTTCCTTGAACAGAAATGATGTCACCCTGCTAATACTTTTCAATTTGCTTCTGCCTTCCACTTTTTTCTTAAATCTCCTAGTTGTCCCTTTCACGTAATTGGTAAGCAACGAGATTGCTTATGGTCTGGCTGTGATGCTGTGTCATGTAAATACACCTGCAGGCATTTAGTTTATCTTCCTTTCTTACAGGTGAGAAAGTAGTGAAAGCATGTTAGAGTAACCTTTCCTATATTTGTTAAGTGTCATTATTCACAGATTTACAGATTGACAGAACATTAGGGACTGGAAGGGACCAGTCCAATCCCCCTGACACAGCAGGATCATCTAGACCAAGTCTCACAGGAACACATCCAGGTGGGTTTTAAACATCTCCAGAGAAGAAGACTCTACAACTCCCCTGGGCAGCCTGTTCCAGGACTCCGTCACCCTTACTAGGAAGAAGTTCCTTCTTATATTTATGTGGAACCTCTTATGTTCCAGCTTACACCCATTGTCCTTTGTCCTATCACTAGATGACATTGAGCAGAGCCTGGCTCCATCCTCCTGACACCCACCTTTCACATATTTATATGCATTAATGAGGTCACCCCTCAGTCTCCTCTTCTGTAAGCTCAAGAGACCCAGCTCCCTCAGCCTTTCCTCATCAGAGAGGTGTTCTACTCCCTTCATCATCTTTGTGGCTCTGCGCTGGACCCTTTCCAGCAGTTCCGTGTCCTTTTTGAACTGAGAGGCCCAGAACTGGACATGATACTCCAGATGCAGTCTCACCAGGGCAGTATTGTTGTGTTACTAAGGTTGTTTTTCAAGAGCATGCCTCCTTGTTTAGCTTTTGTTGAAGTCCTGTTTGGTTTACTGGACTTCCCAATTCAAAGACTGCAAGCCTTTTTGCCAGACTTCGAGGCTACTAGAGATAAATACCAAATGCACAGAAAATGTCTACTTTCAGAATTCTCTATCTGCATCAGTAGCCTGCTTCAGAAAACAGAAAGCAAATCCCTGGTGGTGGTCACTGCAGAAGAAATGTAGGTAGGAAAGAGGATGGCTGAGGAAATTCAGAGGGCAAGGGCAAGAAATGACCACCATTATCACAGAAAACAAAAGATGAAGCGTTTTCAGCTAACAACAGCTTTAATATATATTTGTTTACTGATGAAAACCAGCTACATGTGTATTTGCAAGGAACAATGCATTACAATATGAAAAATTAATATAAAACTACATTTAAATAACTAATGTGTTGGCACCAGAACTGATGCAGACCCATGAGAAATGTGGTTCCCTTGTTAAAGTAAGTTCATTAGCATAAGAAGCACAAATATGAAGGGCAGGAAGGGAGGAGGGTTCCCATGTTAATAAATATTTACTTCATGATTCCTGAATGACAGGAATCAACAAAAGCTAGGAAAGCAAAAGTTTCAGCAAATGCTCCAACCTGAACTAGGAAATGAAATCAGAAGCTTGAACCCAAATTTTTAGTTCCTTGGATTTTTTTTAACATGAATCACAAAATATAAATCCCCTCTGGTTTTCCCTGAAAAGTTTGATTATGCAAGTAAATAAGAATGGCTTCCACCACCTAGTCCTGCTTTGACTACATTGAGGTTAGAGTATTTTCTTGTTTGCCCTGCGAATCCTTTCTCACAAGAAAGAAAACACCTGGAAAAATTCTTTTCAGTAATGCTGCTTTACATTTTTATATTACCTTTAGTCCTAAACGATCCCAGGTATTTTCTGCAAGAAGATGAACCATTTCATCTGCTGCTGCCAGCTGTCAGATGCCCAACACTACAGCCTTCCGGGTAACACCAACAAGGATTTAAAATTAAATAGGTGAAAGACAGGTAACAGGGTGGGAGAGCTGGAAAAGAGGATTTGTTTTTCTTTTATAAACACATTTGCAAGTAGCTAGAAGTTTGATTTATGGTTGTCACCATTGCTATTCTGCTGCAGGTACTAATTAGAAGGAAACAGAATGAAATAAGCTCCAGCTATAAAATAATAAAACAAAAAAATATCAGCCAAAATATCAGCCCCTTTTTGTTGGAAGCATTCCCCATAGGACTGATCCAGCAATCTCCTGCTTCATGTAGGAGTTCTAATGGTAATGCACTCAAAGCTTGGTAGGACGCTAGCTTCATTGCTTGAGAGGAAGGGAAGCCATGTTAGTTGCTTTCCTTAAGATCATAGAATCACAGAATCATTTGGGATTGGAAGGGACCTGGAAAGATCTTCTAGTCCAATCCCCCTGCCACAGCAGGATCACCTAGACCAAGTCACACAGGAACACAGCCAGGCAGGTCTTAAACATCTCCAGCCAATGCAAGGCTACTCTGTCAGCAGCCCCCACACCACTTGGCTGGCAATTGCCATACTTAGGGAAGTGCCTTTTAGTTCCCAGCCACCCCAACAGAGCCACGCGTCACCACGAGCAAGGCCACGTGTGGTTTGTGCAGGCAGGCTTGAAGAAATGATCCAAACCCCTGCTATTCGGACTTTGCAGCACTTGCTCTGTATAAACTTACACGGTGTAAATCACAGAACCACAGAACATTAAGGATTGAAAGGGATCTCAAAAGGTCATCCAGTCCAATCCCCCTGACACAGTAGGATCACCTACACTAAGTCACACAGGAACACATCCAGGTGGGTTTTAAACGTCTTCAGAGAAGGAGACTCCACAACCTCCCTGGGCAGCCTCTTCCAGTGCTCTGTCACCCTCACTGTGAAGAAGTTCCTTCTCATATTGATGTGGAACCTCCTATGTTCCAGCTTACGCCCATTGCCCCTCGTCCTATCACTAGATGACATTGAGAAGAGCCTGGCCCCATCCTCTGGACACCCACCCTTCAAATGGCTACCTCTTACCCCTCAAGCTAACTGCTGTGAGGGAATTTGATAAAATAATTTTAACAGAAAGCAGTAAAAAACATTTTCAAGCAGAAACATGGAGAACTAAAAACATGGAAACCCATGCAACCTGATTAGTAGCCCTGTGAGCTTCTGCGTGTGTGTTCAGTAGGGAAATAGAAACTGGGTCTGCTTTTAAAATAAACATAAAGCCCCTTCAAAGAACAACTCTAAGATAGATTTTCTCTTTTAATGCCTATTCCCTCCTAACTCCACTGAAGCCCAGCATCTGCTGTCTGGTTTTGCAGCCTACACTGACATAGCAATATCTAAGACTAGTTTTTGCTATCCAAATTTCTCTACCATCTGGGAGGCAGTCACCTTTTGAGAGTGATAGTGTATGCTTTTTGAAGCTCTGCTGCTGCTGGGATTCATGACCCCTTTGATGAAGGTGGTCCTTGAGGCATGCTGGCAAAGCTGCCTCATGCACCTACACACTTGGAGGGGGAGACCCAGTTTGTAGCCTCCTGTGTGAAGCTTGCATGGGAAAAGAAAGCTCAGAACAAATCCTTCGAGACATTTCTGGATTCCATTACTTGCAGCTGCAGACAGCGTTAAAGCAATTTGAATGAGAGTTCAACCCATGTGCACGCTCCCTGAAGTGAGACTCCAGTTCCCACCACCACGAGAAATACCTGCTGTCTGGGAGAGGTAGGTACCCAGACACCCAGAGCTCACCACAGGTACACAAGCTGTCCGACAGTAAGAGCAAACCCAGAGCAGATTCACAGACTCACCCTCATCAAGGAAAATGGGGAAAAAGGGCAAGTGCTACCCAGGAACACAGCGACACTCTGGATAACAAGCCACCACATCTTTAAATAACGGTGTGAGGTAGAGCTATGCCAAGGTAAAAGTTGTAAAACTGGATTGATTTTTGCTACCGCTCGCTAAGGGCTCCCTAGAGCAAGGATGCAGTGCTCAAATATTGTCTTTGATAGGCTGGAAAAATAGGTCTGATAAGTGTGCAAGCGTAACATGGAGCCCTGTCTGAGATGAATGGAGCTTCTGTGTTCCTGCTAACCTGAATACTGGGGTGACCCAGATCTGCTGTCTCCTTCTTGACTGCAGCTGCGTCCTTCAGCTGGGGAGAAATTGGGCCTGGGCTTTGAACAGGGCATTTTGTTAAATGCTGTCATGCAAAAGTAATTACTCGACAGCCAGACCAGTGCCTGGGAAGGGGTAGGGCTCTGGAGGAGAGGGCAACTCACATCCATTAATAAGATCCCAGCAATCCCAAAGGGCAGAGGGGTTAGTCCCAATCTAACCTCTTTCCAGCCTTCACCTTAGTGTGGTGACCACCTCAAGCTGTGCACATGTGTCTATAAATGACTTGGATTCCGTCGGACACTCTAAGTTTTAAAAAGGATTTTAGTGAAGATTTTCAATAGCTTCTGAAAGGGGATAATTTATTAGCTCTGAGAAAATTAAAAACTCAAGCAGGGGTAAAGACTTTAGAGATTACTGTAATACATTTTATATGCTTTCAACAGGAATGTTCCTTTAAATGGTCCAAAAATCATCTGATTTTGTCCTGTTTAGTAAATTCCCTCCTAAGGCTGCAACATCACAGATTGAAATTGCTTAAAAAAGCTATGCCTTACCAAAGAGGGATAAACTGCATTTTTATAGGTTCAAATACAGCACTTGTTTTGGTTGTCGAGGTTCTCACAATCCAGGCTGGTCAAGCGCTGTGTTAAAACACAACCACAAAGGAAATGTTCATTTTACACTCTCGTTAGGTCAGATGGCAATGAGACAGAATGTCACGGCTACATCTCCCACGGACCATCCGAGCAATTTAGAGTCTATTTTGTCTTTGAGATCAGACATATGATCAAATTACTCCGGTTACTGTTACCATGCATCAGCTGAGTCTCAATAACTGCCTGTGCAAATGCTCTTAGCCCATGGCACAGTCGGAGTAATTTGGCTTAGGGTAGCCCCTTTTCACTGCGGGCTAACGTATGTCACATTATCTTGTATTTGCAGTGGACAGTTACCATGGTCTTGTTGACATGCAGCAACGTGCTGTGCTGGGGCTCTCTGATTATGCCTGAGCCTCAGATTTGTCCATGAAACTGCTAGTTTTCCAGGTTTAAGGTCTCCTTGAGGGGGATGACAAGGAAAGCACTGTCTCTGAACAAAAGTCCTGTACATCCATCCTCTACAAAGTCAACAGGCTGCCTTGCAAGTTGTTTCCTTTATGGCAAGAAACCACATGGCTGGCTCAGCAGAGAAGCTGGCTTGGCTTCAGGCAGTTTTAAAGCCATCAGCAGCTGGGAAGCCAATGACTACATTTCAAAACTGGAAATCAGTTTGCATAGGGAAAAGGCTTGGCTCTGGCTTAGAATTACAGTCCTTGCAAACAACAGGAGTCAGCTATTACGCACAACACTGCCACAAAAGTTGTTTCTGCTGCTGTGTTGAGTATGGCTGTGGCTGTAAACGTAACAGTGCCAGAAGTGGTACTGGAGTTTGATCGCTTTGGAGAGCTTGAGTTGTCTATAACAGGGTTTTAACCTGGACCATCCGGTAGTCTTCAAACTGGGAAGAGAAAAGTTCAGGAAATACCCGAGCTCGGGAGGTTAGAATGAGGCCAGCACACCTCAGAACACAGTGTGAATGAGGGTCACTCTGTACCAGTTTGTCTCAGTGCAGTTCCAAACCCATTTATCTTATTCATATCAGTGCAGCCTTAGAACAAGGAGGCAAAGTAGCTGGTAAGGAGCTTGTTAGGAGCAAGTAAGGAGCAAGTAATTTCAGACTAGTGAGGGTAAGGTGGAGAAGTTGCAAGTGAGTGACGATGGCAGGAGAGAGGCTGGATGGATGTAACTTGAAAAGTATTATGAGTCTGGAGCAGAAATAAGAAAAATAAATATTACTGCAGGTGAGACTGAAAGGGAAGATATTAAGAGTCTAAGTTACAAACTAAGTTACTAGTTGGTATTGACAAACAAAAGGAAAATACAACTGGAAAGATAGATTTGTAACCATGAACCTGTACTTTCAAGCAGTGGGCCAAGGCTCTCTGTGGTCTTTGGAGAGATATTCAGACCCATATGTGCATATTTACACGTGCAACAGTGTTCAAGACTGAGATGCCTAAAGCTAGAACTTCTGGGACTCCAATCAGTTAGAATCTTCAATAATTTAAGGGAAGTCAAGGTTTGTATTCATGATGGGATTGCGGGGAGGACATGAACACAAGTAGCCTGGCAACTGCTTTATGATGCTCAGGAAAGGTGTCACTAAACTTTTGCCTGTTGCTTTATGTGTTGCCTTTCTGTACCATCCATCCACGTGTGCAATACTATTAGGCTTCACAGGGCTTACATAGTTTTAATTGTTCATTGTTTCAGGAATAAGATGGCCCATTATCCCAGTAAACCCAGCATCCAGGACAGATACGAAGAAAAATGAAGCATTCAGCAGGATTTAATCTCAAGACCTGTCCAATGTCAATCCTAAAGCACAGAGAGGATCCTCAGCCTAAACATTACCTTTCTTTTTTATAGAACAGCTGAAGAACACTATGCATGAGTAGACCAGATACACCTTCACCTGTCTATGAAGACTATCCTTGTGACTGACTGGTTCTACAAGACAAGTTAAGGTGATTTTTGAAACAAGCTACTTGAACCCTGGCAGTAACAACATTTAGATTCTGGTGAGTGTGTTTCCTGACTGTTGGATCTTGATTTCCAGAATGATTCTGCATCTGACAGAAGCCTTTTACAGGTTTAGTCACTGCATAGAATCATAGAATCACAGAATCATTAGGGATTGGAAGGGACCTCGAAAGATCATCTAGTCCAATCCCCCTGACACAGCAGGATCACCTAGACCAAGTCACACAGGAGCACATCCAGGTGGGTCTTAAACATCTCCAGAGAAGGAGACTCCACAACTACCCTGGGCAGCCTGTTCCAGTGCTCTGTCACCCTCACTGGGAAGAAGTTCCTTCTCATATTGATGCAGAACCTCCTATGTTCCAGCTCACAACCATTGTCCCTTGTCCTATCACTAGATGATACTGAGAAGAGCCTGGCTCCATCCTCCTGACACCCACCCTTCACATATTTATAGACATTAATGAGGTCACCTCTCAGTCTCCTCTTTTCTAACCTGAAGAGACCCATCTCCCTCAGCCTCTCCTCATAAGGGAGGTGCTCCACCTCCTTCATCATCCCCATTGCCCTATGCTGGACTCCCTCCAGCAGCTCCACATCCCTCTTGAACTGAGGGGCCCAGAACTGGACACAATCCTCCAGATGTGTTCTCACCAGTGCAGACAGTAAGAGGGGGAGAAGAACCTCTCTTGATGTGCTAACCACCCTGCTTCTGATCCACCCTTATGAAGTCACTCTCCACAGTGGGCTTTCCTGCTCAAGAAGGTGCAAATCTCCCTCCCTCAGTGAATATTAGTGAGTTTCTTCTTCTGTGCCTGGATCCCTGTAAACTTTCAAGAACTGGACTTTCTCTTAGATCTCTGTCAAATTTGTTGAAATTAGTGAGGTTAGATGGCAGACAGAAGGTGCAGACAACTACAGGAATTATTTTGCAGCCAAGAGTAACTTATTGTGATGACTGTTCTTTGAACATAATTCTCATGCTGGGGTAGTCCAGAGTTGAGCTTAGTTCAGTGTCTTGCCTCTGCTTACTTGTACACCACCACCTGCTCAGTCGAGAGGGAAGTCTTGTCAATAGGAAATAGTCTTGTACATTCTTCTCTTTAAAAAGCTCTTTTATTGCCGTCTCCTTCAGCAGTTCCACAAACATTTTTGGATTTTTTTTTCTGTGCTCTTTTAAAATTTATTTTGAGAGACGAGACCTCTTGCAAATAGGCCAGTTGTCCCAGTAATGCCATGCTGCTGTCACATGCTGGTGATATAATAATTTCTGTATTATTGTTTTCTTGTGCTCATTGACACCTTTCGGAACGCTGACCCTCTTTCAGCAAATAACTGCTCCGCAGCAGCCATCACCACTTCTCCCTTTCAGAAGGTTCTTTCATTAACTTACACACTCGCTGCTCTTTAAACTCATGGCTCTTTAAACTTGCAGAACTCAGTAGTTCAAATGATTCCCCTTCAACACACTTTAACCTGCGTTCATTGAATTTCACCTGCTACCGAGCTGTCTTTTCAGCTCACTTCCTTCAACATCTCTGGAGCTCTCTGTAAATTTCTTTAGTGTTGATAGGTCGTTGTGATGTGCCCAAGCATGGTCAGCTCAGTGCTCACACAGATTTTCGTGTCACTGGCTTACAAAACAGTATCAACGGCAACATGCAGCTCTGGAGGATCCCAGTGTTAATTACTTCTTCTTTCACCACTGGAAGCTGAAGCTTTGTGGTGCTCTCTTTTCCATCCAGAGTACTCTGCACCAGGCTACTTTTTTGACAGCTTCCTACAAGAAGCTTGCAAAAACACTTTCAATAGATTCAAACATGTTAGATCACCCTGGTTTTATTAAATCTTAAATTTTGCTATTGCATGCAAGGAATGCTTCAATAAAGGAGTGACAGGTTATCAGCTAACAATATCAAGCCCCTTCATCCCAATCCTATCATAGCTAAGTTATTCTACATGGGCACCCCAATCAGCGAGGGTCCTTAGCAGATTGCTTCAAGATGTGGTTGACTTTAAACACAGAAGTTGCACCCTTGAAGCCAGTGTCCTAGTTGCATGCTTTCAGTTTAGCATGTGTTGAAGCCAGCATCACCAGGATGCAGTCTTCAAACACTGGCCGCTTCTCTTTTTCTTCTTTTTTTTTCCTAAATTGGTCTTTTTGCTTGCAGGTGCCACAGATAATTCTTAATTCTGGTGGAAATTTAGTAATAACAGATATTTGACAAACAGAGGCTCCAGGCCATCCAGGGTTGGAGCAGAACTGAATTTTGCCTTGCTGGCAGCTGCTCCAGTGCAGTACCTGGAGGGGAAGAGAAGTGCACTGAAGGGGGCTGTAGTTCCTGGCCTTGTTGCTTCAGGGTTGTTTCTGCTGCTCCTGCCTCTTGCAGTGAGGAGCAACCAATGAGATGCCCCTCCTGAAGCTCTGGCACAGACCCAGGATCCTGCAACCCCAGTATCTGCTGTCCTAGGGTGCTGTCTGCTGTCACTTGGGCTTTGAGCCAGTCAGTGAAAACATCGGAAAACTCTCAACATCCCAGCACTTGGCTAAACCCTTTTAAATTTTGTTAATTTTTGTTTTTCTGGGTCCAATCCTGTAATTTTCTTTCAACATCTTCACCTCACAACAACACCTACGACCTGATGTATTTTTACTGGTGCAGTTAGTGCAGAACAGCCTCACCAAGCAAGATACTTCTCATACTGCCTTTCCCAACAGCTCAGTCCATCTTTGGTTCTTCCTTCCTTTCCTCTATCTCCTCTACCCCCTCCACAAATCTTGCCCATCTCTTATCTTTTGTGGGGGTTTAATGTTCTCTGACAACCTGGCTCTGTCTTCAGATCTCACATGTTGTCAGATGCATCTTGGAAAGTAGGGTGAACTTTCAACCTCATAAAATCAAGATATTGAAAGAAAGAGGCCCTATTAAAACTGCTAGATATAAGGAGCTACTGGAATACACTTGACGTTATAATAATACAGGAGGCAGGAATATTTAAGGGCAAACATCCCAGTACTGAAGACTGAGTTTGCAGAATGCTGATGAGACAGCTTCATTTAGTTTTTACTGAATTTATGCCCCATTTTGGAGCCAGGATTTTACTGCAGCAGAACAAACTTCATGCTGACCCTTCCAAATTATTTGCTGTCCATTTTTCATACTTGTTTTCTTAAACAGTCAAAATATTTTTCACTCCTGCTCTGAGGAATTTTTGGATCTGAAAACAGCAACCTTTATTTTTATCTTCTGTCAACTATTAGAAGCCTTCAGGCTGGGATACATATTGTGCACTGACTACAGGAAATACTGGAGCACAGAAATGTCAGATCCTCCTACGGTTTCAACGTACAGGGGCTACCACTTCAAATGTCCTTGTCCAAGATTCCTTCTCATGGCAACCAGGAACAGGCTGCCCAGGGAGGTTGTGGAGTCTCCTTCACTGGAGATGTTTAAGACCTGCCTGGATGTGTTCCTGTGTGACTTGGTCTAGGTGATCCTGCTGTGTCAGCGGGTTTGGACTAGATGATCTTTCGAGGTCCCTTCCAATCCCTAATGATTCTACGATTCAGTGTCTGAATACTAAAAGACAAAGGATGAAATCTCATTAATTTCAGCAGGGTCAGGCTTTCAACCAGTTTGTCTCTGCAAATTTAACCTTGCCAGTACTTCTAATGTGTTGTGTTAAACACATTAAAACCTGATGCAACTTACTTGTGCATTTTTCGCAGATGTTTGTGTGTCTAACAACATCTCTGAAGATGTGCTGTGTTAATGGCTCCAGCAGTTTTGATTCTTTGAAAGTAGCATCTAATTTTAGAAAACCATTAGATAACTTGGAGTGAAAGATGTAAGTAAATGGTACTTTATATATTCTTCTGTCTGGATAGATGATATAAACACAAGTTTCATTTTTACTTACCCAAGTGTTGAGACTACCATGCAGACCAAGATGATATATTTACAGACAATGAAAGAAAAACCATCTAATTGCAATATTTGAAAATTATCCTCAGAAAGATGTAAAATACTGTTTATTTGTGTAGTGCTGCTTGCTGAAGCTGTGTAGCCTGTGAGCACTGCCACGTCAAGAAAGGACAGGAACCATTTCAGACATTGGTGTCTTGATCCTCTGTTGGGCTGATTTTCCCATTACTTCGTGTTTTTGGCCACGTTGTCACCAGGCTCTGCACCCTCAGACAACACTGTTGTGCTCAACACTGTGGTGTGCCATGTGTGTGGTCTCTTTCATGATATCGCACCCACCAGCCTCGCTGGCTGCAGCACAGCCCTCTCTGTCAGACTCTTTGAACTGAAATAAAGAGAAGCTTTAGGGTCATGCAGACATTGTACGGAGTCTAGAGGACAGCCAGGGTTAGGAGGTAGTACTTCCCATGCTCCCACCTGCTCTAGACAGGATTAGGCTGCAGCAATGTGAAAGCCAGTCACTTGGTGCCACACAGACTACTGCTTAGAGTTTCTGCCTTTTTTTCAGATCCTAAACGAAAAGGATGACTACTTTTATGAGCTGGAATGTTACTGCAAATCACGTGAAAGGAATACATTCGGGCTCTTTTAGCATAATAATAATAATAATAATAATAATAATAATAATGTACTATGCTTCCTGTAAAGTGCCTGTTGACTAACCCACCACACTGGCAGGATCTCATCTAGGATAGAGACAAATGTGACTTAGATGATGCCCAGGGTTGTCACTGCTTTAAGACAGTTATTAAACAGTTAGAGCTGAGAGAAACAGGAGCATGTAGAAGATGGCCAGGGTCCCAGCTCAGTGTGACACTCTTTTTGAACCATGTCCCTCCCTACATTTTACAGCCTCTGACACCCATGACATGCCAGTGTATTTATAGGAGGGAATTCATGCTAACCAGCAAGCACGATGCAGTTTGTGCCTTTTTAATGCAAAATGCACCCAACAGCCACCACTAACAACCTGCTCTGCAGTACAGGAGAGGAAAGCTCCTCCTATGTTATTTATACCTAGTATTACATTTCATCTCATATAAATGTAGCTGTCAAGTTTAAGCCACTCACTACAGATTCCCTTTGTAGTCACTGGAGATAGGCACCTCCAAAGGTGATTCCTTCCATCGCTCTTCAATACCTATTTTCAGATAGGATGAATCACCGTTTGGAAGTGCCTATTCCTCTTCATTGTCTAGACACTGAGTCAAGCTGACTTTAACTTATAGACATCTAACAGAGACTTCTAACTTATAGACAGCAAAAGGGAAATGAATCCCACCTTCAGCGTACTGCACTTTAAGTAGTTCTCTGCTTGGTGTAAAGAGGATTGAAGGAAGATTTCTCTCGGTGCGAGCATGATTGTGTTGCTGCTGGTAGGAATGCTTTGCTTTCTTCTCTTGCCTCCCTGAGATGCTGACAGCTCTGATGTTAATAATGGAGCACCAGTTGGGCTTCAGCAATTCGCAGGAAAAAAGGCAAGTTATGTAATTTTCCAAGGTAATAGCTGCAGTCTGTGAAGAATTGGCCTAAAACTGTCTGAAGCTGGAAGAATCTTCCATGTTAAACAGTTTAATTTCAGGATAATATATCCACGACTCGAATTCTTTTTTCAAAAGAATTTTTAAATTTGCTGTACTCAGTCTCTGCATTTCTTTCTAATATTCTTAATCAGGCCAATCAGAAAATTCCAGCACATCGTTTGCAAGTGTGAATCTAGGGAGAGAATATCCCTCGGTCTATTGCATTCATTCTTCAGTTGTAAAAAGCACCCCAAATATTCTTGAGTGCGAATACAACAACATCTCATGAATCAGACAAAGAATTTCTGACACTGACACATAGAACAGTCGCATGATCTATCACACGCCGCTTTCTCAGCACTTATCCATGGCTTGGGTTCATCCCCACTTTCTTCCTGACCTGCACCAGTCTGTGTGCGTTAAAAAACCCAACAACCCGAACACTTTCATTTGAGAAACTACTTCAAACGGGAAAACTAGTCTTGAGAGGAGAAAAAGGCACTTTGTAATGCAACTAAGACATGTGATTGAATCATGAATCTTGCAACCATCAGTATTTTTAGTGGCTTAGCTGCAGGAATCATGTTATTGCCTGAAAATCACTGTTTGTATTAAGGGAAAAAAAAGACATTCCTAACGGGCTGCACTGCAGAGGAAAGTTCAAAATATGATCTGTAAAAGCTCAAATCAAGAAGGTGACAAGTGAAAAGAGCAATTAATGTAATACTTTGTAAGTTGTGGAGGCCTGACTTGAATTTTTCTCCTTCTCTAAAGAACAAATTTCCCATAGGAAATATTTCAGGACCACAACTGTAGACAAGGTTGAAGTCACACACAGGGCTGTGTGATCAAATTCATGCTTGCCCCGTGGGTCAAACCAAACACTATGTCCAGGCTTTTTCTACGACTGGATGGCTAAATGTGAACTGGACTTCCTGGGGCATTATATGAGGTTTGCTCTGTCATGGAAGAGGGTCTTTGAGTCAGAGTTTGTAAAGAGTAATCTGTCCTGAGCTGAGGTGCTGCAAAGGGGTGAATTTAATCCTAAGAAAAGACAATCAAATAAAAAATCTTCCTGAAAGAAAGAAAACTATAAGACTCTTCACAGTGTCTAAACTTAGATACCTAAATTAAGTGCCTGAGGTAGGAGTTTAGTCTCATAAGGCTTCCTGTCTAATCAATAGAAAGGGAAAGACAGTCCTGTAAAGCAGCAGTGAAGTTTCTACTTTGAACTGATTATTGAGAGAGCTTGTTCTCCTAAAGGCATCTCTCAGTGTCAACCAGGTCTCGCTTCCTGGAGCATAATGCAGACCTGATGTTGAGTCCTGTTCTCAGTTACATTCATTTTGTAAGGGTCACTGACATGAGCCTTGTGTTGGCAAAGGAGCAGGAAAATGAACAATGTCCCAAGACCTATGTGGATGTGGCTGTGCTCTGCACTACTTGCTCCGGAAGCCACTGGGGATGGATAAGGTTTAGGCAACTGTGCGGAGTAACAGAATGTTAGGTGAAAGGGACAGTTTGGAACGTGGCTGTCCTCCTCACTTCATCCATCAGAGAGCATATATTGAGGAGAGGTATAGTGCGTAGAGTGACTTCCGAACTGGCTGTTACCTTCACCTCCAGTTTTTGGGTAGCTGACCTGGTGTCAGACTGTGATTAACAACAGGTGAGATGGCTCAAAGGATTGTAAGAAAATAGAAGATAACTTGTGAGAAGGAGAACAGGAAAGGCCCTGCACCTGGCAAAGACATATGTGTTCTATGGTGAGAATGCATGACGCAGGCGCTGAGACACTGCTGGTTTGTCTGCAGAAGTGTGCACATGTGGTGGCAATACGAGGAGCTGCTACCTGTGAAGAACTTACTTGCTGCTGTTTACTTTAAGTCCCCAGTATCCCTGAGGGTAAAGAAAATGCCCCGACAGTAGGGGATAAAAAGAGGGATACAAGCAGTGCTGGGAAGTCATCAGACCCTGACCTTGCTGAGAAACTGACAAAAGGACTGCTGGAGACAGTGAGAATCTATGAAGCTGAGAAAGTGAAGAGTGAATAACTTATCACTACCCCTGTCCCATCTGCCAACTACATCCAGAAACTGACTACGAAGATGACCAGAGACTGGTAGAATTTATGAAGCCAAGGAGCAGCGGGAAGTTCATAGAATCATAGAATCATTAGGGATTGGAAGGGACCTCGAAAGATCATCTAGTCCAATCCCCCTGACACAGCAGGAGCACCTAGACCAAGTCGCACAGGAACACATCCAGGTGGGTTTTAAACAGCTCCAGTGAAAGAGACTCCACAACTCCCCCGGGCAGCCTGTTCCAGTGCTCTGTCATCCTCACGGAGAAGAAGATCCTTCTCAGGTTGATGAGGAACTTCCTGTGTTTCAGCTCACACCCATTGCCCCTCAACTTATCACTAGATGACATTGAGCCTGGCTCCATCCTCCTGACACCCACCTTTCACATATTTATATGCATTAATGAGGTCACCCCTCAGTGTCCTTTTCTCCAAGCTCAAGAGAACCAGCTCCCTCAGCCTCTCTTCATAAGAGAGGGGCTCCACTTCCTTCATCATCCTCGTTGCCCTATATTGGACTCCCTCCAGCCGCTCCACATCCCTCTTGAACCGAGGGGCCCAGAACTGGACACAATACTCCAGATGTGGTCTCACCAGGTCAAACCATGGCAGACTCTGCTGCAGTTCAGAGTGGTGATCAAAACTCTTATCTATTTTCTCCCTTTTCCTGTTTTCTCTTTTCTACTCTTTGATGGCAGCATCTATTAACTTTAGTAAACCTGAGTTTTATGCAAACCTATGGTGTAAATCTCCTTAATTTAACTCAGGCAAGTCCATGAACCCAAGTCACTCCTTTTCCCTTCTCTGATTGCTTGGGATGTGACACCTCAGCGACCCTGAGAGACAGATCTCCTTACTTACAGCCACAAGCAGCTCAGGCTACAAGATGCTCTGGAAATTCAGGATGCTCACATGTTCATTTCAGTTTTCAGAATAAACACCAATTGTGATAGCCCTTATTCCTGACAAACTGGTCAAGTCTTTTAAGGACATACAGATGAAGTTGCATTTACAGCACAACGTCATACAAACGTGTTTCTCTTGACCGTTCAACTCTGACACTGGTGCTGCTGAGTAAAGTTATTGGGATCCTTTCTGTATTAGGTTGCNTTTCTGCCCTCCTGCCCTCCCTCCTGCCCTCCCTCCTACCCTCCTGCCCTCCTTCCTTCCCTTCTTCCCTCCTCCCTTCCACTTTTTGCCTTTCCTTTCCTTTCNTTCAGAGTGGTGATCAAAACTCTTATCTATTTTCTCCCTTTTCCTGTTTTCTCTTTTCTACTCTTTGATGGCAGCATCTATTAACTTTAGTAAACCTGAGTTTTATGCAAACCTATGGTGTAAATCTCCTTAATTTAACTCAGGCAAGTCCATGAACCCAAGTCACTCCTTTTCCCTTCTCTGATTGCTTGGGATGTGACACCTCAGCGACCCTGAGAGACAGATCTCCTTACTTACAGCCACAAGCAGCTCAGGCTACAAGATGCTCTGGAAATTCAGGATGCTCACATGTTCATTTCAGTTTTCAGAATAAACACCAATTGTGATAGCCCTTATTCCTGACAAACTGGTCAAGTCTTTTAAGGACATACTGATGAAGTTGCATTTACAGCACGACGTCATACAAACGTGTTTCTCTTGACCGTTCAACTCTGACACTGGTGCTGCTGAGTAAAGTTATTGGGATCCTTTCTGTATTAGGTTGCCTGAAAACCAGGTCCTGTGTTCTACACAATGACTTTTCAATTCTACCGAACAGAAACTAGTTTAGAAACACCTGGGTATATTCAGTGACTGCTGCTTTCAGGTTAAGCAGTCAAAAATCTGTATTAGATTTGGAAAAGAAAATTCAGGATTAGCATGCTGTTTTTGCAAATCCATCATCCGAGAAGCTTTGTACCAAATAGCAGATTAGGAAGCAAGCCCCAAACAGGTGCACAGGGCTGAAAGGAACCAGTTTTGACATGGGTCCCAAAGCTTGGCTGTTTTTCCATTCTGCCTACAATTATTTTTTNTCCCTCCTTTCTCTCTCTCCTCTCCCCTTTCCGCAAAATAACTCCCACCTCAGAACGAGAGGACGTAGTTCAGGTAAGTAAACCCAGATGTTTTGTGGTTTTTGAGATGCTCTGGTGTGGCAAATACATCTGTGTTGGCTGATCTAACACAGGGTACCCGTTCCTTCTTTCAGCAGGCAAAGATGCCCTGTTCTGTCCAAACAAACGCTTGCCACAGACAGCTTGGCTAACAACCTAATCAAGGCTTGCCTCAAGACATTATTTAGAATCATTAACAATAGAAAGGAGAAGCTAATGGGCGTCTGTGCAGAGCCACACATGGAAATGTTGGCAATGCTTTTTGGGTATAAAACTTGGGACTATCTATATGCAGACTGCATTAGTTTAACCAAGACTGGGATTTCAAATCAATGGCGTTAAACCAGTGAAATAGGTTGTATTAGCTCTTTTAAATCAGTGTAAGTCTGGCAGTGCTTGGTTTAACTCCTATTGAGTCAAAAGTAAACCAAAACAGGCTGCTTGTAACCCAACATTAATGTTTGTACTGAATTAATGAAACTCATTCCAATTTAAGTCAAAAGAGTGCTAGATCTGTACATGGGAAATTGTAATTGGGAAATTATTTATCAGATATGGATAATGTGTCCAGTGGAGGGGGACATGAAAGAGAAGGAAGCTCAGATCTGACATAACGCAAAAAGCTGAACGGTTATTTCCTGGCACCATTGTGCAGTGGCCAGACAGATACATCAAGGGCAGCATATTTAGATTATAGCTGCTTCCCTACATAATATAAAGTCCCCACACATCAATACATATACCAGATATGCAGGCAGATGATGTAAATAAGGCAAAAGGATGGAAGTGGAAAGGGATGCATGGGGGAAGGGTCTGAACTAGAATAAAGGGCTCATGTCCTTAATGGCAATGAAACAAGAATGCGACATGGAACACTGTTGTGGAAACAGCAAGTACAAGAAGGTAGATCTAGCCACCTTATACTATATTCCTCTTCACTTCTCAGAATTCTTAATGTGCTAGCATTCTGAAATGGAAAAATAATGCACAGAGCTTTCCCCTGCATGGTTTGAGATTGTGTGTTTTCAGACAAGAACTGTTTTACTATCCAGAGGCCCTCAAAAGCAGTGGAAGATGTGCTCAGCACAACACAAAAGTTGGTTTTGAAAAACACAAATGCTTGTTCGACTTGAGAAGGGAACCTCTTAATAATTTACAACATCTTTACTTGAGGAGAGAACAACTTCAGCACTCACGAGTTATTGGCTTTTTCCTCTTCATTAAGCATTCTTTATGTTTCTATCTATTTAGTGCATGTTCTTCCCACTCTCCTGTCAATGCCCTTAGATACAAGGGATATATTTGAGGCTCAGTGCACAAAAAAATTCCACTTTAATACAGAGCAGATTAGGAAATGCACACACACATACGAGTGGTGTGCCAGGCTATTAGCCTCCAATGGGAATTTGTGCTCCTCGGATAATCTTTTGCTCACTTCCCACCACTCATTTCTAACATTTGCAGGCCAATGTGTTTGCCTCTTAGAGGGAGTTTTTTTGCACAATGTACCGATGTGTTTATATGTACAAGAGGGTAGGTTACAATGAGATCTGAAGGGCTGTCTTCGTGCACGGGAGGTGGAGTGATGTGCCCTGCACACAGCAGACACAGAAATGTGGCTGCCCTGTACATTCTTCTGTGTCTCTGAACAAAGACGAAAGTAGGTCTAACTAGCCTGATACAGTTTGGTTACGTAACAGATTGAGGGTTTGGGTTTTAGTCACTGAAAATGTGATAAACAACATTGTGCATTAATGCAGAAAACAGATTGAGCTTTTTAATGGTACATCAAATAAGACTTTATTAGCATCTATTAGGTTCAACCCAAAGCCCGGGAAATAGCATTAATGAGCATCATATATCAGTCTGTCTGTTATTAGATAACATTATCCCTTAAAACTAGCAAGTCATATAGTACTTTATACTTTTTACCTTTATCTTTAGAATTAGCTGCTGACATCCTCTCCTGTTACACTGGCCTTACTATTAGTAATAGTGAACCAATTTATAAACCCATTAGTGACACTTTTTCCTGAAGATAAAAACAGTCAAAATTATCTGGCAGCAATTAATCTTAATGGCTGTATGCAGTAAACAGCAATGGGCTAATTCCAGCTCTGTCAGCCCCATCAAACAATCCCACATTAGGCAGCTTTTCACTGATCCATTAAGCATATTCAGAATAACAACAAATTCAATGCTGAAGGCATATGCACTAAACATTACAACAGTGATCTTCTGAAGCCATCATTATCTCTTAAATAGTACTTCCCCCATGTATTATCATTATGCTGTACATTAGAAATACTTTGATTAAACTCCCTTAATTCATAACAGCCAGCTGCAGACCATTTATGCAGTTAATCTCAACACAACAGCTATTGAGGAAATATAACAAATGAAGGCTGTAAACTGGAAGTCATTACTATGAAAGATACTGGTTTCCTAGCACTTGTAGTGCAAAGTGCATGGCAAGATTGTACTTTAGGATGACACTAATGCAGGCTGAAGCCACTAACGACCTTCCACAAGTGCAACAGGACTTGCAGCTGTAAAGGTGTGTGTGACAGCAGCAGTGGCAAAAACATTCAGGGCTCCTTGTCCACAGGACCAAAATATCAAGTGAGACCTGGCTAGCAAACCGGAGCTCACGGTAACTTGTCTTTGCCAAGGAACTGATTTCTTTACGAAGCTCAGATTAGCAGCAGTGGCACTTTGAAAGACTGAAGACCTCTGAGTTTTCTTTCCTACAAGTAATGGGTGTTTTGAGAATTTTTATTAGAGTGTTTTCTCTTTAAGGTATAATGGATATGGTGTGGCAAGAACATTTGCATAAAGCTTTCCATGGCGATATAAACAAAACAATATTATCAGGAGGAGAAGGAAAACAGTAGCTAATTTATATTTCCACTCTGACCTAAAATTCACATGAGGTATCCTCACTTAATAACATGAAAATGTTAAATAGATAAAAGTTGATGGTATTTACTTAAGTTTTCATCAAATGTGCTCCATTCAAAATATGCATTAAAATTCCCTCAGAAAGGTTTGTGCTGCATGGCAGGGAAAATCAGGAGCTAATTTTGTGTTACTAATCTATATCATACTTTTTCTCAATTTAAAAAAATAACCCTAGAAATCCCTGGGATTTGGGTACAAAAAACACTTTCACAAATTCTTTACTTGTCAAATGTAAAGAAACCATAAAAATATTGGTGAATAAGGTCTATGTGTTTTACTGGTCTTCACCATATATAAATAGTTTGTTTGATTTTAAAGATGTAAACCACAGACACAGTGTCTACCTTGCAATGAAATGGCCAAATAAATAAAACTTCAGTTTGGCATGAGCCTAGCTGCCAGTTCTGATCATAGTTCCAGTTCATAAGTCCAGCTCACTTAAAGGTGGAATGCAAAACCTCTGCAGCACCTTCAGGACCCATGCTGAAGAGCAGGCAATGGCATGCACAGGCAACAACACCCTGTAGAGAGCCAGAAGAATCAACTTCCTGATATTTTGGTTAAAACTGAGCTGAAAATTCTTGCTGCAGGTCCAGTTTTGTTCTTCTATAACTTTCTAAAGCTCATGCACTGCTGGAACATGTGAGGCTGTAGCTCTGCACCATTTTCTCTGTGAGCCACCTACACAACCTGGTTCTACAAACACCTAAGCAAAGCCACAATAAAACACAGTCCTGCTTGTAAGCAGAAGGATTCAGCACAGCCCTTCTGCAGATGGGTGCTCATATGTACTCTTCCCTTTGCACTGAGAGGCAGACCTGCACGCCCTGGTAGATGTTCTGCACTACCTAAGCAGCAAGTGTACTCAGAGAGTGAATTTTGCAAATGTACAGTCCACATAACTATCAACCTTTCACAGATTATCATGGCATTGTCTCTGTCAGAGGGAGAAGAACAGTCTTGTGCTTCAGATACATATTTCAAACCCAGCCACTCTTCCTACTTTCATAACACCTTGCTATGCTATCTGAGGTAAGGCACTTCACAATCACACAACACAGAACATCAGGGATTTGAAGAGACCTCGAAAGATCATCTAGTTCAATCCCCCTGACACAGCAGCATCACCTAGACCAAGTCACAAAAGAACATCTCCAGGCAGGTTTTAAATATCTCCAGAGAAGGAGACTCCACAACCCCCCTGGGCAGCCCCCTTCCAGTGCTCCGTCACCCTCACCAGGAAGAAGTTCTTTCTCATACTGATGTGGAACCTTCTATATTCCAGTTTACACCCATTGCTCCTTGTCCTGTCACTAGATGACATTGAACAGAGCTTGGGTCCATTCTTCTGACACCCACCCTCCAAATATTTGTAGACATTAATGAGGTTGAGGTCACCCCTCAGCTTCCTCTTCTCCAAGCTAAAGAGACCCTCAGCCTCTCCTCATAAGGGAGGTGCTCCACTTCCTTCATCACCTCCAGCAGCTCCGTGTCCTTCTTGAACGGAGGGGCCCAGAACTGGACACAATCCTCCAGATGTGGCCTTACCAGTGCAGAGTAGAGGGGGAGAAGAACCTCTCTTGATTTGCTAACCACCCCCATTCTGACCCACCCCAGAGTGCTTTTGGCTCTCTTGGCCACAAAAGCACACTGGTGGCTCATGCTCATCCTGCTGTCCACCAGGACCCCCAGGTACCTTTCTTTTACACTTCTCTCCAACAGGTCAGACCCTAACCTATATGGGTACCTGGGGTTGTTCTTGCCCAGGTGCAAGACTCTACACTTACCCTTGTTATACTTCATTACGTTTCTCCCTGCCCAGCTCTCCAGCCTGTCCAGGTCTCACTGAATGGCAGCACAGCCTGCTGGGGTGTCGGTGACACCACCCAGCTTTGTGTCATCAGCAAACTTGCTGACAATGCACCCTAATCCCTCGTCCAAGTCATCAATGAATAGATTGAACAGGACTGGTCCCAGTACCGACCCTTGGGGGACTCTGCTAGGTACAGGCCTCCAATCAGACTCTGTCCCACTGACCACTACTCTCTGGCTTCTATCCTGCAGCCAGTTCTAGATCCACCCCACAACCCGATCATCCAGTCCGCACTGCCTCAGTCTGGCTGCGAGGATGCTGTGGGAGACTGTGTCAAATGCCTTCCTGAAGCCAAGATTCCTGTGCCTTAGTTTCCCTTCTTTATAATGCCAGTGAGGTGACTTTTCCATGCAGTGGAGCTGCTGCCAGATGAATTGGCAATGGTAACAATGCTTCCAGGGTCTTTGGTCAGCAAGCTGAACAGAAAAAAAGCCCCCACTACATCACTTACAATAAGGTACTTTGCTTCTTGGCTGTCAAGGCTGGCTCCAATGATTAGAGTTATGTAGGACCATTAGGGATCAGGAAATCTGTTTACACCAACAGAGCTACCCTGAGTTCTTGCAAAATTAGCACTGCATTTCAGGTCTCACCAATTTGATTGAGCAGAAATTGCTGTGGCCCTCAAGAAAGCAGGTGATGAGCATGCAGGAACTAAATATGCTCTTCCAGCCTCCAGTGAAACTACCTCCACAGTAAGCAAGCTGCTTTTTAACAAGCAACAGTAGATCAGTTTCAGGAAAATATTTTTCCACATCAGTCTCATTCATGCCGTTCTAGAGCTAATTAGAGATCAGCCTTTGGAAGCACATGGGGTAATCTTTACCTTTAGCCCACTGTGTCACTCTGGAGATATCTATAACAAGGAAAGCACCTGCAAGCCAAAATTGATTCCTGTAGAAAGCGAAAGGTTTTCTAGGTACAAGTGCTTCGTGCAACAAGCAGTATTAGACACTCTGTCTAATATTGACACTACAGCAGAGTCTGGACACTCAAGAGCAAGGCATCTCCTCACCAGGGACTTCTAAAACTGAAAATCTTCATTAGATGCCTAAGCACAGCTAAGGTTTCCTACTGAAAAGGATTCTCAGCGTCCCAGATGTAACCTGTATGTTTCACATATTTCAGCCATTAATTTGGGAAACAGTAGTTTTTCCCAAAACTAAGGAGAGGCTGACTCACCATCCTCTCCAGCAGGCAGAAATATCTGTGATGCAATGTGACAATTATAAGTTATAACGTGTGCCTGAATTATTGTGTGTAACCATCTTTGTCCAGCCTCGCACTTTTCCTCCTTTCCCAGCAGCGTTTGTTTCCTTAAAACCAGCGGAAAATGCCATCAGCAACACATTTTCAACAACTTATTTAATTTTCAACACGCAATTTACGTGCGTTTAAGGGAGGTGAGTGCATTCTGAAGCTAAGTGCTGACCTCCAGAATAAAGTGAAAGATCTGTACATCCTTCTCTCCCAGAAAACAGAGCAACAGAACTTCTCAGGGTGAGCCTGATTCTGAGACTACTGAGTAACGGACACTCTGCAGATGGCAAGGAGCACACGGAAGAATGACAAGTTATTCCCAGTGGCTACTTGCTCACCCCAGCACAAAAATGTTACTGAGCTGCAGCTTTACCAGGCAACAGGGTTTTTTTTTGGCTCAAGCTTCTTACGACTGACTGCAGAAGAGTCCATGGCTATGTATATACCCTTCAAATGCAGAAACAGGGAGGTTACTCTGCTTACTTTCCAAGGACCATTTACTAAACTTGAATTTGGCTAACCGAGCAGAGCAGCAGGGAATTTATAAAGATTCCCTTAATGCTGCCTAGCGTGCAATCCAAGCACAGAGCTCGTACTGTACCAGCAAGAACCCGGGACTAAAGAGAAAATATAGAGGTGCTGAGTTGCTTGTAGGAAATTGGTTAATTGCAGACAAATGTTATCAATGGATTATACTTTAAATGACGGACATTGTTGCTTCACGTTTTGACAACGTGTGAACAGTCGGATGTGAAACTAGCTGTATAATTTGTCCTAGCTTTTTTCCCAGGGAAATGTAATATTCTTGAGAACCACAAAATAGTTGGGACATCCTATTAGGTATTTTACCTGTTGTAGCCATATTTCAAAAGGGTACAACCTGCATTTCAAAGGGAGGTTTGAAACAAAGGAATATTGTTCTCTTTGGTCTAAGTAACTTCAGGTTGGGTTCCTCACCCAAGTAAGGAACTTTGACAACATTCTATTACTGATAACGTTCCCAAGGTGAGACTTGGACTCTCCAGCTTGGGATGGCAGCGCAACCTGCGTTAAAGTGCAGTGAGCTGTTCATGCAATTATTTTTATTAATGGCATTAATAGGTAGCAGAAGATCATGAGTTATGAATTAGAGGGGGACATCTCTTCTACTAAGACGCAAAAGAGGAGAATATTTGCAGGTTTTATTTTGTTCACTATTGAGGTTATTTTGCATGAAAATTCCTATTCTAAGAGTTAAGTGGAGCTCTGACAGGGAATCCAGAATTGTCCAATTTTGTGGGGGTTTTTCCACAGTTCTTCATTCCATTTGCATGTTTGGAAGAATTTCCATGTAAAAGAAGCTTCCTTTTTCTTCAGCAGAACTATTAATGTGTGTGGACTTTAACTGGGTCAAAGTATAAGCTCTGTGTGCTGACAGAGTGCTAGGAAATCAAGTCTAATGAGTGGTCAGTTCACAGAAGTGACTCTAGAAATCCCTGAAAGCATACTGATTTATAGAAGGCAGTGCTGAGTATAGGGTTTCCATCTCTAAGGGACTGAATATTAGCAATGAAATGAAGAAGTGGTTTTCAACCTTTCTGAATTTGCAGACAATCTAAAAATATTTGTAGCGGAGAGGAATATCCATGTAATATATTTAACTTTGCAGATAATAAAACAGCTTGTTCAGAGCCTGCTGACAGGAAGCCCAGAGATCCCCAAAGGTTCACAGGCCATAAGCAGGAATTCACTAACACCAAATTATGTGCTCCAGTCTAGATTTGTTGCCTACCTTTGCTGCCTAACTTTGCCATGTTGTCCTGAACCTGCCTTATCATCTGGATTTGCATTGTGCTTACATGTCTAGAAATATAAAAATAAATCCACAGAAGTAACTTTATCACATTTATTTCTCTTCAAGAAAACCATATTTTGTGAAGGAAGGAAAAAGAATAAAACACTTCCATTCATATAGAAAGTGTCAGTAATTTACGTTCAATTTATCGATGACCACACAGCTGCACTCACTGTAGTTTAAAAGAAGAGAAAGCTCATATAATGCTCACATGGTCTCTGAAAGCACAGCATCTTAATAAAGGAAGAAGAAACCACCAGAGTAATTAGAAAGGTATATTGTAGTGCATATAATGGCAGAAGGATGTTTGTATTATAGTCCAACACATCATTAAGGATACAATTGTTATTTAATGTGGCACAATCATCTTTCTACTCTTCATGAAATCCACTTAAGTAATTACTTTTCTTAGCTCATTGGCTCTATGAACTGACAGTTTAGCAAAGTGCTATGTCTAAAGAAATACTGAATCCCCATTTTAATAACGCCCTACCTCTTTTTAAGCTTGACTCTTAAGGATTACTTGGTATGGCCACTTTCTCATTTGAAAAACTACAGAGCTCAGAGGAGAAGGGAATACTTGGGGTGGGGAGCAGGTGTGGGAAGAGTAGGAAAAGAAGTAATAAAATCTTACAGAGCTGTCTTCAAAACTGAAAATACCAAACTAAAAACCCCACTTTACAGTGAATCCCTTTTCCCCATTCTTGTTTTTGGAGCATACAAACATAAACTAAAATAACTGATCTGTTTGTACGTTTAGCCATTTCTGTATCTGGTAGTAGCAGAACACTAGCTCAGCAGTGCAGCACTTTGAGTCGCTTCTAATTCATTTTTAGGAGGAACAGTTTTACAAAGCATAGTTTTCCAGTATTGTCCTGAGCAAGTTGGTAGGGAACATTAAATAATCCATTTTTCAGTCTTCTAGCCTCTTTTGCACTTATGACTGTAATTACATAGGGGAGTAGCCAAACATTATCTACACACTCGAATACATCTATACACTTTTTTGCCTGTCGTGCATATTTTAATTTAGATTCCAAGACCACTCTGCAGAGCAAGCCCAGCATTCAGCAAGCACAGCACTGAAGTGGAACTTTTAAATTGCCCAACAGCCTGGGCTTGTTTTGTTTTCCTTGACTTTAAACTTTAAGCTCCTTTTCAAAGATGTTGTAGTCTTCTTTTTTACTAGTGATACAACAAGGTAGGTCTGAAATACCTTTATCTTATTTGGTAGATCTATGTTTGACGCTCTGTGTTTGAATAGATGTGTCAGCTGTATTTTACTTTATTATATAAAAAAGTTTCAGAATTTAATTAAGGGTCAAGTACCCGCAGTGGATAAATGCAACAGCTAAAACATATTTCTGATCTCTCTGAAGACAGCAATCATGAAAATTATTATCATTGAGTAAAACTGGTCTCAATGATGGTGACTGGTAGATGGAATCTGTGTTAGTCAGCCATAATTTACATAATAATGGGTTCTGAGTTTTCATCAGCACCTTTTGTTTGTACAGTGCTTGCTGCTACAGTAAATTGTCAAAATGTCATTCCTATTCAATCAGCCAGAAAATATCAACAGTAAACAAGGCACAAGAAGAAATTCTCTGATTAAAAGTATGATGGAGGAAACAGTAAAACAGGACACTGTAATAGTCACAGCAGTCTTTTTCTGGTATTTTCAGCAACATTGCTGAGCATCTTATGAAACATTATTATTTTTTAACGAAGCAGTACCACAGAGGAGGTGATGTCATTAGCAGAATCTCAGCAAACACTTGGATAACTAGTTTGTTTACACTTGTGTTTGTCATTACCTGTTTGTTTCCACTTCCATGTGGCAATCTTAACCCAAAACAAACTCACCTACAACACTGCTATCACTACAGGCTGGGTAGCCACAGACCTACAAGACCAGTGCCCAAAAGAAGCTTGACCAAGGATCAAATTGCTGGCTACTAAATTAAAATGCTGGCTCAAAGAAATCTCTCTTCATTCTCTAACAAGCCCACAAACCCCGATAGTAGTTGAGTTGAAATCATCTCAGTGTAACTTTCTGCCACCTCTCAAATTCACAGAAGTGCAGAAAGGAGGAGCATGAATTAGTCACGGTGTAGGCTTTACAGCCATCATGTACTGTATTAAAATTAAAAGTTTCACGTTGTGTTTGCAATAAAAATGAATAAAGTGGCATCCTGCCAATTAGAACCAGAAGCCACCCTTGTGCAGAACTGAAACATTTGGCTTATACATTACCGAATTTAGTTTTGAGTTAACGACAGGTTATATAAGCGTATCTTCAAAACAGAGAGGCAAAAAACTTTAAACAAGTTTCCTTATACTGAGGTTCATGAAGGTTGACACAGTCATCTCCTGTATCTAAACAGAACAAAACCCAATAAATGCTCCTCAAGAAGGTCTTCCAGCACCACGGTCTTAAAAATCCTCAAAAAAGGACATGATTATGTAGCTGAGTCACCACAGAAAAGACTCACAGCACCTTCTTTTGGAAATGAAGAGGAGTTTTAAAATCTATTGAAATGAAGTGTTGACATAAGGAAATATTTTTTAGAGCTTTCAGGTTCCTTTGCCATTCACTTTATTTTACTTGGCTACTTTTAATTTTTTCCCATTCCTTCTCTTTGAAAATCCTGCATTGTCCAAGGCCCTTCGATTAAGCAGCTCGCTTGAATGAAAGCGCTGTCACGATGTGGCGGCGCATCAATAAACAGGGTGCCTCTCAAAGCTGGAAAGAACGCTGAGAAATAAGGCTGATCAGTGGTAATTACTCTGACACTTCATGCAGTACAGGGAATTAACTCCTAGGACTTTGGGCTGAACGACGCAGTAGTAGTTGATGTTCCACATTGTGAATGCCTCAGTGCCTGAACCCATTATGAGTTTAAACGGAGATGGGAATTCACTGCATATAGGGCTTTTTTCTTTCGTTTTTTTCCCCAGTTAGGAATGTGAAGCAGAGTGCAGAAAATAGAAATAATTTGGGATGCTGAGCAGGCTGCATTTCTATTTTTTGCAAAGGTCTTTACATTAATTTTCCATTAAGATACAAATAATTGAATAAAGGGATGCCCACAGCAACTATATTTATGGGAATACACTCATCATGTTGAGGAAGACACCCATATGCCAAGTTAAGGAAGTGGAATTGCTCTAAGCCAGACCTGCAGGAACTAAGGTGCACAAAAACACATAGCGGGAGGGGTAATACAGCTAAAAAGGCAACTAGTTAGCAGCTGCCACTATGACCTTTAACTGCATCCATGGTAACTGGGCTAAAGATGGAGTTCCATTTTATTATCCTCACACCCACAATGTTAAGCCTATGAATCCCATTGCAATTTAATGGCTGAAATCAGAAGGCAGATCTGTGTTCATTGGACCAGTGCCGACATCCTCTTAGCTAATGAGTGCAATAAACATTTTCATGCCAGGAAACCAATGCAAGTGGAAATATTATGCCATGCAGAAATCTATCCCCCAAACACAAAGAAATGGTCAGTAAAGTCGGTCCTTTATGAGCATCTGAATATACGGCAATTTTCAGGTTTTAGGCCACGCATCTTTGAAGCAGGAAGATGTTTAACTCGTACATTCTGTAACACTATGGCAAGCGACAGCATTCAGTTTATATTAAGAATCATGGGGAAAATTATATATTCCAGAATTAATGCCTATTACTGTCTCCAATTATTTTCCTAAGGGAATGTAGTTTTTTAAATAGAATTTTTTTCTTACACGCTCCTAAAATGTATTTCATCCATTTCCAGGCTATGTACAGTACCCCCAGCTGAGCAGAAGACAGTAAACCAGCAAACTGTTTCAACAAGAAAGAAGGCTTTGTTCTAACTTTCACTGCTGCTGTAATTTGACTCACACAGTTTTTCTTAAGATTGGGTAACAACAATGTCATATCTTTGTCATGCGAGCTCAAAGCGAGACATCCTTACTTGGGCTGAAGAACCAGAACAATGACAACAGCAGTTAAAAAGATCCGCGCTAGATGCATCTTTGAATTCTTAAGAGGTTCCAACTCTAAACAACTCTAAAATTCAGTGGTAATCAGTAAAATCAACAATGAGCGGTATGGAGAGAAGCCAACAATTGGTTTGTAAGCCTTTACCTAGATAAAACAGAACAGCTGAGGAGTAACCACAATCATTTTAGAAATTATAGATATAGCAATTTAGCCACATTTTGCCATTCTGTCATTTATCTGCCTTGACCCCCAGCCTCCCCTAATGAACAAATGTCATTTGAACAACAAAACAGACTGGGGTGAAGAAGAAAACTCTGAATGCATAAACGTGCAGCTGGGAAATGAAGGTCACCCAAATCTCCTTGAACCTGGGGGTAAATCCACTGTATTTGCTTCAATGTGTTGCATCAAAGGCATAAAACTACATGAGTAAAGAGCACTGTGTGAAACATCCCTGCTCTTACAGCTAACTTCCTTCTCCCTCTTAAAATATGCAGAATTTGATTTTTGTTAAAATGCTAGCCTGGCATGAGGAGGGGGGGCTTAATGGCTTTTCCTGACAAGAGCTACATGGTTTTGTTGTGTTTTTTGCTTCTTGTGGAATATTGCCTAATACCCTTTGTAATGAAAAGCTTGAACTATTTTGCTAACAGAAGCTGCTTGTTTGGGTAACTGTAAAGGTCAGACAGAAAATAATTTTGGTGTTTTTTATCTTTTAAAATAATGTCACATTTTATCATGATGGTAACATCTTTGGACAACAAAGGAAAGGGAAAACTGAGGTTGTGATGCCCCAAACCATCAGGTTCACTCTTTCTGAAGACACATGAAGTTAAAAAAGCCGTTAGCCAATTACACCAAGGATCGGAAGTGTCACAGAAGCCAATGAAATCTCCCTGGTAACACTCAGAAATAATATGCTTTGGATCATACTGTACATTAAATGACAACTGTCAATTTTAAAAAGAAGCCCTCCAAAATCTTTGATGTATGACAATTTAGAAGTTGAAACACACTGTTCTTACCATTTAATATCTTTGAGATAAAAAGCTTTTGACGTGTTAACTAATATGAAGGCATAAGTGCTCCTCTCATTTCCCTAATACAGTACTGGACTGTGATGAGCAGCTTTTTGTGATAAATGTCATAAGAAGCAAGTCTTTATTTGGTTTAGAAGTATGTGCATTTATGGCTATTGCATTACATAACAATAGAGAGAGGTGAGATTTTGTATCCTAAATATTGTTCTTTGATATGTGTGGTATTTCCATTAAAATGGGCATTTGAATAGGCACTGATTGTCAATATTACCTACTGCACTTTTCTGTCTGGGGCTGTAGTACACGCCTGATTCAGAGGAAGCTGTCAGTCTCTGAATGTGCAGCCATTCTGGGATAACAGTTCTGTTGAATAATATGTTAATGGTCTTTTTCACGTTTGGTTGGTTTTGGTTTTGTTTTTCACTTTGCCAGGAAATCATTCATAACCTCTAGCTTCAGGCACCTGGCCTGGGTGGCTCCCAGGTGGCTGAGGAAACCTCCACGAGGCAGTGTCAGGTGTCAGTATGGAGGATGCTTGCTCCTACCCTATGAGCATATTCCAGCAGTTAAGATGGTGACCCAAATCCACGTGCCTTTGAGTATGGCCCAGCTGGAAGTCTCATATCTTGAGGATAACCCAAAGTTATACCTTGTCATGTTTCTCTGTCCAAAGACTTCTTCTATCAGAGCGACAGAGCTCAGGATTACATTTAGATAATTGGCCTGACATTGGGTAAAAGGGGCATTAGAGTGTGTAAGCCATAGGTGTTCAAGTAACAAGAGGCTGGTTCAGCAGAAGCATTCAGGTTCTGAATTTTGAGTGGTCTAAATTAACATCCTGTAAAAAAAGGAGCTGTCTAAAAAAAGGAGCTCTCTAAGTAAGCTTTGAGGTATTTCTGCTGGCTTTAATGAATTGTGTGTATGCTAATTGCTAGGCACGGTCTGGATGGGGATTTGTAGCCCTGAAAACCTCACATTGAAGGTTTACACTGCTCATGTGTTGGCAGAATATGTTTGAAGATGATTCAAAGACAAAGCTGCCCCTGTAAAGGTGAAGTCCTGAGCCATGCAGACCTCACCGACTGATGCCACTGGACTCTGGGGAAGAGATTAGTTCCTGAACTTCTTCTAATTAATTGTATAGGACTCGACTAAGAACACTGATGTATATTGGCTCAGATCACCTGTGGACTTTTTCTAGTTATCTTATTGAGGAGAAGACCACGGGTTAGCTATACCAAGACTGGGAAGCTTTACAAACTCATTCAGGAAATCAATAAAGCTGTATTCAGCAGAACAACATGAAGCAGCAGATGAGAGCATGGTGCCACATCTGTGGAGAAGGAAATAAATATGATCTTTTCGGAAGTCTTTCAGGCCCCAAAAGCAAGGCAAGAAAACATTGTTGAAACCTTGCTTGCACAAAACACTTGAAGATACAGACTTCATTGCTGTGGAACATTGGGACATTGGGACCTCCTAGCAAAGGTCCAATTCTGTGGGTGGGACAGATGCTGTTGGTTGAAGAGTAGACCGAGTATCCAGAACATTAGGACTAGTGAAAGACTTTGTGTTGACAAATGTGATACAGAACTCAGCTATGCGTATCCCATAAAGCACAGACTATTAACATAAGCTGCTAGAGGGCTGCTAGAGGAACCAAGCAAAAAAAGAAGGAAAACAGAGCTGTAACAGGACGGACCTTTAAACTTCCGTACACCCCAAATAATCTACATACACTGGAGAACTTTCAGAAAGCTGTGGTGGTACGACTGCTCACTATGATGTTGGAAGAGTAGACTTCTTAACAAATATTTCTGGTTGTGATCTCAAAATAGAAACTACCTATTTATAGGTGTGTTGTGTGACTAATTTAGTATCTTGTTCTTTGACAACTAAAACAAAAAAAAATAATTGAGTAAATCCATACAGATTTTTAAAAGAAATTGTCAGCCTATAGAAAAAGAACATTTTAGTGTACATTTGCACTTCCTCTCAGTAACCCAATGCATATCTAGGTACTTAGAAAAGATGGTGGAACTTCAGATATTCATTCCAGAACACCTTTATCTCAGTAATTAAGCCATTTCCTGTGAGACAAGAGAATAGGGTTGTTATTCTAGATAAGAATTATATTATATATAATACATTCTTATTTGCAGTAAAGAAGAGGGAGATTTGAGCTTTTCCTTTCCCACTTGATGAATGACTGATATATGGATGTCAAAGTATGAGAAAACATAACTTCTTTCTGGTTATGGCATGACATTTAAATCTTGCCAGACATGTATGTCTTATAATGGTTGATCTAGTTCATTCCAGAATCTTGTCTACTTTTAGAACCATCAAACAATGTCTTTAGGTGAATTAACCATTCCAGGGTGAAAAGAGATTCAGCCCTACTTGTATCACGTCAAGTTAATGAAGAATAATCATTAGTAATCAAAAAGGATGTTTAACAATAAGAAGGAATTATTAATCTTCTGAAATGAGCATAGAACATTAACTGGCATTTAAGAATTCCCAAGAACAGCTGGAGAAATATTCAGTACATTTATGATAATTTTGAGCAAGTCCTGACATGCAAGGAATGCTAGAGAAGGCAACCAGACAATGCAGTTTGTAGGATCCCTTCCCCTTCTGTTACTTTTTCACAAAATAATGTAGAACAGACATGGGATGCTTCTCCTCCTATTTTACAGAACTGGTAGCAAAGGAACAATTGCAAGTTTCTTCATTAATAGTCCAGACAATAGCAAGAAATTACTCCTGGAAGCATTTATGGATGTGTCAATGTTAAACAGCAAAGAGAACACTGTAGAACTGGTTGCTCCATAAACTAGGCTATTAGGAATAGGGTGCTTTAACACAGTCCTACCCTAAATCATCCTTCTCAAAATTAGTATAAAACCCATAGGACTGAATAACTGAAAGCACTGACTTAAAAATATGGAGGGATGATACGAGAGAAGAAACCAGACAGTAGTTCCAAATGGGATGATATAGCAAAAGACCAAACATGACTGCTGAATGATCAGTGAGGGAGCAGGGAACCATAGATTTCTGTTATAACTTGGAAAGGACGACGCTTGAGCACTGCTTCAACTCTGCTGCCCACATTTTCAAGAAGACACAGTGGAACTACTGGAGATGGTAGAGAGGAAATGCAGAAATATTTTGAAAATGGGAGAAAATGCCTTCCAGTGAGAGATTTAAGGAGTTGGGTCTTTCTGTTTATGAGGCAAAAGATTGAGAGGTGACATGCTCATGGCATATATACCTTCTCAGGCAGAAAATAATGGATATGAAAGGACTCTCTAATCTAGTGGAGAAAGGCATAATAAGAACCAAAGGCTAGAGCCTGAAGCCAGATGAATTCAAATTGGAAATAAGGCACACACTTTTAATGCTGATAGCTATTAGCTATCAGAACACATTATATAAGGAAGCGGTGGATTTTCCATCTCCTGAGATCTTCAAATCAAGATTAGATGCCTCTCAGGAAGATATACTTTAGCTGCAGAGAAACTATTTGGCTCAAGGTAGGGATAACTGTGTGAAAGATAAGTGCCTGTGATCGAGAAGAAAGCAGATTAGATGATCTAAGCGTTCCTTTTTGCTTTTTATGTTATGAAAATTTGAAAACCTGCAGTATGTAGCTGGGAGTTAATCTGAGTCTCCACCCCAGAATTAGCCCAATCAGATTACTGGCGCATTGAAGTAAAATTCATACCCCATTCCTCACTCTTTTGTATTTCTTTGCAGGGTTTACCCAGAGGGAAGTCAGATTACTGCTGTTTCCTTTCCTTCAGGATTCCACTAAGGCAATGGTTTATGTTGGAAAAATTGATGTTAACAGATGCAAAGATCTGCAACCACTGTTTAGACTTTCATTCACTTTCTGCTTCTAGAAGAGCTCACAAACACATCACTGTTTCTGGCATACACTTCTAGGACCGAGGCACGAAAAGATGCAGGAAGGTTGTGTTGACTGTACAGCCTACTAAGATTATTGTTTAGGACTTTGTACTTGCAGTCTTCACTCCTAAGCCACTGGCTACTACTAAAAAAATCCTTGATTCACATATGAACAACAGTGACAAGGAGAACGATCTTCTAACTTGCGGCATGCACAGACAGATACAGATGGTTGGGAATTTGTCATTGTTAATAATTACATCCTTTGTAAAGCAGTAATCTAATGTTAAATGGCATCTTTTGTGAAAGGGTACTGTCTAGTCCATATAGGGAAAAAACATGGGAATATCTTTTGCCTGATCCTGGCCTCCTGTATCAGACAACTAGCATAATACAGTTATGGGACTCGTACGTAAACAAACCTCTGCAGGCTAACAGTGATGACACCAAGGAAAGTAGTCAGTATGGCAGTATTTCATGGTTTTGGTGATACAACATGCATTCATTTAATACATTTGCTCTAAATTACTAGTTTAATTCAAGATTTTATGATTATGGTGGGAATATAACAGGGATTCACAACACAATGTAGGTAGGGGAAAAATGAAGGCAAAAGAATTTTTTTAACAGGAAGAAACAGAAAAAAAGTCATTGCATATTTAGAAATAAATACAACAAACTGCTGAAATTATGTTGCAAAAGGACAAGTTTATGCACAACATTTCTATGAAGTTTTAAGTCATAAGTAATTTTACTTAACTTGAACTATCAATGTCTGAAGTTGTCACTACAGCTTCCCTTCACTGCCAATGGAGAGAAATAGGTACTTCTAAAACATGCTGCAGCTGGCCTATTTGTGCCATCTAGTTGAGGATGAGATGACTCCTACCCTAGAATGATTATGAAAAGAGTCCAGGGTGACAACCTCAGATGTAGATGTCTCAGTTATACTTTTTTGTATTTGGTCAGATGAATCCTACTAATAAAACCTATGGATCCTGACACAGCTTCACTTTTTCCCTAATTTCCTATTGAAAAAGCAGCTAGTACGTAGCTATAGGGTATATAGACATGCATTTGTATTAGGTGCAATTTACTGTAGAATGGCTGGAAAATTGACATTAGATGTGTCAAATGTTGACATTTGGATGAAAAAAATAACCCCCCAAAATACTTCAGCTGAGAAATAAAATATTTTTGTGTGGAAATACTGACATGTGCTCCCATGGGAGCGACAAGTCTGTGCTTCAGGCTTCCAACCTTCTCTATAGGGCAGAGTCTCTGCCTGGACTACATATTCCAGGATCTGTCCTGGTTCTTTCTGCTGGTGATCCTAGTGGTGCCTCTTGGGAACCTCAGGGTCACGAAAAATCACAAGAGACGAGCCCACTCAAGCAACCAGAACAAGTCAGAAGATATTGGAAGCTTGAAGGAGCCAAATCATACGTTCTGCAAGGTACTGAAGTGGCATACAGAAGTATATTGAGTTTTGATAGAATGATGTCAGATTAATGTTTTAAAGAAGCAAATGACCTTTTTTTAAAAAAAGCCCACACAGTTTGGAATCAACAAGCAGACTTCTCCACATCCAGATTGATTATGCCATCTTCAAAGACAGATGAATTATGGCTGTACATTTCTTTCTTATTTTGTTAATGCATATACACTTTGTAATCTTGTAAGTCCACACATACTTCAATAGGCTTATGATAGTATTTTGCTTCCCTTCCCTCCCCTTCCCCCTCCTTTTCTTTTGCTTTCTCTCTACTTTCTCTCTTGCTTTTTCTTCCCCTCTTTTTGAAGAACTGTGAATGATGCTAATAAACTTTATACTAATTTTACGAATCTATGGTGATGCTTCCTAGTAAGGGTGAGAGCACAGGAAAACACAAATAAATTAGATCTACTTGACAGTTTATCAAATCAAACTTGAATGCAAAGATATGCATAAGTTAGGTTCAGAAATATCTTTGAAGATAAAGCTTATGCATAACATTTCTGGAGATAACATCATGTTCAACTGAGAAAGGCTGCATTAATCATGTGCATAAAATAGTAATCTTTGTGAATGGTCTACACAAAATCAAGAAGCCAGGATTCTGTCTCCTAATTCCAGCAGGAGGGAACTGAAAGGCAGGAAAACCTAATTTCAGTGCCTCCTTCATACAAAAATCTCAGCTTTAAGAAGGAGAAAACCAATGACTGAACAACCTTTGAGGTTTTGAGTTTCATTCAAAGAGATTTGCTGATGTTGCAGTATTTGTCAATAAAACTAAGGCAGAGAAACAGACTCCTCTTAGTTATCTTTGGAATTTAAATTAATCTGCTTACAACAGCGTATGATACAATGCAATTTAAAAAATAGACTTTAATTTATACTATACTCAACCAAAAGCTACAATGACATAGCCAAGAACTCAAAAAATAGAACATCTGAAAAAAGTTTGCCTTTTAAATATGCATAATGCTTTGCATTGGATTATACAGTCACATATTTATCTTTACAGATGTCACCTGGCATTTTCCCAAACCTTCATGCCCTCTCTCTACAAGTTCCAAGCTGCCACAGGCTTCTCCGTTCAATTTCTTCCCCATAGGAGGTCCTTTCACTCAGCTCTATTTTCACTCATTTTAGTGAAATAATTTGTGAATTCAGTATGAGATTCACTGGTCACAGTAACAGTCCTACCTTAGAATTTTTAGCTGAGCTTAGAATCCCTCAGACTGTCCTGTTCTACTCAGAAACACCCCATCTGATCTGGACAGCTCTGTTCACTCATCCTGAAAAGATGGATGCAGTGGGCATTGCTTGATTCCCTACCTCCAAGTGTAAGGACTTCCTACATACTTCCCAAATACCCAACTTCCTTTCCTAGCGTGTTCCTCTTCCCCTTCTTATGATGTATCTGTTCCTTGCCCTCTAATCTACTTCCTGCAGCCCAAGTCTTCTTCTTTCTCACCAGTATTTATTTGATGTTACCCAAATGAACATGTTCTTTGTAAGTCTAGAACATAATTTTATTAATTGGATCATAATTTCAGCCTTCTAATGTCTCCCGTGACAAAGAAGGCTCAGTGACTTCTTTGGATTCCAATGATGGGACAAATTTATTTGGTCTTAGAGACTTATTAGGCTACTAAGCAGAAATTTTAATTGCTTCTACCAGTCCCACTTTTCCTTGTTTTCTCACATTAGAATATGGTGGCCCCCTTCTCCATGCCAGTAAGAAATCCTTAGCACAAAAATTGGAGAGCAAATCTCCCTGCTTTCCCTGCTGCGCAGTAGTTGGGATGGATTAATTCCCTGAAGGTAAGGGTCTGACTATCTGGGGAGCAACTTTGCTGAAAATGATCTGGGAGGAAGCAGGCTAACATGAGTCAGCAGTACGCCCTCGGAGTGATGAAAACTAATGCCATCTAAGGCAACATGAGCAAGATGAAAGTTTGGACCAGATGATCTTCTGAGCTCCCTCCCAACCAGGGCTGTTCTATAATGATTCCATAATAACTACATTAATGGGACATTGAGATAAGTTATGATTCTCGTTTAGTTGTCCATGTCCAGATATTGTGCCCAGTTTTGGGAACACAAGACAAGCAACACGCAAATAAGCATTATCCAGGGTCTAAAACACACTCACTATAAGGAATGTCTGCGGGCTTTTTCAGCCTGAAGAAATGGCAGCAGGGGGTCCTCAGAGCCACCTTTTGATGCTTATGAGTAGCGTAGTAAGATGGCTGAGCTGAGTTTATTACTGAGATGCACGGCAAGAGAACAAGAGATAATGCTCTGGAGTGAGGGATGTTCTTTATGGATATGGATACAAGGAAAAGCTTTAACTGTGAAGAAAATGATCAGAGAAGCTATGAAAGCCTTGGAGATCTGATTGGATGAAGTCCAGGAAGGTGGTGGAGGCCCTACCCTTAGAGGTGTTTAAGGCCAGGCTGGATGAGGCTCTGGCCAGCCTGATCTAGGGTGGGGTGTCCCTGCCCATTGCAGGGGAGTTGGAACTGGATGATCCTGTGGTCCCTTCTAACCCAGACTGACTGTATGACTTGGTCTAGGTGATCCTGCTGTGTCAGGGGGATTGGACTAGATGATCTTTCGAGGTCCCTTCCAATCCTTACTGATTCTATGATTCTAGTCCTGAGCAACCACTGAACTCAGTGATGACCTTATTCCAAGAAGCAGGTCAGACTAGAGATCTTCTGAGATGCCATAAGCTAAAATGATTCTGTAATTCTGTGAAACCTCATCTGAAAACATTTTCCCAAAAGTTCCTCACTTGTCCAACTTAGAATGGGTTTGGATTTATATCAGTGCTATGGGTCCTTTTAAAATTCCAGGCCTTCGCTCTAAGGCACGGAAGACCTGGAACACTTCAAAGGAGAGACATCTTGAATTTTTCGATGCGTACAAAGTAAGATTATCTCTCTGGACTCACTGGATGCTACTGAGTGGTTTTGCCTGAAAGAGAAGAAAATGAACTTTGAGGTAAAATGACTATTTAAAAAAATGATCCTCAGACTCTGCTAGCCTACCACTGGTGCCACAAAAGCTGCTGATAATCCATCATGACTAGAGTGAAAGTCCACCTCCCCACAGCACCAGCTAGACATGACATGTTGAAAACCAGGTAAATTGCCAAATATTACTTAAATTTTAGTGGGAGTGCCAAAGTTGGGCAAATCAAGAGGTGAACCAGAATACACTCTGTCCTTTATGCACTATGTTGCTTTAAAGTGGTTTTGTATGGAATGAGTAATTCATTGTGTTGGTCAGTGGTAGAGATTAGACCTGGTATGAGCTGCAACCCTGTAATTGTATTTTACCCCTACCTCCATGCCCTCACTCCCCCCGACCAAAAAAGTTAAGGCTATTGCTGACCTACAGTAAGGATTTCTCTGAGATGGTATCATTTAGCTAAGAGATGAGTAGGGACATCTACCAAAATTAGTAGAAAATTAAGACAACAATGCATATGTAAGTAAACATAAAAGACAGTCACCACCAACAAAAAAGAAAACAGTGCATTTTGTCATCTTTTATAAAACAGAATGTGTGAAATACATCAATGTTGATTTAAACTTTGAAATCAGATGTTTCCTGGAGAAAAAGACCTAATAAAAAAACTGAACTGTAGAAAAAATTGAGTGGTAACTAAAGGTGAAGTATTTAAAAAATGGAATATACAAAGAAAAGGAAATCAGAAATATAATCACATAAAGCAGTAGTTTACTAAATGAACTAAACCCATATTCAAAAGAAAGAGAAAAGATAGGAGGATACTTTCCTGAGTGCATCTGAGTTATCAGAGTGTTGATTAAACTTGTAAGTGATACCACAAGTGGAATTTTTATATACAGAAGAGCCCTTTGGGAAGTAAGAAATGTGTGCACTTTAAGCCATTTTTTCTGAAGAAGCCAAGGAAAATGTAGAATGTTTGTAAGGTGTCTTGAACGGGCAGAATTACACCAGAGGAACACAGGCAGATCTACAGAACTACATGCACAGTTTTTAGGGCTGAAACAGGGAAGGACTTCCTCATATCACAAGGAGCAAGAGAGAAGCAGTTGCAGAGTCCTGAAGAGAGGAGTGCAAAGCAATAAAACTACATTCGGAAAATCTATCGGTCTTTTGTGGACTTGAGGTTGCCACACTGCCTCTGATAGGAGGCAAATGCAAGGCACAAAGACTCTATCAGAAAATGATGTTCCTTCTAATTTTTGCCCATTTGTATGGGAAAGTGAGGCATGCAAAAGCATCTCGTTGAATTTCTGTCTGAAATACAACTCAGCAGTGTTCTGCTTATCCACGACAACATCTTACTCGTACATTTCTGACTTGTCTCACTTCAGACTGAAGGGCTGTTTCAGAGCAGTAGCTTCCACAATGATTTCTTACTGGATATTTTCAGGCAGCCAGTGACATGGATTAGTTTTTGTAGTCGAGGAGTTTTGGGGCAGAAGTAGGCGATAGCACACTTTGCCCTGAGTAAATACTGTTCATGTAACCATCTGTACAATTGCAGTCACTAGCCAGACCACCATTTCCTGAGGCCTGGATAAAAATATTTCCTCCACCACAATAACCCTAGGGGAATAAAAAAAAAAAATCAACCCAAAACAAAACTGAGCTTTCCATTCAGGCCTTTTATTTTAAACAGCCAGTGTTATATTTCTGCCAAACTTAGAAGGTGTTTTTGATTATGTAGCTTTCAACTATCACGGAATTAATATAGAAAAACTTCTTGTTCTTCAGGGAGCCCTGTCATACATCTGCAAAATAACATTCTTTTTATGTACCTACACATTAACATTGACATCCATTCCTTCATTTAATTAACAACATTTGAATGTAGTTTCCTTTCATGTAGTAATTGTATTTTTTATTTCTAAACTGATCTCTTGTTTTGGATGGGAATACAATTGGAAAATGTCAAGATTCATCCAGAAAAAAACCAGTAACAATAAGAGGTTCCTTTTTCCCCTGTGGTCTTTGAAACCCAAACCTGGATCTTTCCTAGCAAGTTTTGGAAAAAACCCAAAAAACCAACTGAGGTAGGAAATGAACCTCTAGATTTTAACTTGAAGGAAGAACTTTCTAAAATTGTAGTTCTCGCTTTCAGTGAATTCAAAGCTAACCTGCTAAGTCTGGGAACTTTCATGTCTTTGCTACATGGTTCACCCTGGTAGCAACTATAAATGGTTATTAATGTAGGTACTCACACTGGAGAAGCTAGTGCATGTATTACATGTCTGCCAAGGAGTTGAATTGCAAAGAAAGAGAAGTTAAAAATGCATTAGTAACGCTTAACTTCAACAGTCAGATAAAAGATATACGGTGGAGGAATGCAATCCAGTATTCACTAGCTACTTGAATTTCTTTAATAAAGCTGACAAACTCATGAATATTAAAATGAGTCTTGGGTTATGTGTCCTTAAGTAAGTTGTTCCTATTGTATTTGGTAAATGGTGTCCATGAAGTTATTAAAAAAGAGAAAAGAGGAGAAAGTGAGGTTAGATCACAGGGGAAAAAGGTCAACCTTTTGGGAGGAGCATTAGCACTCTGTTCAGTACTTCATCAGAAGGAAAAGGTTTGGTGTTTTCTAAAAAGAGGAGAATTTAAGTATATGAAAGGCAAGCCGTGAGTTTATGAAGCTCATATGTGTGTAGAGTCAGAAAACACCGTAGCATGTTCTTTCTTTATACATTAGTGAAAAAATTAATCAAGTTAAATCCTTTAACATGGCAAGTGATAGCTTTTTCTCTTTACAGTATGATTAATTCTTTATAGTAGCTTCTATGGTGTTATACATCATTATCATAGTAAGATAAAAAGATGAACTTTGTAGCTGGAATAGAAAGAAACCTTTTTGAGTAGGTCTGGAATAAGGTACCTAGATACACATCCACAAATCCCTAATAAAAGTATATCATTTATTCTGACAGGTTTCTTTCTTTAATTAGTGAAACTATATAATTAATAAACTTATGTGTTATACATATGAGTGAACATTTATAAGATAGCCCTGAAGAATATCTTTTTCATGAAATTTGGAAAAGTAGCAGGAATAAAAGATACTTCTAAGATACTGTTAACTACTTGTGAGTATCCAAAAGAATAAATAAAAGTTCAGAATGGGCATATGAGCAATATCAAAATGCATATTATACCAGAGGTTTATTTACAGCTGAAATCTTGTCACTGGCAAAAGTGACAGGATTTCTCCTTCTCTTACCAGTCTTCAAATTCAGATGCCTTGAAAAGAAGATACTTTGCGTTTCACAAACAAAAGCATTTTTGATCAGTTAGGTCAGCAGCAGCTTCTATATTTTTGAAACAAAACCTGGTGGAAAAAAAGAAGTATCTTTCAGATACTAGATTATCCCTTTAATGCCTACATTAATATTAAATAAAACCTGCAAATACAGTGCCTCAGCTTTGGAAAATATATTAATTGGGTGTATGTCAGGAATAAAATCCAGGAATTCACTTTTAATATTTCTCAAATCAAAAGCTTCTTGTTCTTAACAGCTAACCCATTTAGATATTCCGTCCCTCTCCCCCTTCCAAAAGCCAGCTCTTTCCGCTGGCTGCTGCACTTCAGCACTGTCTACACAGGTTACAAACAGTGAAATGCACTACAGCCATCTACATTTATACGTGTCCTAGTGTCAATGTTATTTCCACAAATGGCTGAAAAAACACATGATTTTGCTTAATGCTCAGAGCTGCATTTACTCCCAAGCACCTCTGAAAACGGCAATTAAGTGCTAAGTTTTCTTTGAGGAACTGATGCAAAGTACCATTCAAAAGCAAAAGGAGATTCCCAACACATAGGGTCTTTTTTCTGATTTTCTATATTTCCATGTAAAACACAGACATCTAACTGAAAACTATATAAATGCCAGCAAAATAAGTAAATCTTACTGCAGAATTTTATTATAGATAGTTCACAGTTCCTTTGGTTAGCAGTGCATGTTTCAAGCATTGCTGAGTGAAAATGATCTATTTATTGATATAGTAGAAAGCACATAACACTAGGAGACAAATCTCTTAAGAGTTCAAACCTGCAAATAAGTTTGCTTAAATGTACTCCTATTAATCGATCAGCTAAAATCAATGAAACTACTCATGTGCATAAATTTATGCAAAACTGCTTCAAGACAGGAGATTTCGTTTTTAATTATTTTTGGTCACTGGCAGAAATGGAGACTACAGTTTCTCCCAGAAAAGATGACAAAACTGCTTAGAATGTGGCATAAAGGAACAATGTGTAAGCAGTCTCATCCAGGAATACATCAGCACACTGATGCCACCATAGAGGATGCAGAGGATGACTGACCATTATATTACAAAGCCTTTGGAGGAGACATCCCACACAAATTTTATAAAATACAGATCAAGGACTCAAGGTAGCTGCTTGATGCACAGTTCACTCTGAATAATTTGTTAGACAAACATCACCTCCTGTTTCTATTTTTAAATTGTAGAAGAACACTTCAGATTTTTTAGCATTTTTGTAGATTTATTATTCAGAATTATTCCCTGAATGAAGGTGTATCATTGATGAGCACTTCACTGCAAGTGCTTGATATTCAAAATTTGGCATTCAATATTGTTATGTTGGCTGGTTGCAGCAGAACACATCACATGTGTTTCTCTGAGTGGAAGTAACTCAGAGTCAGGTTTTCTCTTGCAAAGCGTCATAATTCAGAAATCAAAAATCACTTTCTATTCCCATTTTGCATTAATCAGAAGACATCTCAAAAACATTTTGGCTGCAGGCACATTTGTTGAGAATTAAACCAGCATTATTTTCACAGAATTATTTTGTCCTATTATGTTTCTATTTATGTCCTATAATGTCTCTACTATTCAGCTATAACAAGAAGGTTTATCAAAAGATATATCATCATTAAAAAACCCCAACAAAACCAAATAGAGATAATTTTGTCCAGCTGCACAATCCCCCAGCTGGGATACTGTGGAATGTCCCATGCCTTATTCATCAGGCCTAATATGTTAAGAATAAAACTTCCAAAAAGTGACACCACTGAAGACTTATAGCTTCAGCTATCTAAAATCAGTCAGATTACATGCTTGAGAATGACGAGACTTCTTTACGACTTGCATGGTCATAAAATGAGGGACATTCCTATCTTGGTCCTGCTTCTGGAGAACTACTTCCCACATCATGGAACAACATTTTTCATGGTTCCACTGCTGTTGAAAAATCCTATAATAAATAGACAATTGCAAAAACAAGGTTAAACAAAAAAGAAAAACAACCCAAACAAAACAGAATGAAATAGGTCCTAAGTCCTATTTTTCTTGAGGAAGTAGAAAATGGCTAAAGAATTGGAAGTGAGATATGTAAAGAAATCACACTGCTTTTAACACAAGCAATACTCAGTAACTTCTTAGCCCTGGCTTGCAGTCAGTTAACCATCTGCTCATAGCTGAACTTTTTCTTCTTCAGTGTAGTTGAACTATATCAACAGAAACAATTTTTTCAGGGAGAGTAAATGTACCGCTAAGAACAGTTTGATGAAAGACTGAAACTCTGTATTCCTGGAAAGTAAGTCTTCCTGTAACAAGCAGCTAACATTTGAACACGTCAAAGCAAGCCTTTTACAACAGAAGATAAGAGCAGTTGAATGATTCTTACATAGTGGTAACTGGCCCAAAAGACAATGTTGTGTATGGTAAATTATTCTAGGAATTTCGTTTCCCTCAGCCTTGAAAAGAACTTTACCATGACTCAGTATGTTAGGCTTCACTCCCAGTTTCGTTTGGGAGATTTGGGTCTGACATAGCAGACCAACTGTACAAGCAAACATTTTATTGATGCAGGCAATGCTGTTGGCACAGGCAGTGGTAAGATAATGGCTGGATACATATTAGGGATGGCTCATAAAATAATGGCAGTCTGAGGTGGGCTGTTCATTCATGGTTTTAATTTTAACTATGTTGTTAAATGCTACGCTGCAGAAGCTTTAATGTTTGAGCAACTATATTAATCTAAAAGTGCTGTTATTGATAAAAATTCTTTTGTTTTTTGAATTCGTGAATAACGTACCGTCAGAAATCCTTTACTGCTGGTATAAGCTACAGCTGTGCCAGAGGGAACAGCTACACTAACCTAGTGTCACTATCTCAGCATGTGGCCTGTTCAAAGTCACTGTTTACATGGACTTTCTACCATATGGAGTTATCAACCATTTTATTGCAAATACCTTACTGCTGCTTTGTACTTCCAGAGTGAGAATACAGCAAGAGAGACTTTGTTTTCTTCTTTTCTCCTTTCAAAGAGAAAAAGAAACAGAAACATGATGAGGACAAGATTTAACTCTCTCCCTAGTAATTCTCTCCAGCTAGAAACACGCATCGTTCTAAATATCAACATATATAAATATACTTATTAATATATAGTAAAATCTCGTATTTTAAATAGCCTACCTCCTCACTCTCAAATGCTGGCCATGTCATTTCACCTCTGAAAGAAGGAAGAACTTTTCCTCTGAGGGGGTGCCCCACGGCTGCCCCCAGGCTGGACCTGCCTCTGTGCCCGCTGAATGCCTGGGCAGAAAACATGCTTCTTTAGCACATGTGACTTCCTGTTTGCCTGAACACATGGGGTATTCTTTGGTGGTATTAATATGTGAGTAGGTGGTTAGGACCCTGCCAGGCATGTTTGGGCAGGCTGCCCGAGGCCCCAGTGTGGACCCTGCGCAGGCACAATGTGTTCTTGTCTGCTCCTGGGAACGTATTTTGAGCAAGTGAGGTAGACATACCTCTGGAAACCTGAGTAAAGCAAACTGTTCCGGTTCATGTTAAGAGGGAAAAGGAAATGAATAAACATTATAAATCTCCGTTAGCACACCAAGACCAAAGAGCTTTCTTTTATGCACAATAATGGTAAGTTAAAAGATTTTTTTTGAGCTCTCCTGTGGAACAGGAATTCCATGAAAACCTCTGGAACAATTCAGATGTGTGTAGATGAAAAAGGTACTTCAGGAGTGTTTGTTAGTGCATGCAAAGACTTCCCAGCAAAACAACGTATCAGGAGAAAAATATCACTTTGTTGATCCTGAATGTTTTCCCAGAATTTGACAGACACTGCTCTATTACAGATCTGCTTTGAAGAGTATGTCCTTGGTTCATGACTCTGGTCTTCCACAGTTACTGAATTAAGAGAAGGCTAGAAAGCTAGACCTCAAATCTGTGTGATTTCAGTAGAATAATACTGCAGCAGCTCCAGCACAGAATGGTTTCTCAAGTCTTTCGAATTAGCTTGGGTTTGCATAGCCCCAGGCTAGTCCTGCTGAGAAAGTATCACCAAGTTGAGACTCAGTAGTGGCTTCGTTCATTCTCACCTACCTCCCAGGTGGGTTGCTGACAGATATGTATCCCAGTCCTAAACCATCACATGTATGGGTTTCTGAAATGAGATTTTGAAATTCTAGCTTGTAGGAGATTGCTGAATAATTAAGATGGAAGGAAACACCATATCAGAACACTGTAAGTCCATGAAAGAAGTAAACTTTTGTTTTGGATAAATATAGTCTAGCCTCATTGCTGTTTTCATGGATCAATGATAAACTCTATACAAGGAAATTTTCCTTTGCCAAGGAAAAAACACATTAATAAGAATATAAAATATTTTAATCCCTACATGCAAGGTAGAAGGAGTTGAAATGGTATGAAGATAAGCTTTCCTTGGTGCTTCAGTATTGCAGATGACAGTATTTGGTTGCTGGAAAAATTCTATCTTACAGATGATACGGCAACTTTACTCCACTGGCTCTGAGTACGCTAGTGGCATTGGAACAAAGATCCAGATAAGACAAAGCAAAATAAATGTAGCTGTGTGTAAACTCAACAAAGATGATGGAACAACTTTGATTAACGTTAGAGATATAGCCAGTTACAGCAAAAACTCCAGTGAAGGGAGCAGTAGTGATAACGGGCAATGTATTGACCAGAAAGAGACGATGTCAGAGAGAAGACAGACACTACATTAGGTTGTGTTAATTGGAGCATCATATGCAATACAAAAAAGGCAGTTTTTCCACTCTCTTTGACTTTCGTCCAGAGAGCTGCACATAGTTTGGCCTACCTTGTTTATCAAAGGATACAGACAAATTAGAAGGACTTAAGAGAAGGACATCAAAAATGATAAAAGGTGTTGAAAATAAGACCCAGAAGGAAAGCTTAAGAGACAGGGATATGTTCAGGATAGAGAAAAGAAACCGAAAGGGACACAGAGTAACTCTTGATAATTGCATCAAGGGGTGGAACCAAGAGAATAGGGACCAATTGTTCTCATTAGTCAGTGAGGGCAAAACAAGAAGTTTTAGCTGCAACATAGATAACAGGGTTAAATATTGGGAAAAACTTTACAACTGCAGTAACAGTTAGGTCATGGAGCAAACTGTCAGAAGGTTTTCCAGAATCACCTCCACTGCAGGATTTTAAGGCCAGCCTTGATGTTGAACCATCAGCAATGGTTTAATGACATCAATCCTGACACAAAACAGAAGAGAAGAAGGAAAAAAAGACTGGTCTGAAAGACTTGGATGGAATGTGTTTACTTGTAAATAACTCTGCTATTCTCTGACCCGGTGCCATACAGTGAAAACATTATTTGCAGTTGTTATTTTTTCCCCTGTTATCCCTACCTTCATCTGAAAGAGAAAATAGAGAGACATGGTTTACAGGATTAATACCAATATATATCTGCCTTATTAATGTAGACACACTTATGCATTTAGAGATGTGACCACATTTCCCATTCTTGGACCAGCTCGTGATCAGTGTGCATTCTGAGTGTCAGCTGGAAACAGAAGCTTTTGTATCTTCCACTCACAGGGTGACTTCTGGGTCTGAGTAGTGGCTCGTGGTTAGTGGTTATGCCTGTAAACTTTCTGTAGTGTGCTACAGGTAATGGCAAGGTTTGCCTTCAAAGCCCTTTCAAACCTTCACTCCCGTACTTTCCATTAAGTAGTAAAAGCACAATTTACAGCCTATACCTACACTTTCTCTGTTTAGAGCAAGACAAATTCTAAAGTAAATGTCTTTCATGATTGCAGTGCCCCTAGCCCTGCTCTACCTGCTTGCCTGACATTGTTTATGTAGCTCAGACTGTTAAAACTCAAGACAAAAACACCGTGCATCAGCATTTGCAAAACGAGAGCTAGTATCAAAACATAGGAAAGCAACAGCTTATATTAAAGACAAACTTTTTTCAATTACTCTAAGTAATTCCCAATGTATAAATGCAAATCAGATTAATGTATACACCAAGATTCTGAGGTACCAATACACAATTAAACAGAAAGGGAGAGGGAGGCTGTTCTTCTTTTTGTTGTCTACTGCATTGAAATACTAAGTGTCCTCAAACCACTGCTTAATGACATAGACTGGAAATTAAGTAGCTGAGCGAACCTCCTATATGGACATGTTCTGCCAACAACCATTCCAGTGCCAGCAATAAATTCCCACACTAAACAGTTTAAACTTGGCATCCTCATTTGTGATGCTGTACTTATGCTACACTCACAAGATTGATTTTCTGAATTCAAAGTATTCTATCAAATGAATTATTAGAAAAATGACATTTTGGATGTCAACCATATGTCTAGAGCAAATGAATCCGATATTTGAACAAAACACTATTGTTATCAAGAGAAATTTTTGGTGGTTTGAACAATGATAGCTACAGTCAGGGTCAGTCAGGTTTCCATTCTAACTCCCACTTTCAGGAGACTAAATCCAATGCAGACTGAGGCTGACAAGCAGCTCTCATATGAGAAAAGATGCTTTTTTTAGTAACCAATGGAAATACAAAATTTTGTAACAAATCTTCATTATTTTTTTGAATATTTCACCTGGTTTAAAAGAGATCTTATGCTTGTATAACAGAAATGGTTTTCAATTGAAACTGGAATTTGTCCAAAGACCAGTTCAGAATGTTTTAGGTCTTCTGACAGTGAAAAAGGAGGACGTATGGATGTTTAAACTGGACTGCAAAACAAACCAAACAGAAAAAGCTTCATAAGCATTTTAAAATGTGGATGTAATATGAATGTGCAGCAGCTGGATTGACACAATGGACCCTAACGGCTCCTTCAGGTTCTTTTCAGAGTACGAAAGACAACATTTTTGGGAAAAAGCCTATATTTTTGCAAACAGCTGCATTTAAACAATGACACAGGCAATGTTATCATATGACTGTCCCAACAGAAAAGAGCTCTTGTTTAATGGAGGTATTCAGTATCTGGATATAAGGTTGTCCATGCACCAGCAAGGAATAGCAGTGAGAGTACTGCTAGTTCCAGGACTGTGAAACACTTAGCTGACAAATTCCATAACCAAAAATAATGTAGCCTTGCCCTTTATTTCCTCACCTGCCAGTTTCCAAAGATCATTCAAATTTTAAAAATGTTGCTTACATAACTAAGCTCATTTTCTGTTAGAAATAATGAAAGATGTTTTTGATTTATTGTGCAATTTTATCTGATTTATGAAAACCACTTTTGTCCACTCTTTTCTATTACAAGTATGTGCACTGTACTGGGAATACTGAGCTAATGCCCTCGAGGAAGACCATGTGACTGCAATTATTTATGAATTAACATGTCACAGATTTGAAGCTTTGAGACAAACACATTTCCCAGCTGCACATTTGTGACTTCTTAGTTTGCAAATGGAGCAGATGAAATAATGACCTGCTCTAACTCTCTACTCCTTTTATATATATATTGGTTAGTTTACTTGCTGGCTATGTAAAGGCAGGTAGGAATACTTGTGCAGACATTTATCATTCAGAGAAAGTATAAATTAAACATGCCATTTCTTTATCAGCTATGATAATAAATACTTGATGTCAGACTGTATTTCTCTACAAGTGACGTAGGAAAGATACATTGCTTTTAACACATCGTTTGCCTTTAGAGATACAAAAATGAATTGTGAATGCTAATGCTGCTTAAAGCCAACCCAGTACAGGAGTAAAAGCCCGCAACTAAAGAGTGCTCTGCTTTATAAAGCACACTAACATGTGCTTAGTTAATGCTTTAACATGATTTGTGCTTTGGGAGGCAAACAATAATTTGGCCAATATTATTAGATAAATACTTGTTTGGTTTGTCCCCCAAACTTAAAAGTCAAGCTGAAATCAAACTCAGATGTCTTAATCGATAGCACAAACATAAAGACAATAAATGTATGTAAAATACATATGGTTTTGCTATTCAGATATAAACAAGTGTGGCTGATAAACATACATACATATATGTGCTAGCTGTCTATGAAAACTGAGTTGAAAGCCCGTTTTCAAGCATGACCTGTGATAAACAAATGCCTATAAATAAACAATAAACCAAGATAATACTAGAATAACACCAATTATAACAATTATGATGACTTCTAGTCATCATGAAGTATTGTTTCAATTCCATCTTAAAACAGGAAAAGCTCCCAATTGTTCTTATATCAACTGGTAACTGATTCCACATTTGTGGAGCCTTGAAACAAAAAGCTTTTTATCCCTAGTTTGTATTCATTCCAGGGTGTGGTAGCTCCACAGTATGAATAGAGTGTAATGTATAAGCTGCTCTGAGCAAAAGCAGCAGGTTGAAGTAGTGGACACTGACTGGCACAGTACTCTAATTGCTATTTTATACCCAAGCATAGGAATTTGCAGAGGGTGAAAAAAGTTGTATCTAAGGATGACACAATTGGCAAATTGAAACTACGATTAAAATCTATGGAATTATATGCAGCATTTCCTATCATGCAGATAGACATGTATGGAATTGAACCCCACAAGAGAACACGATGTGGGAAAATCCCCTGGAATTCTGATAATCAGTGTGTACTAGTAACCATAACCTTAAAACTGCCTCTTCATTCCCATTTGTAAACACCAGGGTGTAGGATAACTTAAACATGAAATTTGTATGTATATGTAATGTACCTAGTTGCTGTCTCTTCTTTAAACATATAAATAAACCATCAAAGATTATTTTCCGTCCTTCAAATCCATTTGTTTTTCTGGTACTGATTTCCATGTTTTCCCCAGATAAGTTCTCAGAAGTCTGGAGAACTGGTAGGATTATGGCATCAAAAGAGACAAAAGACTGGAAGCTGTTTAATGTTAGGAGTTCAAGACACTTAGATCATACTCTGTAAAAAAAATGTTGTTTTTTCCCCACAAAAACTTACATGACTTAAATTCCTGACAAACACATGAGAAAAAGGTTCATTCAGCCCTTTGAGAAAGTTTTTAATACTGCCAGTTGCTGAGTTCCCTAGAAAGTCTTCATCAAAAAGGGGGACGGTATCAAGATTTGATCTTGCTAAAGATAAAAATAAAGCAGATAAAAATAAGAAAGCTCAGTGGCAGTTGTTTCTTAAATCACAAAAGCACTGTAAAGGACAGAGTAAAATGGAGTCATTTTAACTTTTCCCCAGTCTTTCTAAGAGTCATGGTCAGGGAACTGCCACACTGCCACTGAAGCACCCAAAAAAAGTATTCTAAATAAAAAAAGGAAGGGTGGCACGCCTGTAAAGGTGGGATGTCTGCCTGAGAAAAGCATTTGTGAAGAGTGCCTGTCACCCACAATGTAGTGCAAAATAAAGTATGCAAAGATGTGTCTGGGGCAAGTGATGATGCCTGCGATCAGGCAGGAGGGCATCCCTATATCATGCCCCAAATGGGCCTCATTGATGGTGTCCATAAATGGAGCAGGTAGGATAACACCCGCTCACCTTTTCTCAAGCTTGTGTATGAATCATGTCTTGGCCAGAGCACCTTCACAGTGTTGCCACTCAGCACCAGCCACTTCCTTTGATTAACAGAGGAACAGTGCAAAAATGATACCTTTCCAGAAAGGGAGCTGCTGGAACGGAAGAAAAGTGTCTATGCATGTGGTTATATGACCCTGGAGACTGCAAACCTCCTGGACCACAACACTACAAATGGAGGAGGAGGACAACAGGTCACAGTTAATACTTTTGCAGAGATAGCTCACTTTCCAACCACTCTGATCCCTACCTCCCATGCTGCTGTCTGCTACAATGCCCTTTTATTCTGACGTCTTGCTAAGGATGAGGATTTTGAAATCTAATGCCATGTCTGTCCAAGAGGCAAACCATGCTATTTTTAACTCTGCAGCACCTGCAAAGGCACGGAATGAAACTGTCCTGGAGGGCGAGTAATTTGGTCAGCCCAGCTGCTTGCAGTAGCTAACAGAGTCCTGTGTTACCCTAATTGTTAAAACTTGGGAACACAGGAAAATTTCTGGACGAAAAATTAAAACACCAAGATAGAAAACTTGGCGCTAATGAAAGGAAAGGGCCCTGCCTGTTATCCTGATTCTCACCTTTCATATCAAGGGAAGGCTTTAGAATCTCAGGAATATTAAGGGTGGAAAAGACCTCTGAGATCATCAAGTCCAGCCTATAACCTAATATCACAATTACCTAGACCATGGCACTAAGTGCCACATCCAGTCTTTTTTTAAACACCTCCAGGGATGGGGACTCACCAACATCCCTGGGCAAACAATTACAGTGTCTGATCACCCTTTCCACGAGGAAGGGCTTCCTAACATCCAGCCTAAACCTCCCCTGGCGCAGCTTCAGGCCCTGCCCTCTTGTTCTAACACTAGTTGCGTGGGAGAAGAGCCTGAATCCCACCCGACTACAACTTCCCTGCAGGTAGTTACAGAGAGTGACATGATGCCCAAGTCTCCCCTTCTCCAGGTCAAACAACCCCAGCTCCCTCAGCCTCTCCTCATCAGACTTTCCGTCCCGTCCTTTCCCCAGCTTCACTGCTCCTCTGGACCTGCTCCAGCCCCTCAATCCTTCCTTGCAGTGAGGGGCCCAGAACGGCCTCCAGTACTCAAGGGGAGGCCTCACCAGTGCCCAGTACAGGGGGAGAATGATTTCCCATTTCCCTAGGCCTGCTGGTCACTATTCCTGATACAAGCCAGGATGCCATTGGCCTTTCATGCCACCTGGGCACACTGCTGGCTCCTGTTCAGCCGGTTGTCAACCAGCACTGCCAGGCCACTCTCCAGCCTCTCATCCCCCAGTCTGTAGCTGCAGGGGCTTATCGTGGCCAAAGTGTAGGACCCTGCACCCGGCCCTGTTAAACCTCATCCCGTTGGCCTCTGCTCATTGACCCAGCCTGTGCAGATCTCTCTGAGGCATCTTCCTCCCCTCTGGCAGAACAACACTGCCCTCAAATTTTACGTCATCCATGACTTCACTAAGAGTAGGTTTGATCCCCAAATTCAGGTCATCAATAAAGATGTTGACTAGAACCAGGCCCAGTACTGATCCCTGGGGGACACCACTGCTCACTGGGCACCAACTGGATTCACAACCACTCATAACCGTGCCCAGTCATCCAGCCAGTTTTTAACCCAGCAGAGGGTGCATCCATCCAAGCCATGGGCTGCCAGCTTTTCCAGGAGGATGCTGTGGGAGACTATATTGAAGGCTTTGCTGAGGTCTAGTTAAACTACATCCACAGCCTTCCCCTCATCCACTTAAATGAGATCAGATTTGTTAGGCAGGACATTCCTTTCCTAAACCCATGCTGGCTGTGCCTGATATCCTGGTTGTCTCGATGGCACTCAGGATGCTCCACAACCTTGCTGGGCACTGAGGTCAGGCTGACAGGCCTATTGTTCCCTGAATCCTCCTGGCCTTTTTTGTGGATGGGCACCACACTGGCCAACCTCCAGTCATCTGGGACCCCCTGGTTATCCAGGACAGGTGATAAATGATGGAGAGTGCCAACTCCTTAAGCACCCTGGGATGAATCCCATCTGGACCCATAGACTTGTTAGGATCTAAAGGGCCACTAACTATTTCCTTCTGGATTATAGGAGGGATATTCTGCTTCCCATCCCTGTCTACCAACTCAGGAGCCCAGTTACCACTTGAGGATGGCCAAGCTTTTTGTTAGACTGAGGTGTTAAGCACCTCAGCCCTCTCCTGGTCTTCAATTACTGTGTTCCCCCCTTCATCCAATAAGGAGTGGATATTTTCCCTGGACCTCCTTTTGTTATGAATGTATTTGTAAAAGCACTTTCTATTGTACTTGACAGATTTGGCCAGATTAAGTTCTAACTGAGCCTTTGCATCTCTAATTTTCTTTCTACATGACCTTGCAATATCCTCAAATGCTTCCTGATTCACTTGCTCCTCTTTCCAAAGTTCTCTTTCCTGAGTTCTTGCAAAAGCTCCCTGCTCAACCTGGCTGGTCTTCTTCCCTTTGGGTTCATTTTTCAGCACACAAGCACAGCCTGCTCCTGTGCCTTTCACACTTCTCTCTTGAAATGTGTCCAGCCTTCCTGGACTCCTACATCTTTCAGGGCAGCCTTCCAAGGGACTTTGTCAATCAGTCTCCTAAACAGACCAAAGTTTGCCCTCCAGAAGTCCAAGTATAGTTTTACTAGCCCCTCTCCTTGTTTCTCTAAGGATTGAAAACTCAATCTTCTCATGATCACTGTGCCCTAGACAACCTCCAACATTACTTCCCCCCACAAGATCTCTGTTCACAAGAAGAATGTCCATGAGGGCACCTTCCTTGGTTGGCTCTCTCACCAGTTGTGTCAGAAAGTTACCCTGCACACACTCCGGGAACCTCCAGGACTCCTCTCTCTGCTGTATTGTATTTCCTTGAGACATAGGGAAAAATTAAGTCCCCCATAAACACAAAGGGCAGTGATTTTGGAACCTCTTCAACTGCTTATAAAAAATTTCATCTGCTTCTTTATCCCGGTTGGGTGGTCTATAACAGATTCCCATCACAAAATCACTCTTGCTGGTCTTACTGCAGATTCTTACGGATAAGGACTCAACAGAGATCACTGACAGTCTGATGTATAAATCCTGTGCAAAATGAAGGGCTGACAAATCCAGAAAAAGGAATACATTTTTTTTGCTCATTTTTCTGAATCAGAAGAATATGAAATATGCAAGCATTACATCATATAGTGAAGAAATAATTGTCATTATAAAAGCCATGGTCAAGTCAAGGTTAAGACATATTATTTTTGATACAACAATGCCACAATTAGATTTTGACTGCTGAGAACCTCTAATCAGAACTGGCTTATTCTCAGCATCAGTGCCAGGAGTACAGGGAAAAAAAACCCAGTTTTATAAAGGACAGACAGAAACGTAAGAGGTTAATATAGCAGCCTCGAGGGTGTAGCAGGGTGTCTGTGAATGAAATTATGACATTCAGTCTACAAGCTCTGTAGATCCACAACACTGAAGCATTGCAACCAACAGAGTTAGTTGGAACCCACACAAACTGCTTATATAGTCCAGTATTTGCATAGCCCTGAAGCCCTCATGCCCAACAAACCTATTTAAAAATAAATTAAATAACATCGAAAGAATCAGTTGGGGAACAGTCACACCGTAGTGAAAACAAGAGCAGAAAGAGGTACTATTTTGAGCCTAGCAACCCCAGCTGCGTACATACCTTTAAAATTTCCACTTGCACGGAAACTTTTCTGAAATCAGGAATCAGAGGAATAATCCAACCCAGCTGAAGCAGATCACTAATCACTTAATGATTTGTCAATTACAGGAGAGTTCATCTAGGGTAGCTCTGCAGAGAGCTCAAGACGTTGTATCTTTAAAACATGGTCAGTCAATAGCTTATCTCCAATGGGTCTCAGAATGGTAGTTGTAAATGTCTCTAATTTTGTGATTTTGCTATTTTAATGTCTTTATTGTTCACACAGTTCCTTCCCTAGAATTATTTTATGATTGCTGATAGAAACCAAATGTGTCTGATACTCATTGTCCGAATATATCTAATAATTCCATCCTTAATTAAATGCAGTGGTTCTTCACAATGGCAGAAGGCAGTAAGTGAGAAGAATTCTCTCTAAACTGTTGCTTTTCACTTGTACAAAAGCAAACACCGCATTTTTTCCTTGCTGCTGAAATACTGTGCATCAGGTTTTTCAAAGAATTTGCTTCTGATACAGCAATAAGATGTTAAATAACTGAAAACTCACTACAAGAGAAATCTTATTTTCAGTAACAGCAGACTAACCTCGAAATTTCAGCCAAATTCTTTAGCCAAGGCATTCCAAAGACAAATAACACATCTTTTTCAAAGACTCATAGAAGGAAAGATTATGTTCAGAAACAAATGAAACTTTAAGAAAGAGCATCTAGGCACTTCTAGCCATGAAACTAAGGCAGGAAGAGTCCTCTGTAACTGCCACCGTTAGTAAATAAGGTTTACATCCTTTCCCAGATGAAATTATTATTATCTCTATGACGTGTGAAAGAGTGAAAGCTACCTACTTCCCCAAAGTAAGAAGAGGCTAGTGACTGAGCAGCAGTTAAGGAAAGCTAGGACTAGAAACTCAAACAGGGTGATAGCTAAAGCAGTTGTGAGAGAACCTCTGAAAACCACAATTAACTTGGTAAAGGATAAAGGACACATACACTGAACAATATAGGAGGTAAGAGAGAAATTTCATTAATGGTCTTGATACCATCAAGCAATGCGGTGAAGGCAGAAACAATCGGCTTGACTGAAGACAGCTAAGTTTCTAAGAACTAAAAATAATGAGAGTAAATCTTATAAGTAGGTGCTTCTGCAGCTAAATTACAGAATCTGCATGGTGACACTTTGGTGAATCTAAAGACAGTTACCGGCTGAAAGAGAATGATTTAGCAAGGCAAGTAGAGCAAAACAGCTTTTGGTCTATGTTTGTAGTAAGGCGGAAACCAGTAAGTCCATAAGATAAGGAGGGCTAGGATTCAGGAGCTCCAGGTAGCTTATCTTACTATAATGCTGACAGTCAAATCATGAGGAAAGAAGGACAGAAGAAGAATTTGATATAGCACAAGAAAATGTCTAGTAAAGAGCTAACTCCACTTGTTCATCCACTTTCATGCTGAGGCTTTCATTTTTTTGCTGGTTTGCTACCATACAGATCATAACACAACAGAAAGACCAGGCTGAAATAGATTATTTGACTGATATCTTTCAATTTCTCTGCCAACTAACTTGCTATGGCAGATAATGGTCTGCCTGAAAAACTGCTTTTTTAGGCCTCCAACAGGAGCCTCACTGAAATTGAGAGAGGTCAAAAGAAGTCAGCTGCCATTTTCACTCCCATTTTTTATGGAAATGGGCAGCAGATTGGTGAAGACATTGCAAAGGCTCTAAGGCAATCACTCTTCCAATTTGTCCAATATTAGTTTCAATAAGGACTGAGAACAGAAACAATTGCCAGCAGCCCCTAGCTGATTTGTTAAGACTCACTCTAGTCCACTTCAAATCACCTTTGACATTTATGAGCTCAACTTTGCAAACATCATTTGAGTATTATTATTTTATCTGATGCCTCTATTATGCCAGTGGCTAGGCTACTGTAAAGCTAGAAGTGAAGCACAGGTATCAAGAACACCATTGTTTCTCATGTCTCCACTTTGTGAAAAACAAGGAAGCTTTTGTGTACAGCCCAAACACCTCCAGCAATACACATGCAAGGTACAGAGGTTTGCAAAGCTTTGCATATATATACACATATACACCCAAAGTGAATTTGAAAGTGAGTCTGACAGACATTTAAAATAAGACTAGCATACTGATAGCAAGTTACATACCTGCACCTACATTCTCCTTTGTAGAAACCATCTGTGTAGAACTCACAGGGCATGATAAACAAAGAAATGCCAACAGAGGCCATTTAAATCACAAACACTTGTTTGTACTCTCTGAAGTATGCAACAGGTCTCATGCAACTCTCCTCTGCAGGAGAGTCTGCAGGAGAGTCACTGGGACAAGAAGAAACATTCTGCCAAACAAGATAATAATAATATTGACAAACACTCTGGGGACTCAAGTGCTGCATCCCAGGAAAAGAAATAAATGCAAGAAAGGAAAGTAGTAGTTCCCTGAGGGTTTGCAAGAAACTATGGGAGAATAATAATCTTTATGGGAACACCTCTCTGTGAGGGGGATCTTGATGATGGAGTTAAACTGGAATTAAACTCTTTTGTATTAAATCTTACATACCTCATTTGTACTTGGTAAAAATAATGCAGTCTGAAAACGCATACTTGGAATTATTTTCACATAGGTTCTTTCTTTACATGTATGAAGAAACAGTTTGAAACTTCTTAAAATACGGCAACGTAAAGAATAAATGAATATGAAATGTGCGTAACTAGTAGTAAAAAAGACAGGTGAAGACATTTTCCCTCTTCTTGATTTGGGTGCAGAATGATACAAGCCCCAAAGAATAAACCATCAGATATTAGAGAGGTTCTTCTTCCCCTCTACTCTGCACTGTTGAGACCACATCTGCAGTATTGTGTCCAGTTCTGGGCCCCTCAGTTCAAGAGGGATGTGGAGATGCTGGAGGGACTCCAACACAGAGCAACGAGGATAATGAAGGAAGTGGAGCACCTCCCTTATGAGGAAGGGCTGAGGGAGCTGGGTCTCTTTAGCTTGTGTTCCTGTGTGACTTGGTCTAGGTGATCCTGCTGTGGCAGGGGGATTGGACTAGATGCTCTTTTGAGGTCCCTTCCAATCCTACATGATTCTACGAATCTATGATTCTCTGTATGTAAGCCTTCTCTCATTGGTTGCAAGTAAGCTACAAAATCTCCCATTGACTGCGCTGTGAAAGGATCGATGCCACTAACACTAATATTTGCTCCCTCTTTCCATTTACTTTTCACTCGTGGCTTTAAAATAGAAGTGACAATGAAGCATTGTCTCTATGGTACATAAATGGGAGTTTATTTCCTGCCTTTACTCTGTTTTTCTTAGGGGAAAGGGGATTTACAGTTAATAACAAATCGTGTTCCACATTTGGATTATTCCCGTGTACAGTAAAAACTCCTTGAATTTCAAATAATGCCAATTTCCATCTCTTCAGATGGAGAGGCAGTGGGGATTCTGGTGCCTGCTTTTTATCTCAGAACCCTAAGTGCTGTGGTAAAGAACTTGGTCATAAATAATCCCATGCATTGCTGAGGCCAGTGATAAGAAGCACTTGTGGAAAGGCCCTTGCTCCTTAATCTTCACAGACCTGTCACACCACTGTGAGAGTCTCCACAGCAGGTGAGCAGCAATGACCAGCTCACAGCACAGCAGGTGAAACTGTCCTGGTCTTTGCTCCCTTGGCATTTCTGTGCAGGGGTAGCATGGAAATGTCCACCACGCTTGATTGCTAACAGCAGTGGATGGGCATACGAAGGGATGATTTAACTGATTACCAAGCCTGCCTTTAACAGTGTTTTATCAGTTGGCAGCAACATACAAGAGGAGCTGAAGAGATAATGTTAAACCTTCCCTCCAACATTACATAACTAAAATCTTCATAGAAGGAGAAGGATGAATAGAGAGAAACACAGGCTTTAGGGATTTTTTAAGAACACATTTCTTAGAAAAGCTTTTTTAATAAGAAAAATTAACAAGAATATCACATGGAGACCAGCAAGTATATCTGCTGAAAACTACGACAAACTCAGTAGCAGAGGTAATGTCTAGCTTGTCTGTTACTATATTCCCTCTATGTAATGGTTTTGCAGGTTTCTTTCTGGGACATCCATTATTTGACTATACTAATATTCACTTAATCCTACTACAACTAATTATATATCCCCTCTTAACCATCATCTTGCTCTCTGCCAACAGAATTAAACCTAATGAAACACATCAATATTGAAGGCTCAAATTGAGTTGCTATCCCTACAAAATAGTTAGAGCCACTAAAGACCACATTTGTAATGTTACAGTGGCAACATCTAGAGAGTGGGAACAGCATGGTAATGACATTCAAACAAGAACCCAGCACCCTGTCAACCTTGGAACCACTAATAACTTCAGCTGGAACAACTGACAGAGGGGAAATGAATCGTTCCCTTTGACAAGAACAAAACTATATGACAATGTAATAGTTTATTAAACAACTGACTTCAGAAGTTAAAATATTAAATCACATCTCCATGGGTTTTTGGAATTATCATCTGATCACAGTAATGGATTGCCTACAAACTTTTATCTTAGCTATCACCTCCAGAGTTGCTGTATTTAATTACTTCAACATTGTCTTATTGAAACATGCTATAGTGGTAAGAAAGCCACTTTTATCACAACACATAAAAGACAAAAAGATTATGCAGTTTACACTGCACAACTACATCTGTATCCCCCTTGCAGACAGAAAAAAGTTCTCTCCCCCATCCTCTTTCCAGCTGCTCTGCCTGCAAGGGTGTAGAACTGATTTAATGTCTCCCATTGTTCTTGATTCTGACTTGAGGTTTTTTTATTAAAAAAACAGTAGAAACTATTTAAAACATTTTGGTGTACCTGTTGTGCTGCTTTATGACCCACTGTGATTTCAATTATGTCACATGAGAACATCCCACTAAAGCACCACATTGCACCATGAGCAAAAACCTCAGCAGTGCTGGAAACTGATGTCACATCACGTTTTACAATGTGTATTTATGCATGTAACACACAGGAACATGAAGGCAAAGAAAACAGACACGGTATGATGAGGTCTGGTGGAACTGCTCAGATCTGTGCGTGTTCCCTTTAGAGGCAGGAAACGTCTGCTGCACAGTGGAGACCTCTGTCACTTGAGCTGTTGAGTACCTACTAGCAATAGTCTATTGTCATAGAATCACAGAATTATAGAATCATTAGGGATTGGAAGGGACCTTGAAGGATCATCTAGTCCAATCCCCCTGCCACAAGAAAAAAAGGGAAGTAAGATATTTTTAAGGGAGTTTCAGATGTTTGCTGACAGTAGAGGAACACTGTAAATTAAGAGAACTTGGAAGAACTGCATGTTCTGGATAGAGATGTAATCTAGAGATGAATGATTCTGCCTCATCCCTGCTCAGAGAAACAGTCTCTCCTGTTACTGGAAGACTACTCTCAAGTTCTTTTCTGGTCCTGTCTCCTCCAGCTGCTATCCTGCCTTTCTCCTTGACCAACTATCCCAAGAGGGATAAAAGAATTTCACGAAGTGCTCTGGTGCACAGAAAAGACCTAAACTTAGGTACTTATATGGAAAATGCAGAAATGAACAAAATATTAATCAGATGAGCTTACAGTTAAGCACCTTTGAGAGCCCTTAAGAAGAGAGACTTGGCCTGGAAACCTGCACTATGAACACTTACTGAATAATGATGTTTTGTGGAAGAAAATTTCAAATACACTGAAGAATCCTGTACAGAAAAATCCAGCAAGCTTTTTCACCTCACAAGGCACGAGAGAAACTCTTTGCTTAGGGAAGAAAGAACAAACACATGATCTGAGTTCTGTTTGGTGAGAATGATACTTCCAGTGATGGACTGGGTCCACTTTTAGACCACTGTTCTTAAAACCAGATGCAGACAATTTGGAGAGTAAAAGTCAGAAGCAAATGAGAATGATGAGAAAATAAGATCTGTGAATGAAGTGTACAGTTACTCTGTGTAAAAGCAAAGAAGAGTGAGAGAGAAGTGAAAGCAGCCGAGAGATGTGTAAGAGGAAAAGAATCATCTGTATGACAAGCCCAATGTGGATAGCACAAGAAGTAATAGCTCTGAGTCACAGCAAAAGGGATTCAGTCAGACATTAAGAAAAAAATTATAATTGTAAGAAAAGTTAAGCACTTGAGAAGAACACTTACCTCACCCGGGGAGACTGTGGGATCTCCACTGCTGGGAGATTTCAAGAACAAGTCATGTAGCCATCTTTCAGGCACATTCAAGGTCCTGCCATTTACAGGAGCTAACTGATGAAGGGAGTCACGTTTCTAGTGATTCTTTGACTGTCTAGTTTGTACAGACAGTGAGAGTGGCTTGTGTGAGAGCTCCAGGGACCAGACACTCAATGTGTAGAAGCCATTAACGAAAAGCAAGCTTAATGGATCTTGCAAAAATACTCACTTTCATTTAAGTGTAGGAAGGTGATAACCTATTTCAGAAGGAATCCTGTTCTATTGACAGGAAGAAGACCAGGAAATTAATTCTCCCTGGAAATTTTCTTCTGTGATGGTAGCCAAACCTGCAGGACAGCTTTCCCAAGACTGTTCTAGTAGACGCAGGCAGTTGCTGGGAAGTAGCTTTCTGCAAGCTGAGCAGATGGTAGAAGGGCCAGGATACTGCTGAACTTGTACTCAAGTTGGACGTGAAGGAGGATAAAACCTCAGGGGAGGTGGTTCTGTTATAATTTTCTGTACAGAAAAGTGTCCTACCCCAGGCTTGACAAGCAGTGGTTTTCAGGGGCTCTAAGGACACTGAATATTAATAATGACATAGTAACACTGAGACCATGAAAATGATAGAAAAGTGCTATGACAAATGAATTACTTAGAATCTGCTCTGTCCCAAAAGACAGTCAGTGGTGTGAGCTCTTCTGCAGGGTGATGCAAAGACTACAGCACTGGACAAGTGCCAAGAGAAAGGCAAACTGCACTACCAGTTTCATGAGCCACTCCACATTAAAAACATCTTGCTTTCCAACATACTTTTGGAAACAAAGACAGCAAACTGACATGAGAGCTATTCTATCCTCACGAAGTAATGACTGTTGGTTTCATGGGTCCCATACTGTAACCACACCTGTGCTCTTACCAGACTCATTGCAAGGACTTGCCTCCTTCATCTTCCTCCTTTATTTGCATCACTGGATGACCTTACATGATGTGACGGACTCACAGACAGGAGGACAAGGCAATTTTTATTTTGAACAAAAAAGGAAGGACCAATACATAGAAAAGGTGACATTCTAACAGGTACTTGTATTTTTTGACAATTTTGCTACAAGAGTGGGCTGTGGAGTCTCCTTTTCTGGAGATATTTTAAACCTTCCTGGATATGTTCCTGTGCCACTTGGTTTAGGTGATCCTAAACCCCTGCCACAGCAGGGGGATTGGACCGGATGATCTTTCAAGATCCCTTCCAATCCCTAATGACTCTGTGATTCTATGATTCAAGTACTCATGGTCCTGTAGAACTGCAGCCTTTGGGCAGTGACTGGTGTGAAAGTGATACAAACTTTGGTGCAACTCTGTTGGAAAAATTACCGAAAATTCTGTCTGCTTCATCATATGAGAAACTAGAGCAAAGAAGTTTCCCTTTGACAGCTAGCTTTTTTTTTTTTACCCACACAATAAGTTCTGCATCTGAAGGACTTTTGTCTCTGTTTTTTCTTGAGACCCTTCTCATGACTGTTTCTCTCATTTCCTCCTATCTCCTAGTTTGCTTCCTCCTTCACTGAAGCCAAACCACTTAACCAACCTACGGACCCTGCTTTTCCCACTAGAAAACCCCACACCGTGTTCATCATGGGCTGTGGTTCTGTATGTGGGGGCAGAGTTGACATGAACTCCTTTCAGCATAACAGACAGAGAGGGTGGAATTTTGGAAGAAATTTGTGGTCCTGCTTGTCATTGCATCACAACACTGCTGCTTGCTTGGGGCATGACTGCAAGAGAACTAAAAGCCATCCAGCAATAAGGCTGTGAGGCCAGATTACTGACAGTTGCCTTTAGAGCATTTTATTCTTTGTGTTCAAGGAGTACCTAACACTTCAGATACCGCTGACGGACAGTCCTTCATTTGGGAGAGGGGAGGTGTGATATTACACTTCTACTTTATCCAAGTTCTACTCCAAGTGGTAAATATGTGTGTGGGGGTATGCACATATGCAAAGAAAACTTAAAATAATTTATGAAGGAATTACAAAATCCAAGATGCCATAATCTTACTTACTAGGGAAAAAAACGGAGAACAAAAATCCCCCTCCCACATACAAGCAGATAAAAATCACTGCACTTCAAAATACACCTGCAGACAAGTAACACTTCTGGACTTCTACACACTAACAAACTTAGGGTGTCATAAAACACCCTAAGAAGAAGAGGAGAGGCTGAGGGAGCTGGGTCTCTTTAGCTTGGAGGAGATTGACGGATGACCTCATTAATGTCTACAAATATTTGAGGGGTGGGTGTCGGGGGGATGGAGCTGGGCTCTTCTCAGTGTCATGTAGTGATAGGACGAGGGGCAATGGTTGTAAGCTGGAACACAGAAGGTTCCACATCAACCTGAGAAGGAACTTCTTCCCAGTGAGGGTGACAGAGCACTGGAACAGGCTTCCCGGGGTGGTTGTGGAGTCTCCTTCACTGGAGATGTTCAAGGCCTGCCTGGATGTGTTCCTGTGTGACTTAGTCTAGGTGACCCTGCTGTGTCAGGGGGATTGGACTGGATGATTTTTTGAGGTCCCTTCCAATCCGTAATGATTCTATGATTCTATGATCTGAGGACTTAATCCAGATCAGCTACACATAACTTTCTCCTGTTTGGTCAACACATTATGATATGAGAAAACCTCTGTAAATCCTGATCTAACAACATATTCTGGGTGGTATTCCTTCCAAAACCTTCCAGTAAACAGGATATTAAATGTATAGCACAGAACATATCTGAGTGTTAGGAAATGGGGTACAGCTTTCCCTCTGCTGTGGAAGCTGGGGAGGTATCAACCCTCTCCCTGCCCTACTTTTGTCCTGGCCCTTCCAGTTTTCCCACATATCTTAGAGGTCCCCACAGATCTCTCTGCTTTTGAGTTATCTTTAAACAACCAACTCTGACAACACATTTTAAGCCAAACCAAAACACATTAGCCAACCTGAATTGATGTTAAAATAACTTCAGGTGTAAATAGATAGAGTATGTGGTTTAAATAACAGACTCCTCAAACATTAACAAACAGTATTTGTGGCCAAGAAAGCCTAAAATCTTTCTCTTCAAGACTGTTTAACTACATTTCCTTTCTGGACATCTGTTTTTTGATTAGGGTGGGGTGAGAGACCGTGTGAGTATATTGTAAAGTGAAATACTGTTCTCATCAAAATTATCTGACAGAGGCAGCTTAAGATGTTCCAGAAAGAGTGATTGACAATATACAGTATTTGGAGACATTAGTAAGGTAGAGATAGTGCACTGAGAGAATGCTATTTCTTAATGAAGATTTAATATTGCCTTTGAAACTGGAAAGTAAATTGACTCCTTTATCTCACAGCATTCAAATATCACTTGCAAATACATCTTAAAATATCACCACAATGTCATTCTTCCCACAGTTTCTAAGGAGGCCTCTCCTCTGCATTGTCCATAAACTGCCCCCCAAACTCTCAAAGGTAACATGTAGAGAAAAGTCCTTATTAAAATAACACGGCAGGTCTGGTTAGAAATGACAAAATCTAGAAATTCATACTTAAGATTGAAACTCCATCCTTGAGACAACCCCATTGTGCTTTGTTGCATTTTAATAAGTGTTCATCTGACCCTCTGCCAGTTAATTACAGGGATCTTCAGAATTTTGTTCTGGCCCCCTTGCTCTTCAGCACTGATTTGCTTCTTTCACGTCTATTTTTAGGGACTTTAAGGTGAGTTAATACTGTTAACCTGGTAACACCCAGATCTAGTTTGCTCCTTTAGCTGAACCTACTGAGGCAGCTTTTACTCTTTTCATCTTACTTCCCTAAAGCTCAAACTGGGATCTCAGCTGAATCTATTATGGAAAAAAAAAGAGAAGAGAGAAAGAAGAATCATAAAATTAGATTGTCTTCTCCCTTCTTTCCAACAACCTACTAAAAAGCATGCCTGAGTTTTCAGTTCTATTAGATGAAAATAATTGCTGGTCTGACCAACAGAACTGAACTGCTGGTGGATCTCATTCAGCCTCTTCCTTCGGGTTTTTTCCTTACCCTTTTATTGTTACTTATTTTGATTTACTTTGGATTTCCCATGTGAAAATAAGAAGAGATTGAGAGGGTACTGCAAATCTTGTGGCAGCATGACCTCTCTTGTTCCCACTTAAGGCATGGGAATCTCCTTCTATTGCCTCCACAGACAAGTGCAATATCTAGGAAAAACTAATTCAGAGGAAAGACTGAGAAAAAAAAAGTCTAACCAATCAAGCAAAAAACCCAACCAACTGCATAAGAAAACGTTCCTAGTACCTCCTATGGCTGCTCCCTGTATCAAGATTTGTGGGTAACTCCTGAAAGAAATATGGGCTGGAGAACGAACACATTTCCTCTAAAATGAAGCCTGTCACCTCTAAGAAGATACTGCTGTGCTTGGTAAAGTAAAGAAACCTCAAGAGGAGGCAGAAGTAAAACTAGATGTCATTAAAGAATGTAAAAAACCTGCATGTTTGGAAGTTTCTGGACACAATGGCAACAGAGGTGATTTTTGAAAACACTGCAGACAAACACTAACACCATTATACTTGTCTAAAACAGTCCTCTGAATCTTCTGAGATTTGTCCATCACTATAAAAACTTAATGAATACTATTTTACTAGTGGAATTTTCCCATTGAATGCAAATGATTCCAGAAGTTTATTTTCAGAATGTTTCATGCTTGTCTTTGTCAGACATCTGGTAGAGGGAAAGGGCTTCAAAAATAAAGAAAATTATATATAATGAATAACCAATTGCAGTAGATGCTGGGAGACAAAATGTATTTTTATCGTGAGGACATAATGCTGCTATAACCTAACCTTCTCCACCCCCACAGGGTAAAGAAAACTTATTGAATGAGAGGATGCTTTTATTAATCTGTAGTCTCGTCCACAAGCACCCCATTCACTAGTAGTTTCTTCCCTCCGCCCTGTACTTTGTATACAAAAATCTCTTTTCAATCTTTGAGAAGAAAACACCGAAAAAGTTAATTAAGATACATTATTTTTACTATATCATCACTAAAATCTTAACACATTTATATGCCCTGATAAAAGGAAGCTTAATATGTATTTGGTTTGAGAAAAACTTACAAGACCTGGAATACTCGGACCCCAAACTTGTTCTTTGAACATGTCTCAAACTGTCCATTAGAAGCAGGCTCTCTGGGAGTAGCTTTGGGATGATAAAATCACCGCAATGGTGAATTTTTGACTGGCGTGTGTGTACATTACAAAAATGATGATTTTGTGGTCCAAATTTCTGGATTTTTTTACGTTTTCCAAACTTCCTTCTCCTCTCCCTAGTCAGGAAATATTCCAAGTAGCTGCTGTGCTTAGCTCTTTGGTTCTGCCTCTGCTCCTAAACAAAGTTAATGCCTGCTTGTTAGCTCTGCTTTTTTAGCTTTACTCCAAAGTTGGCTTTTTATTTACACCCAGACATTTGATCAGCTACTTAAGACTGTTTTCTTAGATTTTCTTTTAAAACAAGAATTACAGGAAGAATACCTCCTTATAGTGGAAAATACCTTATTAAAGCTGAGAAAGCCACAGCTTTACTTTTGTGGATTCAAAAGTCAACTTTGTGAAAGCCTGACATTACGAAATGAAGGGTTAAGTGATGGCATTCATTTTTATAACATGCTGTTGCTCCAGTGAACTTGAACACAAAGCCTATGATTAACTTTACCTTTTCTTTGATTTTTGCTTTCTTATATCTAAGGAGATTTGGTTAAAATTTCCCAAACTAAAGCAATTCTACTCCTCATCCCTTTTAGACTGTGAACACAATGGGTTCCTATGCTCGTACTTGCTGACAGGATATTACTGCTTTCCCTTGATATGTAACTTTATAGTATCTGCCTGTAGTCAATTGCTTTTTGATAAGTACTTTTATAGTATCTCCTACCAGCTTCTCAAACTGTTTTATTGGTGTTGGTCAAATCAGGTGTATAAAGTGAGAATACCAGCTTGAGGAGTTTGAGTTGTCCATTAATTCTGTTGGTACATCCCAAGTCCAGTGTTAGGAAAGGTTTCTCCCACCTTCTTCCAGAGATTTGTTGAATAGTCTGTCCTGGCTTGCTCAAGGGGTTATTAGTGCCAGATCTTTAGGCTCTGATGCAGCAGTGAAAACTTCACACGTAGGGTTCCATTGACCTCAGCAAGTTTTCAGGCAGATACTAACATTAGAGAGCTGTGAATTTGTTCCAGAAGAATTTTCTAAGCCAATCAGTTACAGAGTTGCTAAGAGTTTCCAGTGGGCTGGAGATCAGCAAATCATGAAGGTTCTTGTCTATACAGCCACAGAGAATATGTGCCCATGTAACACGGGTGGGCCCCAGGGACCCTCATGACATACATCTCTCTATCTGTATCTGTGCATGCACGCTTACAAATGCACGTGTATATATACCAACGTCATGTAGCTAATTTACATACAAGCATGCATATGTATAATTACAAGTAGGCTCTTGTCTCCTGAGTGCATTCATCTCGTTTCCGAGTTGCCATCTCTATTTGAGATGATCTGTTTTCTCCACAGAATTCTGGGCGTGCATATGACTTATCTCCATCATGTCACATCATTCAGGTAAAACACGAAAGTGAAAGAAAAGACATAGAACTGAGAATTATGAAGTCCTTTCCATTAAAAAATATAAATGCATGACTAAGTGTGGTAAATGACCAAGTGTCTTGATCGTCTTTGCAATTACGTCCTGCTGGAGTTAGCTGATTGGGGATGTTGGATCTGACTCCTTTCTTAAGTGCACTAATGTAAGTAAGAAGGAACCCTCCTAAACCCACTGAGGGCAGCCTTACAAGACTACCAGCAAATGAAGCCTTTGTTTCTGGACTTTGGGTTAATATTTTTAGTTTTCTTTCTGTGGGAGTGGTAAATGCAAAACTAACTTCCAAAACCCACTCATTTCTTTTACTGGTTCAGATTATGACCACAAGATCCAGCTGTAATAGAGCAATCTAAAAAAGGAATTCTGATATACTAAGAACACTGGGACAAAGTTTGCATTAATTTCTGATTAAATGCAACAGTTATGTAATTAATAACAAAAATATCCAGAACACTAAGCACATTCTGGAGCTAAGATTATTCTCCTGCACCATAATGAACATCACTTTCATACTAAGCACTTCATCGTTGCAAATAAACAACACTTATAAATTTCCCTGTGTATTTTATATTAAAATGTTGTATATTTATAAGTGATTCATGTGCACCTGATTATTTGTTATAATTATTTTTTAAAATGCAGCTATTGACACAATACTCTCAATGCAAGAAAAAGCCTGACAGGACTATGAGTTCTGATATTAAGGAACTAGTATGCTGTCACACAATAACTAGCGTTTAGTTTTTCTGAAAACTTGCATTTAACTGTTAAAGTACAATTCTGTGAAGTTGAAACTCTTTTTTTCTAAACTCTGATTAACATGCAGAGTAGACAACTTGGAAAACATCTCAGAGATACCTGAGGAGTGAAGCAGGAAGACAAGAGATACTGAGGAAAAGATGTATGACCTGATGATTTCCCCACTGCATCCGTTCAAAAAGCCATATAAATATCATCTCTTGGTCATTCACTTATGGTCTCCAATTTGCTAAAGAAAATGTGACATCACTACAGAGAACTTCTTCAAAGTCTTCTCAAGCTGCACGTCACTTTGTAAACATCTCTGGATAACAAAACGCGCAGGGCTAGATCCTGCCCTCTGCCATGTGCAGAAAAGCTGGTTGGAGTTCACCAAGGTTAATGCATACAGACCAAACTCCAGTCTGGTCTTGCCCTTTATATAGCAAGGCCAGCACAAAGCACCTTGTTTTCACCTGTTTCTTAAAAATGTTGTTACATGAGCCTTTGCCACCAAACACACACACACACTTTTTTATAATTTAAATTAAGGAAGACAGAAAGAAAGTGAATTTTCAAGTCACAAACCCCTGATACTTGAAGATCCCTATGGTTATGCCCAGGGCCTGCACCCCTGGCCACCTCAGAAAGTCAGAGACTGAAATATGAATCTGGTTATAAGAGGAAAGTTATGGAGTTGGAGTAACATGTAAAACCTGGGAATAAAACTTGCTGAACTGAGCAGAGAGTTTCACAGCTGGCCATGTCCATTGCACGGGGCTCTGCTGAACAACCTGCTGTTACCACCCACCACAAAGGCAGGCTGCGTACACTCATACTTCTCTGTTTGCAGTTCGTGTTGAAGAAGCAGCCGGTGTTCTATGCACTAGGTGACTTTTTGTTTTTTAAGGATTGGGTTTTGTTTTGGAGGGCTTTGAAACTGGAGGGACAATTGTTTTCCACCTCACTAAGAAATCAAGACATTTTCCCTATGAAACTACATAGTAATGAAAACTAAAATTTACGCTTTATCTGAGGTACATTTTATGCTAATTTTATTTTACATGAGAAACTTTTTTCCCCCCCAAAAAATATTATTCACCAAAGAGGGGTAACATAGCTTTGACAGAAAGGACACTTCTGAGGACTAACACTGCATCGTAAAGACTCTGTCAGGCGTCTTCTTGCCCTGTCTAAAAGCTGCTGCAGAGGCTAAACCAGTGGTCATTCCCCCAAATGCCAGCACCTCCTCGGACAGTGGTCATTCCCCCAAATGCCAGCACCTCCTCGGATAGATGGGGCAGCAGCAAGGAGCCTGCAGCACAGCCTCTCCTGGAATGCAAACTGGCTTTAAGATAAACACTAATATTTAGAGAGAGAAATATTTACTGATACTCCCCCAACCAAACGCTGCAGCTGTAACTGTAAAGCATGTAAAGATGGCAAAGCAGCAGCCAGACCCCNTATCCTGACAGAGCCATGCAGCTATTAAACATATGCCAAAGTAAACAATAGTGTGAGGGTCTGCCATGGCTTTGCCCTGCAGGTAGACGGCAGGCGGCACAGAAGGAAAGCAAATGGCAAGAAGGAAAAGAGAAAAGACTGTGCAGGATGTGGAGGAGATGCCGAGAGCCCTGAGCCCATGAACGGCCTGATTGTGATCCTCAAGTCACACCATCAGCCATGCAAAACAGGACATACCTTTCTGGCTTGCTGGTTCTGTCGGCTGAAACAAAGCAGTCCCATTCTCAGCGGGAGGCCAAATCAAAATGAAATTTTATTTAGTCTGCACTGTCCCCAGATTGGGTTTCGGAATGACTGCTTTAGGAGATAGCATGGATGTGGCTGATGCATGCTTTGCATATGAAACTGCAATAGGGGAAAAAAAATAAATCTACATAATCAAAAAAATCTGTGCCGTGTGTAAGGCAAAAAACCCCCTGGATGTTCGTGAGGCAGCTACAATGGATGTTTTAAAAAAATGAGCTTTCTGAATAGAAATGCACTTTTACCCTCCACACTGCTATTTTCAATAAATGCATAATATATAATTTTGTATGTAATTAATCAGAAGCTGCCCTGAGAGACTGAAATAGCAAATAATTTATCTTTTCTTTAATAATTAAGCAGAATTACATTTTGGGAACAGGTAGAAAATAATATGTATCTAAAGAGGATTTTTCTGTTTTCCAGTGGCTGGCAGTGATTTCACATCAGACTCTTCAATTTCATGTTTTGTTTAAGCCCTTGTTTCCTAGAGTGCCCAAAGAAAGGCCTGCTGCAGCAAAGAACATCTGCTTTCTGTGCCACTGACCTAAAGCGTTCCACCTTGCACTTCTGAGAAAGCATCTATTCTTTCATTAGGCACATTTAATTTTACAGATTATTAATAAATGGAGAAGATCATCAACCGATCACACGGCATTTTCATNCCCGTGCCCCCCCCCCCCCCCCGCTTTTTCCCCTCTTCTAACTATAATGGGTGACTGCTTTTCTGCCTAAAGGGCTCTAAAGGGCTATGAAAATTGAAGTCCTTCAAAGCTGTTAAATGTTTCCTCAGATTTACAATAAAATTCTGCATTACAAATACCCCTAGTAAAATCCCTGAAGCATTGCAAGCAGTACTTACATAATTTTCCGTTAAGTCAGTATTTGTATATTCAACACCTAGAAAATAAGGGAAGTGGATAGGGAAGAGGAAAAAAAACAAAAGCGGGNACTGCTTTAGGAGATAGCATGGATGTGGCTGATGCATGCTTTGCATATGAAACTGCAATAGGGGAAAAAAAATAAATCTACATAATCAAAAAAATCTGTGCCGTGTGTAAGGCAAAAAACCCCCTGGATGTTCGTGAGGCAGCTACAATGGATGTTTTAAAAAATGAGCTTTCTGAATAGAAATGCACTTTTACGCTCCACACTGCTATTTTCAATAAATGCATAATATATAATTTTGTATGTAATTAATCAGAAGCTGCCCTGAGAGACTGAAATAGCAAATAATTTATCTTTTCTTTAATAATTAAGCAGAATTACATTTTGGGGACAGGTAGAAAATAATATGTATCTAAAGAGGATTTTTCTGTTTTCCAGTGGCTGGCAGTGATTTCACATCAGACTCTTCAATTTCATGTTTTGTTTAAGCCCTTGTTTCCTAGAGTGCCCAAAGAAAGGCCTGCTGCAGCAAAGAACATCTGCTTTCTGTGCCACTGACCTAATGCGTTCCACCTTGCACTTCTGAGAAAGCATCTATTCTTTCATTAGGCACATTTAATTTTACAGATTATTAATAAATGGAGAAGATCATCAACCGATCACACGGCATTTTCATTAGAAGTTCAAAATAACTTACAAAGGCAAGGAGTAGTCTGCCGAATGTGCAGGGCATACACCATGTAATGCCTTTGTTGTCAGTTATGCTGCAAATGAGATTTTCAAATAGGATTTGCAAAGGCAGGGCAGTGTTCAACACAGTGCAACAGCTAGGAAGGGGAAGTTGAGCACAGTGTTCTGTGGAACAAGGGGGCAGAAGGGAGCCTGTTTGAAAATACCTATTATTGTCTAAAGACATTTAGCACTGCTTGATTTTGCCACACCAGCTACTTGGAACTAGGGAACAGAGATAATTTTGTGGGTGCACATCTGTGTGAGCGTGTGTGTTTGTATTTATCCGTGTGCAGAGCATGTAAGCCTGGAGCCCGTGCACATGCACACGATTGCTGTGAAAGACCAGCAAAAGGCAGAACAAACAATACCCATTTCTCAACTGACAGATATTTCTCTGTTAAAGCAAACAGTGCTAATACTGTGCTCTACAGCATATGGACAGCCAAAGAATGGCAAGCAAAAAACAAAACAACAAAAAAAGCCCCCACCATAAAATCTGTAAGAATGCAAAGGGGATAACAACCCCTAATAAACCACACAGATAAAAACTTCCAGGAATAACGAGGTGTGGTGCAAATCATTCACACAACGTGCTTTCACACAGCAATCACAGAAGTCACTGACAACAATGCAACCAAGTGCAGATACTCCTTGGAGAAACAGTCAAGCAAATTGTGTAATTCTGTCTTCTGTGCTTTGCAGGCTGAGTTTGAGACTTGCCATAACAAAATGTGCTAGAATACTGGCGCTTTGAAATGATGCACTGGGCATTATGGAAGGTAACTTCATCATGAGTTCTCCTATTGATATTTAAAGCCAGAAATCCATACGGAGAACAGTGAAAAATAAAACATTTGTTCTCCTTATGTCTTGGAACAACTGTTTATATATTTGTAGTCATCCTAACTGTTGTTCCAAACAAGACAGTCCCCCAGCCTCATGCTGTATCATATTTATTCCTGTGTATGTCTTAGAGCGAAGCTTTGTCTGTATTGAATTGATTTGAATTTTTTTAGAGGGGTTTTTTTTTTTGCTTCTTTTTCTCACTGAACTTCCCACTTTAGGGAGAAAGAAAGATGTGATTTCTGTAAAAATAGAAGGCCAAAACCAACACTAGTATTCCCAAAATTCAATGCACCTGGCATTCACTTTATACCTAATAAGCATCCGTGAATATGCAAATGTTCAATGTCTCCAGTAACCTCATTAATTTATTCCTCAGGCAATCAAAGAATGTGAGCCAGTCCTCTGCTACTAATACTGGAAGCAGTACACAGCTCAGCACTGCTAGAATCATCTGAAAGCACATTCTGCATATTGAAAAACTGTTTCATCTTTCTTCCTTCCTTTGCTACTCTAAATCAAACAAAGACTTCCTACCTCAGTTTACATAGCTGACAGCAAAAGGTGAAAAATTCCAAAAAATAATTAAGACATATATATATATATTCATGTGCACATACACATGCTGGGAAGAAAAAATAGTTTAAAGACATCCCAACAGAATTCCAGTTTGAAAACCACCTGAGTTTTACCATCTATTTATTTATTTATTTATTTGGAGAAAGGGGAGCTTGGGGAGGGAGGGGGAGGAGAAATGACCTGCCTCCTACTCTGCACGGCACGGCAGCTGAATAATCTTTTCCTTTGCCCACATTAAAAGCCCTGAATAATGTTTATAAAATGTTAGGGAATCCCGGTAGGTTTCCTATTTAACAAGCCATGTATGACAAATCACAGTGTAATGTACTACGTTCTTAATCTTTAATTAGAATGTGAATATCTGCACGAGAACGCAGTTAACTTTGACACATTAAATCTTCTGGTTAAAGTGCCTTACAGGAAGTGCAAAGATGAAACACTGCAACAATCTACTGCCTCTCTCCATTCACCCAGACAGTTGGGAAAGGATGATAACATCTTGTAATACCTGCTCTGTAGTAATTAATCGCTGTGGTATTTAGGACCATTCAAGTAGACAAATATGACAGAGACAGGGACAATTAGGAACCTTGTTCAAGCTACATTAACTTTTCCAGCTATTACAACACAGCAGCTCAAGTTTGCTTGTAAAAGCTGCAGAGGGATTGTTATGCATTAGCCGTGCGATTATTAATGAAAGAAAAGGAGAATTGTGTTTATTGTAGTTTGAAAATTGCAAATAAATTTCAATTATCTGCTATGTCATTTTGTTAAACATGCATTCTGGAAATGCCTTTGTACTCTAAATCATGAGCTACTTAGAGCAAACTAATACTAGAAAGCCTTTGGGAGATAGCAAGTCAATATTTTTGTTGAACTGGCCTTCTTTCTTATTGACACCGGAGGTAGAAAGAGCTACCTGAAGATATTTCAGATAGTTAGCAAACCCCGCAGACGCTCTGGCATCCCTCTACCTCCATATCCCAAAAGCCAGTTGGATCAGACTTCGGCACAACACCAACGGAACCTCCACGCCACTCCACAAGTTTCAGAAAGTTAACTCCCTTACTGATTGCTGGCAAAAAGTGCACACAGACAAATACATAAACAACTGGGGGGAACAGCCCTTTCCCTCTTTTCCATTTGTGCCACAGCCATCACCAGGACAGGCGGAATGAAACACACAGGAGACATTCGGTACCTGGTGGAGATTATGTATTCCTGTGCGACTTGGTCTAGGTGGTCCTGCTCCGGCAGGGGGATTGGACTAGATGATCTTTCGAGGTCCCTTCCAATCCCTAATGAGTCTATGATTCTATGACATGTTTTAAAAGTCGCATGCTGTCCTTCACTTTCCCGTCCATGTAGAGCAGTTTGAAAAGTTTGTGATCTAACTCTACGTTTGAGGCAGCATATTTTGCCACTGCTGTTTGGTGCCACGTGATCACTTACTAGTTCTCAATGTTAAAGGAGGACAGCAAGAAAACAACGGAACTGGACAAACCCCGCAAGGACTTTGCCATGAATATTCACTCTTTAAAAAGGAAAAACAAACAAACACAAAATCTCCTAAACCTGTGGCCCTTTTATGTTCACTTTCTATGAATATTTGAGTTAGAGTTTTGTAGCAGCGTGGATGCTCGCAGAAAGCTAAGTTGAAAGTCATACATGCGAGTGTTTGGGGAAAACAAATCCGAAATTTGCATGTACCAATATTTGCGCTGGGTATGCTGCTGCCTTCCCCCAGTCAGGGAGCAGCAGTGCTGCCACGTGTCTTGCCCTGCCAATCCCACCCTAGGAACCTAGCTGGAGTTTCAGATGTTGGGTCAAATCTGCCCGGTGAACTTGCTTACGATTGAGCCCCGAAGCAGGGGGAAAAAACTCGTTGGAAGTGTTACTGGAACACAAGAGTTGGCAGTGATGGGAGATGTGTAGCTGGGCATTTGAAAGCAGAAACAGACGCACTCTGGCACAAAACAGAGTTTGTTAGGAAGTGTTTGCTCAGCTCTGGTAAGACTGTTCTTACCTACTCTCTCTCTCATGTCAGGGGTGATCAAGAAAATGACTAAAAATACCAGTCAGGACAGTAAGCGTCTGCCCATCTACCCAGCTTATGGTCAACCTCTTATATGCTAACCTTCAACTTGAAAATATTTGTGAGCCTCAAAGTGCTTTATGAATGTGTGGGACAAAATGGCACTATTTATCTGCAGCTGAGGTCTGCCTTGGGTTTTCTGCGGGGCTTTTTCTTTTCAGTTGTGGTAGTTGCAAACTACATTGCTGCATGGGTGCTATTTTCTGCGACCTGCATCATTGTGCTCGCTAGAAATCAAAAGAAAAGGCAGCTTAGCCCTGCAGAAATCTGCATCCCCACCCCAGAATCTGTTGTCACAAAATGAAGGAGGGAGGGGGCCGGGGCGGGTGAGGGGGGGTGTCGGAGGAGGGGGGAAAGCAGCTCAGTGCACAGCAACAATTCCCCCTCTCAGCTGAGCTGCAATGATGTCAGCTTTCTGATTACAAACTGCTTATTTATGCTTCAACAGCTGCCAAGAGCAGCAAATAAGTGGCTAAAAGAGTGTCTAGACCAGGCATTCAGGCCTCTATTGTTTGCTGGTTGTTACCTGGTTGACAGCGATGGGTACAGCTGCCTGGTGTGAAAGAGAGCAAGGGATGGGGAGGCAGTGATTGACAGAAGGGCCCTCGGGGTCAGGCACAGCCAGCCCCGATGGCCCCATGGCTTTATATTCCCTGCTCTAAAGGGAAAGCGATGGCTCTGCCTAGAGGTTGGAGGTGAAAGGAAATGTTTGAGGGTAATGAAAAAAATCCTTTAGCCAAATTTGTGATCATGAACAGTTACTCCGGGGAATTGAAGCCCCGAGTGTTAGGCAGTTTTCTCTGCATGCAGAAATGGTTATTGGTAGCCACTGCAGGAGCACTAATATGCTGTGTGCATGTGGGCAAAAACGTGTAATTGCCCAAGACCTTCACACAGGAGTTTAAAACTGTTGGCAGTTTCATTTTCATTTAGGTTAAAATCTGATAACACTGCTAAACGCTGGTACTATGTGCTGTGAAGTTCATTCTGCTGTCTAGCTTGAAAGGCATAACCTGAGCTTTTCCAGAAACTATTCAGGTAGTTGGGAGGGAAAATTCAGATTAGACAATGATCAATCAAAAGCTCCCGTCTACTCACTCAGTGAACTTTGGTCTGTTAATTTAGATGCCAAAGAGTCAGAATATCTTAAAACAACTGAGTGGGAACAGCTAGTCAGTGAGCAGGCTGACCAAAATCCATAAAATGTGGTTTTTTAGGTAATGTAGAGCTATCCTCAGTCTCACTCTGATCTCATACATGCTACTGTGGTCCAGGCATAATACTAGTAAAGTCAAAGGAATGGCATTGATTCAAGCCAACTGCAGTCACTGGCAGGCTGAATGAATTTCTCACCTCCCACCCTCTCCTACCCCCACAGTAGATACTGTTCAGCGAAGAGGCAAAATCTCTCAGAAGTTTTAAAAGAATGAAGCCAATGAATTGTTTTTAATAGAATAACAAAACCAGATTCAAAGGTCCTGGCAAAATGGTGAAGATAGGGTGTACCCTGGGAAAAAGAAAAGCTTTGTGTGTAGTAGCAGGTCCACCCCTACCTTTGCCCAGACACATGCAGATTAAGTTGCTGGGGCAGCCATGAGTAGAATTAATCTTAAATTCCTATTTGGCATTTTCTAACGCTAGGCAAAGTCCTATTCCAAGAAAAGAAGTTGATTTTCAGAGCTTGCTACATGTGACAGAATTATTAAATGTTTTATGACCATATGGTATAATATTTTTACTTTAGTATTTGAAATAGATTATAATTAACAAATTGGTGACCTTTTTTTCAGGTTAAGAAAACACCGGGAAACAATCCACACATCAGTAGCAGATACAAAGGTAAAAGTATAGCTGAGCACCTGAGTAGCACACACTTAATTTGGGCATACAGTTGGCTTTCTACATATGTGATGCAAAAGCTGTAGCTAAAATGAAATCATGTTAAATTAGCTGTAAAAAATAAGTTGATTTAATTAAGCACAGAAAGACTTATTAGATATAATAAAATGTTAAAAAGTCAAATGATGTGCAGTTACATTTCAACTAACACTACTCAACAAATCCACTAAATTTATTCCTTTCAATAATGATCTGTTTTGAGCATTTAATTAGATAAATAATATTTAATCACTTCAGCAAATTTGAACTAGAAATATTCCTTGTCATCAGCGGTGACTCATTCTTGCTAATATCTATCTTTAAATAAAAGGTAAAACTAGATGATCTTTTGGAGCAGCCAGGAGTATGAGACTAGTACAAATCTGTCTCCAGGCCTCATTAAAAAAACAAGGTTTGCTAAACAAACTATTATTTACAGTCAGAAGTATGCATATTTTACTGGCAAAGATTGCCTCTTTGCAGCATCAGGCGCTGTAAGTAGATGGTAAGAAAAGATACTCAATAGATGTCCTATAATTCATCATAATACTGTTTCATTTAATAACTACTTTGCTGAAGTGATTGGCATGATTACAGGAAAATTACTTCAAATTATTCATCTCTTATCTAGCATCTAAAATGTCCTAAACTTGCATGAGAGTTAGCATAATGGGACCTATTAATTACTAATGCTGCAAGTCCTTCACTACTTAAACATCCTTTCTACCAGGTGTGCTGTGTAATGCAAATAAAGAGATGCAACCGAAATGATCTTTCTCCAAGACAGTGTCACCCAAGGTCCAATAAGTCAAATACCAAGTGCAAAAGTCTGTGGCCCACCTGTCCTTGCAAAATCCATAGACATTCATATCTTTTATGTCTTTCTTTCTATTTCTTTCCTTCTTGTATATATGGATGTTTGTGGGAGTGTGCACGTGTGCAAATATAAGTGTGTGAACCGTGTATGACACGTGTTTTATTTATTTTCTGCTCTGAAGTATTGATGTGCCAGGCTGTTATAAAACAGAGGCTAAGTACATAGTCTCTGCCCTACAGCGCACCTTTTCATCTCAAAACCATGTCCATCAAATACTATCAGCTAACCAAAATATACTCCTATGAGTAAACACTTTGAAGCAAAGATGTGTTATTGTCTGTTAAGGGCAGGGAAGTTAAAGCAAAGATGTCCAGAAGCCGTATTTGCCCTCCCCGCGGTCTGGAATTAACAGCCAATTACATTGGAGCAGCCTTACACTTGACACCCTTGGCACTGATGCAGACTGTCGTAGGAGAAAACAGGGATAGATTCTTTGTACCCTTCTTTCTAGCCCACCTGTGACATGCTCATGTTTCAAAGGGTGAATATGCTGCTTTTTAAAGGCACCTAAGATGAACAGTGCTCACTGAGGGCTTCACAACTGAGAGCCTGACACAGCCGTACACCTCAGAAACACATTTAGACTTGTGCCAAGGAGACCCGTGCAGTCACAACCTCTCACAGTGCTGCACAAAACTCATTGCAGAGGGAAGGCCATCAGAAACCCTGCTCTATTTTCTTTACAGAATCCAGCCTTAAGACCATGATCAACTGTCGTCTCTCCTTCTCCTCTTTGCTGGCTTTGTTATCAAGACCTCTACTTAGTTTCTAGTAATCATATTTGTGAGGTAAAACCACAGATGCAGGAAGTATGGGATGGAAAGCAAATCACAATGCGACACGGAAAAGAAACAAACCTCAAAGGTATAAAGCACCTACAGCTACCATAGACATTGACTGTTACTGATGTATGGCAGGTAGCCAAGCCTAAAGGCTTTCTGGCAAACTGCAGCCTGAAGTGCAGCATCCAGTAGGAAGACAAGTTGTCCAACTAAATTTCTGGTAGAAAACTGGACTTTTAATTCCCTATATACTAGCAAATGTGGAACAAAACATCGCATCTACTATACCCAGAAAATCTACAAGGGAAAGATGTTTTCAGACTGCACCTGATAATCTGTTGCAAGGGGTTTCAGGATACTCTGTCTAAGAAATGCTTGTATTTGTTTCTGAACATGAAAATAGTCTCAATTAACAAGGACATTTCTGGGAGAACATTATATTGAAAGAGCCTAGGGACAGATAGACAAGCCTATGCTTTTTTTCAGCGTGAACGCACCACAGCCGGCTTGTGGAAAGCAGCAGCTAAAGCATCTGAATACAGGACATGTCCCACACAGGCGAAGGTGCCTTCAGAATTAGTCTGAGGAAGATATGAAACAACCGCCTATGTTACCTGTTGAAGGTACATGTTGCCCTCCACCTCAGCTCACTGGAACCAGAGACCTATCATATTTGTGCACTGGTAAAGAAGGTAGAGAAATAAGTGCTTCTGCATGATCAGCTTAGCTTTTGCCTAACACAGTGAGGTACAATAATTCCCAATCAGATGTCTTATACAGCATCATGTTTAATGATGGAACAGGCTGCCCAGGGAGGTTGTGGAGTCTCCTTCACTTGAGATGTTTAAGACCCACCTGGATGTGTTCCTGTGTGACTTGGTCTAGGTGATCCTGCTGTGCCAGGGGGATTGGACTAGATGATCTTTCGAGGTCCCTTCCAATCCCTAATGATTCTATGATTCTGTGATTCTGTATCTTCACTGGCCTATGAAAGGCACTTCAAATTTTGCCATTGTGATTCAGGCTTGAGATTATTCTTTTTTTCTTTTTTTGCACTTCACCACCATTTATTGAAAAACCTAAAACCACAGAAGTTTTTTGCTTCACATAACTCCTTTTTTACCTTACCTGGAGAAGATGACAAACACCACGGCATGAGGGATGCAGCACAATGAAAGTTGGCTTTAAAAAAAGTAGTAATTAGAGCTGGCACCAGTTTACATTGTTTACTAATAATAAGGCATGTTCCTGAGAATACCAAATGATTCAGGAGAAATTACACAAATCTCTAATTTTTGGATCTATCTGCCTCTTCATTCTGGCAGCCTGTAATTCCCATAGTCTAAAGACTTTCAATTTAATCGAATATTCAACAGCATACACCATCTTTGCCTCCTGGGCTGGAAAGCAGGGGTGGAGAGGAGGATACACCTTCTACCATCCAAGAGGAAGTAGTTAACGACCTGTTAAGTCACCTGGACACTCGTAAGTCTACTGGGCCAGATGGGATCCATCCAAGAGTGCTGAGGTTGCTGGCAAAGAAGCTTGCCAAGCCACTCTCTACCATTTATCAACACTCCTGGTTAACAGGGGAGGTCTGAGATGACTGGAAGCTTCCTAATGTGACACCATCTACAAGAAGGAGCAGAAGGATCTGGGCAACTGCAGGCCTGTCAGCCTGACCTTGATAGTAGGGAAGATAATGGAGTGGTTCGCCTTGAGCATACTCACACAGCAAGAGCAGGAGAGCCGGGGAGCAAGGCCAGCCAGAAGAGGTTTATGAAAGGCAGGTCTTGCTTGACCAGCCTAATCTCCTTCTGTGACCAGGTGACCCACTAGTGCATGAGGAGAAGGCTGTGAGGGTTGTTTATCTATACTTTCATAGAAAAAGTATTCAACACAAGTCTCCCCTAGAGAAGCTGGTGGCTCATGGCTTAGACAAGTGGACTCTTCACTGGGTAGAAAACTGTCTGTATGGCTGAGCCCAGAGAGTGGTGGTGAATGAAGTGAAACTGAATTGGTGGCTGGTCACAAATGGTGCTCCTCAGGGCTGTGTCGGGGCCAGTCTTGTTTAACATCTTCATCAGTGATGTGGATGAAGGGATTGAGTGCACCCTCAGCAAATTTGCAGATGACATCAAATTAGGTAGGTGTGTCGGTCCGCTTGAGGGCAGGAAGGCTCTGCAGAGGGACTTGGACAAGCTGAATTGATGGGCCGAGGTCAGTTGTGTGAGGTTTAACAAGACCAAGTGTTGAGTGCTGCACTTCAGTCACAACAACCCCATGCAATGCTGTAAGCTTCGGAAAGAGTGGTTGGAGAGCTGCTCAGTGGAAAAGAACCTGGGGGTGTTGATTGACAGCCAACTGAACATGAGCCAGCAGTGTGCCCAGGTGGCCTAGAAAGCTAACAGCATCCTGTTCTGCATCCGAAATGCCACCAGCAGGACTGGAGAAGTGATTGTTCCACTGTGCTCAGCACTCACCCAGAATGTTGCACTCGAATGCATTTAGGCATCTCAATACAAAGGTGACACTGAAATGCTGGAGCATGTCCAAGGTAAAGCAGTGAAGCTAGTTCTGATCTTAGAGGTCTCCTCTGACCTCAATGATTCCATGACTGTCTGTACTGAAAGTGCTTTACTGTTTGATTTGTATACAGCAACCCAGAATGGAGTGTTCACACGGAAGAGTATGGTACTGGATGGTACCCTAAGTTGAGTCTTCCTAAACAGAAAGCAGTTCTGACATGTCTTGTTGGGATAACAGAATATTGCCTAACAGATGTAAGTCTTCTCTAGCGATTCAGAGGACCAGGACAACAGCTGGTTGAAAAGAATCGATGCCGGAGAACCATCAAGTCTGTTGACTGAGTGAAAAAAAATTGCAGTGCTTCGTGCTCGTCCTTACATAAGGGGCCAAATTCTCTGAGCATCTGTACTAGTTTCTGCTGATCTTTGGAGTAAATCCCACCAACAATGAAATGTGTTGATGGAAGGTATCACTGATACATTTGTGGTTCTCATTTCCATCTCAGCTGCACTATAGATTTTCAAGGAGAAAAAGCGTAAGTTTCTTTGCTGCTTGAGCTGAACAGCCTAGATTTCTGGCTGAAACATCTGGGAGGTGAGTCCTTTATAAGTCAGTTTGGAGGAAGATACACAACACATACAAAGACTAATTTGGAGCAAGTAGTGTTGGTAACTCCTACACTTCTGAGAGTTGGAGTCACCAACTCCTACCAACTCAGGCTTTCAGCCAGTTCTGGTTGGTACTGCAAGAACTTATGGACTTTGAGATACCCTCTGATAAATTAGGGAGAGGTATGTGCTTTGCTGGACTCATCAATTGCATACTGGCCTGTGTTTGAAGGAACTGAGCCTGATGATCTTCTGATGCCCTTGGCCTAGAAAAGGGCATCAGCAAGAAGTGCGGTATGATCCCGACAGCATCAGGTACCTCTGAGAGAAGGCAGCAGTGTCCTCTGCTGCAGGTACTGCAGATGCATCCGTCCTTCCTGATGAAACTCAGTTCTAGACCAAGTTCACATTGCATGCCTGGAGTACAGAGATTCTCAACAGTAACAATGTGCCTGCTGTGGGACCCAGGGACATGTCCTCGTGCAAAGATCAGCATTTACACCTCAGTGACCTCCTGGCACAAATCAGCACGGGGTTTGTGTGGTGAGCGGAACTCCTCTTCCCCGCCCTGTGGTTTCCATGCAGGACATGCAAACTCCCACTTTGGATGTAGCTTTTCCCCTTCCATGGGAAAAAAGGGGGCCAAGAAGCACCCCCCCTAGCCAGAAAGGATGAATGACCCCAAGTTAATTTTATAGTGTGTTTGGAAACCACAGTTTTCTGTGCCCCCTTATGAGACCGCTCTACATGGAAGAACAGTTGCCTCAGCGATGGCTTATTGACACAGGAATTTTTCTTTGTGCCTCTGATTCAAAGCATAAGAAGCCTTGTGTGGCTATTTGGCTGAGAAATGCTGCTTGCAGGTGGTTATAGGTGGCACGCTGAGTAGGATGTGCTGCTGTCAGAGCCCTGTGGACCTGAGAGTGAAGCCCTGTAAATAGTGCTTCATCATGCAAGCGGAGATGTCACCTCTGTGCAGGCAGATGGTGGTATGAGTGGGCTCTAAGCATCACTACTGAGATGAAGTGAGACAGCACTTGTGACAACTTAATGCTGACTGAGTAACATCAACACAAGTCTTCTTTTCTGTTGTAGCTGTCTTAGGATGTCAGAAGATATGGATCTAAGGCTGAAAAGACACTTTTGACAGCATAATGGCTGAAACAGTTTTGAAACATTTAAAGCAGCAATAAAACGCAAAAGGGGGAAAAGGAATGAGGATAATGGGGTGCGACTTCTCAAAGGACATGAGGTTTCATTTTTCTTGGAATAATTTGATGTCTTCAAAACTATTTCTTCCTGAAACTGCAAGTCACAGTTTTGCAGGAAAAGTCTGTCACGCACCTAGGTACCTTCTGAAGACTGCACTGCAGCTTCACACCTTTTCCACTGTAGCTTCCACTCACTCTAGCTATTGGCTTTGCTTGGGCAGGCATGAGCATGTTCAAAGATTTGTTTCAGGATTCTCATAGTTCAATCACACTGTTTGGCTTCCTAAAAACATGATCAGTTGCAAAACACATAATAAAATGAAATCATACATTCACGACTGTACACAAGCATGAGGAGAAAACTGAAGGGCTGTGCTGGTCTTTCAACACACCATCCAGCACTCAGTCTCCTTGAAAGCCTGAGAGGCTTCAGCATGGTCTTGGGCACTGAAAACAAAACAAAACAAAACCAAATTCTGAAACAAAACCTTCTGGTTGTTACACCTGAGTGCCCTGTAGAGGATCCCTCAGTACTCTGTATGACTAATCCTCAGAAAAGAACAGATAAATATAAAAATGTGATTAATGTTCTAGCAAATGATGATTATAGCAAAATTATAATTACAGTGATTTGCATTTTTGCAGACTCCATCTTTAACCTGTGACTTTGTAATTGAACATTTGTTTGGGTTTCTTCTGCCTTTAAATTCTTGTTTTTATTTTGTAGAATCAGTAATCTCCCCTTCACCTCCCTTCAACGAAGTATTTCTTTTTAGGGGAAGTCTTTAATATAGCAGAAAAAAATCTGGAAAAATAAAATAAGGAAAAAGACTTTAAAATTTACATTTAAAATTCGTTCCAGATTTGTTGTAGTCACGACTTTGATGTGGAGTTCAGAGGCTGTGCGAGTACTGTGCTTCCCCACTGCAGTGCGATTGGACTTTCAGACCACTGTTCCACACAAATTAGAGAACGCTTTATAAAAAAATTACAAAAGGTTTCAAATTTAAGCTGTTCTGTGGGGAGCAGGGTAATTAAACCAAATTTAAAAATCATTAAGAGAAATGGATAACGTGGGCTATTGTTTTCTTCCTCAACACATTTAAGCTTTCTTTTCCGTTCAGCACATCAATACGTTTTCCCCGTTCGCAAGAGCAGCTATGGGCCCAGTGCTGTCATGGCGGGGAGCAGGCAGTTGGATACGGTAATGCATGCCTGAAGCCTTCACCAAGGATGATAAGCCTGCATGAATTTTACGAGTCTCAGTATCAAGGTTGCCCTCGCCCAAGGGATTTAAGAATAAGGGGGGAAAAAAGAGAAGGCAGATGTATGAATAACTGGCATTGTAAATCTTCACCGTGGCAACCTACAGCTAGAAAAAGTCTGTGATGGGTTCATGACTTGAGAAGAAAGCGACACAGCAGAATGTGAATGGATTTTCTTCAGCTACTTAATACACTGCTTAGAGCAGCTTAAGGGTGTGCGTGTGAGAGAGAGTATATGTGTGTGAGAGAGAGAGTGTGTGTGCGTGCGTGTGAGTAAGGAGGGGGGGAGCTGTGGAAATTTGTTAGAAGGAATTACTAGTGTTATACAGCTTGCTAGGGCTTGCTTCTCCCCCCNNNNTAGGGCTTCCTCCCCCCCCCCCCCTCCCTTTTTTGGGGGAGGCTGTAGGGGAGGAGGAATACCATTTCGTCTCAGAATATAAATGACTGGATTTTGCTTGGGAAAAAAAAGGATGGTGGGGGAGGTGCATAGAATTATGCAGGCAAGTAACAATGAGCAAATTGGACCCTTAACAATACAGCACAAGGTCATAGCGAAAGTCACCAGAGTGGGGTGGTGGGGGTGGCTGGTGGTAGAAAACAGATCAAGATAAATAGCTTCCCATTTTGCAAAATCTGGTAGTTAATGAAAATAAGATGCATTTGAGTTGTCTCTGAACACCTGATTTTTTTTCTTTTCTCTCTCTCTCTCTCTCTCTCTCTCTCTCTGGCCCTGCTGATGTATGAAAGCAAAGCACTGACTCTAATTGTGCAATTATAAAACGGAAATGATGCAGGTTTGGCAACACAGAGAAAGAAGGCAGCTCAATAACATTGTTTAATAACAAGCAAATAAAGCTCAAAGGGGAAAGAGGTGACTATTTCTGCTTTAGACTCATTAAGGAGCCTGAAACATATTGTAAAAGAGTGATATTTAATTATGGGCTGGACTGATAACATGGAGCAGGGCCTCACTGGGAGAAAGAGACCCTATGCTCCTAGGAGCCAGCAGCTCCAAACATCAATTACCATGATTATCTACCCGGTGCTTAGAAAACGCACCGTGTTCTGGCAGCGACCCGTAAACAGGCATTGCACAGGCAAATTTATGGACATAGTCAGCTGGGGCCAGGTGGGAAAGCCAGCCTCCCATTGGCAACTTCTGTGCAAAAGGAGGAAAGAAGCAAAAGAAAGAAAAATCTGTCTGCTGCACTACTGAAAGAGCAATTTATTACTGAGCGTTTGCAGGAGACAGCATTTGTTGCCCTGCTGCCTTCTCTGCCTCTGTTGTCTGTCTGAATGAGAAATGGGAGTATATTAACCAACTCATGGGTTACAGAAGACGGCTTGGCATGGGCCCATCAAACTTCGTTGTGCTAAGGCGAGTCAAAGGTCAAGAGAGCGTTAGCAGCCGAGATTTAGAACCAAGTGCATCTCTTTAACCTTAACTGCTGGGAATGGATGGAGTCACTTTATTTCTTTAGTCAGGAACTTCGTTGCAGTGAAAGATGTCACGAGGAAGAGGGTACTATCCAGCCTGGAGCAGATGGGGAAGTGTATAGTGCAGTGAGACATATTATTCTTTAGGGTTCTCTTAGACAAGGATCACCTTGCCTGTGCTGCAGCCCCACGTTCCTTCTGGGTTCCTGCCCTAGGTGTTTGTACGTCTTTGTTAACGACCAAAGATAAATAAAGTTTGTGAAAAGAAGGTGCCAAATCCGTCTGAAGCCATTCAATCTTTCCTTCTGTTTGCACCATCATTATTTTCACTGAGGGAAATCCGTGGCACGGTGGTGACGTGTGCGCTGAGCTCTGCTTTTATTGGCAGAGAGATTTCTCTGCTGGGAAGGACATGTGGAAGGCACGGGTTGCCGGGACCGGGTTCACAAGGTTTCTCCCTGCCTGGATCTACCACACGCATGTCTTCTTCCTTGACCAGTCCTTCTACACTTGAAATACGTGACATGTGCCACCTGCCCTGTTTTGCTTGTAGGCTTTGTGGGTTGCAGGGATCACCTGGGTCAGACACAGGTTTACAATACAAAATTCTCCAGGAGACTCTGAAATGCAGAGACTAAAGGGAAAAATTAGCTGTATGTAAGTTCAAGTTTCCACACAACACGTGAAGGAGACGTATGTTTTGTTCAGTGGGATCACACTCTTGAGAGAAGACTGTTCTGTCTCTTCTCCTAAATCCAAACTGACTGTTTTGGACAGCGTTAGGTGCTCAGCCTCCATGGCCCTCTGTTGTAGCTGTGCCCACACTGAAAATAGACAGACAACAGTGAGGAAAAGGGGTGAAAAAACTTTAAAGTAAGTATGCAATTCCTGGGATTGTGAGTCGATCATGAAACAAGGATGATTTTTTCCCTTGGTATTTGGGTCTGTGTATCACTTAGCACAATGGGGATCAATCAGTAACGACAAATAAAGAATCAGTGAAGCACCTTTATGCTTAAAGAGACCAGGATCTTCACCAGCTGACTGTGAGACATCTATAGGGAGTGTCAAAGTACTGGCAGTCCTGGTCTTAGAAGCTGTACAGCTAAGAGTCCATTGTCCTGACCTGAAACAGGACAGAAAAGTTGTGAGATACACGGTGAAAGAGTGCACAGTAGCATTAACACTGATGCATTCCCCAATCAGAAATGATCTAGTGTTGGTCTGAATAGCATACACCACATCAAGGAAGACTGCAGGAGCAATTAAAACCACTTTACTGGCAATTATTAATGGGTAACACACCTCTGACCCCCAAAATAAGAGGGAAGATTGCATGGATCATATCCCCTCTCTATTTCAGCAGAAGTTCACTGACTCAATATTTTAAATCAAAAGTAAACAGGTTTGGGAGTGAATAAACAGGAGGGAGAGGAGATGGAGAAGCTGGCTGGTTAATTATCAGAAGGAGGGATTCCACACTACTCTCCCAGCTCTGAATTATAAGTACATCCTCTTTCTCCCTCCCCCACCCACATGCAGTGGTACATCCAATTTCAAAGAGCTTGCAAATGGTTTGGTCAGACACTGGACCACTAAAGATAAAGAGAACAATTAAGAATATTGCATAAAAATGAAGCAATTGCTTTGCATCTGCATTCACTATGGAGATGCCTTTCTCTAAGCCAATTATTTTCAGATAATAAACACAAGGCGGTATCAGAGATCAAGTTGTCAAAAGAAAAGAATCTTGAAGAAACCAACAAAGAACAAAAACATAATCACTGGGATCATCCCTTGTAAAAGTTCCAAATAAACATTTAAATGGTCAATCTAGAGAAACATGCTTCCATAAATTCACCATATTGGCTCACAGATCTTCTAAATGTACACTGGCAATCTGTAGCATCACGAATCAATTGACCTTGTTCCAGTGTAAGATCAATCATCTGAAAAAATACCTAAAAATAAAGTATGTTAACAGTTCCTGTGTTAAGAAACCTGTACCTCCTTCTCTCTTTAATCTGTCTTCTGCAATCAAAGAGAGGACTTGAACATTTCCATAAGATGTCAGGAAAGACTTGCCCTAACACGAGGGCTCAGAGAAGTTTATGTTGACCACCTCTCCCATCTTTCCCCACTGACTAACCAGTGAGTTGTGCTGCGTTCAGTGAGCACAGGACAGGAGGGGACTGCCCAGAAGGGCTTGTCCAGGAGAAGTCTTCGCTTTTGCATGACAGAAGACTCCAAAAGAAGCACAGGACTTCTACTCTCAACTGTCCTTTCAGTCCATAGAAAAGATTCTCAGTAATAGCTCTGCTTCATATTTTAAAAATCAGCCTTTTAAAGTTTTCAGTCCAAATGTAACCCAACCACCCAAAGCGGGGTGGCCTGCCCAGATTTTAATCTTTTGTTTTAAAGAACTCTTGCATTGTTTGTTTTGAACGTCTCCACTGTAAATTGTTATTTACCGGTCAAATACTACTGGGATGGCAGAGCAGATGAGAAGAACGGCCTGAGGGTGTTCCGACAGCGCAAGCAGCAAAGGGGCTAATGCTCTGCAGCCCACCAGCGGCTCCCAAACTCTCTGTGCACCCAAGCTCTGCTCATATTTATGCCTAACCTACTTTCCAGTCACTTCTTGTGCTGTCACCAAGCTTTTGTCCCCACTGGGGGCAGGGAAAATGTAGGGAAAAAACCTTGTGCTCCAATTCTGTAACGATTCACCTGATTCTTTTGCAAATTTGGCCCCATACTCACTGTGATGCGCGAGTTGATAGACACTCGGGAGACTCCTCACTGCTGTGGCTCCTGTCAGCCATGTCCCAAAGAACAAAGGCAAGCTGAAGTATTTTTTAATTCTACCCTCTCAGCTCATCAGCGCTGAGTTTACATAAAAATGTAAGAACATTACACTACACACACTGCTAATAATCAGAAACGGAAGCTTTGAAGTTTCCCTCTTTCACAGCTACTGCCATAACAGATGCTTGCCAGGGAAAACTCAGGGGGCATTTGTTTGCAAGCGTTTTGGCTAAGCACAGTGTCCATTGAGCCACTTAATATTTCAGCTATCTCTAGTGTAATCAGGGAAGAGCAGCTACTTATTTATCTCATGTCTTGCTCCGTGCTAGCTACCTACTATCGCCAGCATGACCTCTGAGGCACACACATTAATTTTACCTCAGTATTTCTATAGCATCAATTAATAAAAACTGACTATGTTTTCAACAAACGCACATGTACTGATAAATGAGGGTCCTGACTTAATTGCTCTGTAAATTAAGAGCTCATAGTACTGACAATAGAGAATAGTTTTAATATTTAAAAACTCATTAAATTTGTGTACATTTTGAATAATTAAAGTCACATGGCCACTTTAAAGGGCTAATTTAAGTTTAATTCTTAAATGTATATCACCAAAGAACTTGATCTGGTGAAAATTATCGGTTAATTTTCAGAACAACTTAATTTTGTTCTATTATTTTCTTGAAGTTCTGCATTTATTGATTTATATACTTATCCGTCCTTTCTGCCTACCAGAAATTCCTTGCAACGGCAGTTCCAGCGTGGTAGGACCAACCTGTACTTTTGTCAGCTTTCCACCCGTAGAAAACAGCCCAAACCTAACGTGAGTTGTTTCTTCTACAGTGGATGGTATCTCCACAATTTAATCCTTTAGATCTCTGTCCGATACACTGGTTAGATTTAACTAGTGTGTGTTTTGGAGAAAACAACTTTCTTTGTTTATGACTTGCAGCTGTGTGAAGATACAGTCCAAATGCTCAAGTACTGTTATTTTCATGGGATCATAGGATGGTTGAGGTTGTAAGAGACCTCAGAGATCATTGTGACAGAGTTTTCAAGGCTTCATGGAAACTCCATGTCCTAGCAATTGCACAAACTCGGGGGGTGGTCAAAGTTAAACCTGCAGACTGCAGGTGAGCACCATTTCCTTTTTCACTCAGAACTCTGTTTTTTAGGAGTGTGTTTTAAAGGAAAAGTCCCTTTTTCTGGCTTTCACCAGAATTACTGCTAAACAAAAACTTCTTCACCCTCCTCACTTGATGATTTTTTGCAGAGCTCCAGAGGGCAACTCAGAAGAGAATGCTGGTTCCCCTGCTGAAGATGATGCTCTGAACAGGACAGAAACAATTCGTAGTTGCAGCAATTCACCTTTGTGCAGTTAACTTTTCTCTCTCCCGTGGCTCATATGTCAATCATCATATTGTTACTAGTATTTAATCAGTGATTAAGCTGCCACAGAGTAAATACAGACAGACTGTGCTGCAACATTTCTATGTTCTTTCAATATTATGAAGTGTAATATTCAGGTAGGTGCTTAGATATCAAAGTGATAGACACTTAATACCTGAAATAAATAGAATAAATCTTGCTGAATCGTTGCAAAGTGACTTAAGTGTCTAGCTGTAGTTGAGGAGATGAAGTGTTTTTCACTGACTTTTTAATAGAGGAGGGAAAATAGAGCAAAAGCTTTGTGACTCTCCGTATGCGTTTTGAAAATTAATTCCCTTCTGTTTTTGTCTTGCTCATGCACCGACTGTGAAAGAAAATCCTGGGAGAACTAGTTTTGGATGAGAAGAGGAACAGGCATGGTCTGGAGACCAGCGCATTTGTACTGGTATCGCTGACACATCACTTGTGTTTACAGCTCGGATTTCGCCTGTGGAAGACTTTCACTGATTCCAGATTTGTCAGTGATCACTTGCAGTGATCTTGTGTTTATTGCCAAACAGAGGTGATCTAACCCCTGCTTCTCTAAATACCTTGACTATTTATTTGCTGACCACTGTGCTGTGTGGGAAAGTTACAGTCTGCTGATTCTCCATTGTAGCCTGAAGTCTTTTTCAGAATCATTGCTTCTCAGAATAGAATTCCCCAACCCAAAAGCACATCCAACCTCCTTTCTTCGTGGAGGTGTATGGAGCAGTGAAATTTGTGTTCTAACCTCTCTAATGTTGTGTTCTTATCATCATTTGCCTCGTCTCTGATCTTTGTGTCATCTGCAAGTTTTGTGTATCACTAATTCATGTTTCCTCCTTGGTAGTTGGCATTAAATAGTAAAGGGTCATGGCTTATCTTTGTGAGGCCTTGATGCAATCACACCACTTGCAGCAATATTTGTGACATCAGTTAACTATTTTGAATGTATTAGACGTGTGTCACACACATTTTATGTTTCTCTGCTACAGCAAGTTTATTCTATGTAAGACTGAGAGATAAGCCTAACCTCTGTAGCTTTACCACAGAAATATGATCACCTCTACAGCCAAACTTCTCAAGTCCCCTTGCCATGAACTTCAGAGGTAGTGAGAGCTGTGATTAGCAATCTGCAATTTGGCAGAGCCATATGGCAGCTCTTTATGGTACAAAACAAACAAAGGCTACAAAGACTACTTGGAGACCTCCGTTGCTGCTGTCTGGCTTTAGGTATGCAAGTTTTTTCCTGACCGTGATAATTCCTGGCTTTCCTGTTTATGCATTTTCAGCTGGCTAACAAATGGACTTTGAGCTTTCTACCAGAGAGAGAACTGTATTTGATCTAGATAATATTATTCTGATGGTCTTTGCAATGCTAAGTCCTTCCCAAGACATCATGTTTTTTAGCTGACTTTTCTTGCTCTTAGCTTTTACTGATGAAAAAACAAGTAACGGACGTGGCTAGCTAGCATGTTTGTTGGTGGTCTGTTTCAAACAAGGAAACATGGAAATCTGTGAACAGAAACCAACAACTGAGAGTAAACCAGAAAGGCAACAATACCATGAGTTCTAAATGTACATATTCTACTCAGACACTCATTAGCCTTCCTTCCTTTTCTAAAATGTGACAATGTTCTTCAGCTTCACTTGAGAACAGTCCACACTTTACATTCTTAAGGAGAAGGTTTTAAGAAAATAGAACATAGAATCATAGAATCATAGAATCATAGAATCATTAGGGATTAGAAGGGACCTTGAAAGATCATCTAGTCCAATCCCCCTGCCACAGCAGGATCACCTAGACCAAGTCACACAGGACTACATCTAGGTGTGCTGTATCATTCCCTGTAAAGTACTGAACTTCCCCACACAAGTTTTTTATAAAATTCAGTAGCCTTCATCAGGTGACAGGGGAGAGAATCAGAAAAGTGACATTCTGTGCAGCAAGGCACAGTGCTTGTGCTTAAACCACGTGTACAGTGGTGGTAGCAGTGTGATAAATTGTGAGGCCCCATGATAGCTGGCAGCTCTCAGAAGCACACGCTGGAGGGTAAGAAGAAAGCACATTAGAGAGCTGAAGCTACAGGGGAAGTTAAGCAGGCAGACCACAATTACCCAAGGAGGAACTTAACCAGGGGAAAGGAATTAACACCCGTAGTGTTGTGCAAATTGCTTATGATCTGTAATGCCATAAACTGGCATAGTAGCTCGTGTCATTGGTGCCAGAGCATTTACTGCTGGAGAGTGCCTTTAAAAATGGGTCTGGGGTTTACTGCCGGTATCTGTTGTGGCTTTTTTCTGCACGTGCTGGAAAGACTGCAAAAACTATATGGAGATGCAGTGCTCATGCAGAAACCCTTCCACATGTTGTTAGTCCCAGCTACGGGGCCTTACATGGGAAAGGAGAATCTCTGCATTGTCTGGTAACGCTTTGCACAGAATTCTGCTGCGGCAGGGGGATTGGACTAGATGATCTTTCGGGGTCTCTTCCAATCCCTAATGATTCTGTGATTCTATGATTCTAAACCAAATTTTTCTGAATGACGTCTTAAGCGATTAACTCTTTTGTGCTGTGCCAAAATCAAACATAAAGTAGCAAGACTTTGTAGTGTTACCTGATCTAATATGTTTATTATGTGAAATTCATAGCAAAAGGTGTGCTCATGACAGGAGACTGAAAACATGTTTTACGTAGGTACTAAAAACTGAAGTCTCCATACAAAAATCTATGGTACAGAAACAGGAATAAAAAGTCAAGTAAGATTTGTTAGGATGACAAGAAACTTTTCTTTCTGTGCTGTTTTGAGGGATTGGACATTTATGGGTGCTAGTGCATAGAACCTAGACAGATGGATGGGCCGATATATTATTGTGTTATACTCAGTAGGATGCCTCCATAAGGGACATTAAAAGAAAACAGAAGCAAGAAATTTGCTAATATGCATTATATATATTAATATATGTAATTTGCTAGTATGTATTGTATACATTAGAAAGCAGAACCTTTGAATCAACTATCCATGTTTTATTTAGAATATGCTATGTCTGATATTTTCTTTGCTGTGTTTAGCTACATTGCTCTCCTGCCGTATTCCCCTCATTATCGTACATCCGGACCGATCTCTTAGAAGCCCATCAAAATCTCCAGAGCTTATAATAGCTCATTTGCATATTCACAGATGATATGAGAACTTTGCCAGGGAAAAAAATCCAAGTAAAACAGAAATTCACTGAGCAAAGTAAATTCTAGTGACTTAAAAAACAACGCAGACAGTGTTTTAAGTTTCTGTACGTGTGCGTATAGGTGTATACGCTCATGGACACGTAAGGATTCATAAGATTAATGTGCATGTAAGTTTATACACACATACACCTCTATTTGTGTTTGACATTTGTTGTTCCACCCTCACCCTGGCCATTACCATTCCAGTAATGGATCCTGTTGCACATTAAAATTCCCATTGTGGTCCATTACTACTTCTTTCATTGACAGCTCTATTGTTCCACAGGCTATTGTTCTGTGGATGACTTTGTTCTGAGACACTGGATGCACCTTAGCAACGTCACAACATGCATAATAGAACAAGTGGTGTTCTATGGCATATACCAGAAGTGGGGACAATGCTGTGTAGCCCACAGTAAACTTCCACACTGGGATACCATGACATCCCTTCTCCTTGGGAGTTGTCCTCTGTGGTCAAGGTCAGCTCAGGGCTGGCGTGGCCAAGGTTAGGATGGTTCCTGGCTACGAGGTCCCCCCATGGTAAATCTCGAGCTGCCTGCTCAGCCCTTTGACGACTTACTCACCAAAGCTGTAGGAAAATTTAAAGATTTTTAGAATTTTTTAAAAACACTCTTTCTTGAAGTTTATGTGCTTTAGTAGAAAAGCAGATGGCATGAGGTGCTCTCCAGCAAGTACATCTCTTGCGGCAGCCTCTCCTGCACATGTTCCCTCCATACCAGCAGCAATTCCTTTGGTGATGGTTCTCTCTGGTGCCTGATCAAAGGCTGTTAAAATGAGTAAGAAAATTTCTGTTGACATTAGTGAACTTGGACTCAGACCTTACAACTTGGGAAACAAGAGTATCACCTTGCTAGGAATAGATAGAAGTTTATGGAGTAGTGTTATCCAAAATGCACTAATCTTGACCTGAAAGTGTGCAAGTAGAAACAATGTAAGGAGTATTTATCCCCTTCAGTTGTAGTTCTCCTGCAAGCAGAGAAGCTAAAGGACTCCCCAGCCAAGGGAAATATGTCTACAGTGTGTGTTTTTGAGAAACTAACACGAGTGAAAATGGGATTTCTCAAAGTATTTTTTAACATGGTACCATCAACAGGAATTAATTTCAGAGCTCAAAAGTAGAACTGCATAAAATACACGAGGTTCAAATCAGCAAAGCGTGAAAAAGAAGAATCATCTAGAGGCAAGTCTTCATACAGTGCAAAATAGGCAGTTATTTGTGTTCTGATTTATGGGTGGTTCTTGATAGAAGTGGAACGGAAAGAACAGAGAAACTTCACTCTCCATAACAGCTCTTATCCTACTGCTTTAACACTCTTGCAGCGTCTGCAAATTTAAGTACCAGCTTGAAGGCTGCTCCAGTTGGGTAATATTTTCATCTCACTGTCTTTACCCTCAACAGCAATGTTGCTGAATGCTTGAAATCCTTGCTCAGTGCAGATCCCATGTCTTTTCCTGCCTGATTCAATGATTTTCCCCACTCTTGTTGTGTCTCATTTATTCCATCTTTTACAGTCAACCCACCCAAGTCACCTGGCTCAGATGAGGATATGAAATCATAGAATCATTAGGGATTGAAGGGACCTCAAAAGATTACTCCAATCCCCCTGACACAGCAGCATCACCAAGACCAAGTCACAGAGGAACACATCCAGGCAGATCTTAAACATGATTTTGTTTTTGTTTTTGAAACTCTGTTAAATTACTTGAACTATATTGCTGCTAACTGGTGTCACACCCTTATTGGTGGCACTTTTCTTTCTTGTTATAATAATTTTAAAATACATACATCAAACTTTGTGTGGAATAAATTCTTCTCTCTCCCTTTAGTCAATACTTTGTGTGTCTGTTGTGCAGTGGATTGCTGGGTTCATAGAATCATAGAATCATTAGGGATTGGAAGGGACCTCGAAAGATCATCTAGTCCAATCCCCCTGAAGGATCACCTAGACCAAATCATGTCTTTTTCTGTGTTAACATCCAGAAGTTCTGTGCTTGGAGTAAAAAAGACCTGGTATTAGATAAAAGGACATCTACCCTGTACCTGTCTAGTTGAAAAACACATTGGATAGGTGTCTTGCGTGGACTAAGTGCTGTGACACTAAAAACTTTCATTCTATTTCCAGCTTTTTTTGTTTCCCAGGGAACTTTGCCACTGTGAGGTCTTCAATCTCAGCCCTCCCAGGGGTAGGGAGAGCTCGATCTCTGCTGCCTCTTAGCCCCTTGCTAAACTTCACGCAAGTAGTGCTGCTTCCAACACACAGCACTTTGCCACCGAGCCATGAACTGCAAAAGCCAAGATGTTGTCACAAAAGCAGCCGCACACAGTGCAGCTGGAAGCCCTGTGATTGTGGCAGCTTCCAGCAACCTCTCAGCTCCTGCTTTATGGACATCAGCCTCCACCATGTAATTCACTGCTGCTTTTCCAGTTTCACTGTTTCATCTCTCCCCATCAGGGTCGCAAGCACCTTGTTTTCCCCAAATGCCATTCTGCTGTGTGCTTCTGCCTTAAATCACTCGGGAGGCTGCTCGAATAGTGTTGTGTTAACCATCACTAAAGAACTGCACTGCAAGTCTCTGTGCTGCGCTGCGTCTTCACAGTGTTGTATCATACAACTGCTTCTGCTCAGGGTTCCCAAATACTGGTTCTCAAGAAGCAGATTTTATCTGTTAAGGAAGGGTTTTTTCAATAGAATCCTGAGGAAGAGTTGATGGAAATATTAACCTAAAAAACTATAAATGTATTTTCCTTGCTTTGATATTGTTCCCAGGGACTGGAGGTCTTAAAAAAAAAAAACAAGTGAAAGAATGAACAAAATAAATAAAGAAGTTTTGAAGGTTTTTTTTGTTTTGAATGAGTAATTGTTGTCAGCCCAAATAAGTAATATGCAACCTCTTTGAATATTTGTTCTTAAAATCATTAAAATGTGTACAGTTGTGCAACCCACGCAAATGTTTGAAGCAGTGCACGACTGGCATAAAATTTGCAGCTGAGGTACAGAACTTCTAGAATTAATTCTCTGAAAATAATAATCAAACGAAAGTGACTATAAACGTATTTTTTTCTGTCGCTGCCACAGCAAACTCTGCGTCACAGTCATTCGGGCTGAATGATAAAGCAGGCTAGCCCACAGATTTGGAACAGTAAACCTAATTAATCTCCAGATAGATGGTATTTCGAGAAATGAAGTATTTGGAATGAAAGAAAAGTAATAGGGGAAATATTTAACGAAGGGCTGGGGCCGTGACTGGAGTGATGTCATACAATCTGGGAGGCATTGTCATCTTCAGTGAATTAGCATGGCCTAACCACAGCAGAAAATTTCCTTGAGCTGCAATAAAGACTAAATGCTTTCAGAGTCCCATGATCCTTTGTAGTCATCATTTTAAAGCGCTGCCTTAGTGAGCTAAACCTGTAAAGTTTTCTTTTGAGCGGCTGCGAGTTGATTAGATCTATTTCAGCCTAGTAGTGGTAATAGGCTCCTCTCTGTGAAACTGCTTAGCCTCTGCTCCCCTGGCAGCTGGAGAAACTGGAATTAATCAGGTCTGCTGGGGACTTCTTCAGCATCTCCGCAGGCCAGCGACTCTGGAATCATTTACTACAGAATCTTACTGTCAACTCTTTGTCATTTAGGCTTTTGATTATGCTTGCTTTCTTCAGAAAAAATGGAAATGGGTGACAGATTATCCTAATGCAGAATTTCACTAGTTACTTTTATAGGCGTCTATTATCCTCCTTTGTACTGTCCATAAAAAGAACGTAGGTGTGTGCAAAGAGTTTTGGGGGCAGAGATATGAAGAATTTGCTGTTGAAATGAACACATTTCTTCTAATTAAAGCATGTTTCTTTCTAATAAAGCCCCTCCCCCCATAACTGCATATTGTTTTGTCACCATCTCTGGGTTTTCTCCCTTCTTCCTTAAGATTCCTGGGGAAAGAATTTTTGGATGTCATTACTTACAACGTCCAATAACACTGCTTTCTACTATATTGAGTAGATGAAGGTTTTTTTTTTAACTGTATTAAGTACAAGCCGTGAGAATAAATTCATATTTACATAGAGAGCCAGCTACGCTGAGCTTCACTGAAAATAAACAGTCAACACTGATAAAAAGATCATTAAATCCACCTTCTTCTCAGCATTTCATCCCACAGATATATGATTCTACAGCCTTGATGCTTTGTCAATACAGTCAATGGGCAGCCTCATGCAGTCCTTAATGAAATCATCACCCCTTTAGATGTTTAAAAATCCGGAGCTCTATAGTACAAACAGTTAGGCAACAACAAAAATCACTTTATGAGAAGAGATACCCCGTGACATTTCGAGACACAGGCTTCTTGCAGGTGTTGTAGTGACGTATTATGGGGCAAATGGCTGAAAATTGGATCAAAACGGATGATTTATAAGAATTTATAAGAACACAGAGATGCGTTTAATAAGATAAAGAGGCATATGTATTTTGGTGACTACTGTTCACTCTGTAAGGAGTTTGGCAAAAGATGCTCGCACAAGGAAGCAATGAAGAGAACAAATAGTTTCTTTTTTTCTTTAAGCTTTTTTCTTTTTTTTCCTTTGTTTCTTCTTTGTTGCTGTTGTTTTGTTTGATTTCATTCAAGAAAACAGATTTAAACAGGAGTTGCCTTAGCAGATTAAATACATTAAAATTTTAAGACTATGTCTCAATTCCTTAATACCTGCATTCAGAAAAAGGTAGGCATAGAAGCTCTCTAAGAAGTTAAAAAGAGGCTCTATTGCCTGATTGCCAAAATGCCAAACTGTTGAATTATTAATCATAGAATCATTAGGGATTGGAAGGGACTTCAAAAGATCATCTAGTCCAATCCCCCTGACACAGCAGGACCAAGTCACACAGGAACACGTCCAGGTGGGTCTTAAACATCTCCAGTGAAGGAGACTCCACAACCTCCATTGTGAGCAATTCTGTGAGTTACAGAAGCAGGCAACAGCCTCCACGAGCCTGCTTCCAGACAGAAAATGCTTCTTTTATATGTTCCTTAATAGACGTGGCAACTGCAGTAAGCTCGATCTTTGGAGCCATAAGATCTGAAACACATCTACACCCTATATGCTGCCTAGATTGCCCTTGTCTGACTACTGGTCTGGTTGACCAGTGAACTGGCATAAAGAATCCGAGTCTCGTTTTCCTCTGTTGACAACTAAACCCGATAGTTGATGCATCCTGCCTCTCCGTGCAGTGCAGGAGGGCCCATGAGACTGGGGCAGTTTGGCGTTGTCCGTTCCACAATAAAGCATATGCTTGGCAAAACCGACGTAACCAAAATAGAAAGAGACTTGCTAAATGAGCCATTTAACAGAGAGTGGCATGCCACATGGAAAACACCCAATTCTAATTCTGCAGCTTAATATGCACAGAGAGCCTTCCTCAACATTTCGGGGGAAAAAAAACCCCAAACCAAAATCATACCCACAAACAGCTAAAAACCCTCATCTGCAGATAAATTGCAGCTGTATGGTGCCTATGTTGTGAGTATTCAAAAATGTTGTTTCACGTGCTAATAAATAATCCAGTCTGAAAAGTCACAGAGTGTTAAACACTAAATAATCAGTTTTACTCTGTTAATGTTCATCTTCTCTTTCTCTGTTGAATGCTTGCCCTTCTTTTATCCTTATAGTACTGTGGTCATTTGTCAATGACAATTTGTTGAGTTTGGATGTGTTCCTCTTCTCAAGAAAAGGACTTCAGATTAGATCTGTACAAATATTAAGGCAGCTAGCCTTGGGAAGTGTCCATTGACATCACCATTCTCAACTAATTGCACATGTTCAGCACTCGAGTAGTAAATATTTAACAAGGAAGGGGGGGGTCTTCTGTCTCCTCAGTATGCCTCCCAGGTACTCAAGACACCGTGTTATTTTAAACAAGATGCAATATATTTGACTCAAGACCTGACAAACTGGGATGCAGATGTTCAAAGCAGGTTTAAAATCCTATTGAAGCGAGTACTGTAGAGTTGTTAGTTCAGAACGCAGAGCATTACAACTCTTTCTGTACTGTCAACAAACTACTTCCACGTCTTCATTTCTGTGCAGTTTAGTTTGCAATTAAGCTATACGTTGCCTTATAAGCTCTTTAGGATAGAGCTGATTTTGAAAGCTGGTTACTGGGAAGAACTCCATCTCTTTTGGCAGAGTCTGAATGGGCACTGTTCAGAAAAGGGACAGGGGGTGGCTATGAACTTCAGAAGAGAGGGCTAGGTAAATGTGTGGTGGTACCATAGAACTTTTAGTAACCCTATTTATTTATTTTGTGGCTGCTGTGTCTTCTAATTTGGGCTGCACCTCTTTTTCTCGCTTCATCCTGTGCTGCTGCTCCAAGGTCCATGGAACTCTATGCTTTGCTCTTCCTCCTTTTCATCTGTGGCTTGGTCTTTCCAACCCTCCTCCTCGCCTCACAATTTCAAACAAAACTTTTAGCTTTTGTTTTGCTTCTTCTGTGGTTTCAGAAAATTTCCCTTCATTTATTTACTGTCCTACCCAGCACTCCCTCAACCATGTACTTTTGTCAGGGGCATTTCAGACAATGTAATTACCATGAGTAACCTGCAGAACTCTGGGGGGTTTTTTTAGCAGAACTTGTCCAGCACATCTTGTATGACCAATGGAATCTCAAGAAGGATAAATGAGAACAGGGAGGATGTCAGCCTCTTACTGTAGGAAATAAAGTAATATGACTGCTGCAGGGGAGTTGGAACTGGATGATCCTGTGGTCCCTTCTAACCCTGACTGATTCTATGACTTGGTCTAGGTGATCCTGCTGTGGCAGAGGGTTGGACTAGATGATCTTTGGAGGCCCCTTCCAATCCCTGAGGATTCTATGATTCTATGATTGCACGTGGAGGAGAAGTCTAGAAGCCCACTGTCCAGGTTTTCATTATTGAGGTGAAGCTCCGTCGTTTACCTGGTGAAATCTTACATTTCCCATACTCTTACAACTCTCTCATCAGACTTTAAAATAAAGCAACATGGCCTCCGTAATATAACAGCAATTTGTAAAATTTTTGTTGTTCCAATACCTTTTGTATGGGCAGACATTTAACTCCAGTAAGGAGGGAGTTGTTTTTTTATGGGTACTCTTTAATAAGTGGATACAGCAAAGAAATAAAAGACATTGGAGACTCAAATTAAAAGGGAGTGATCAAGAAGGGTAAGACTTTTGAAATGAGTTGCTCCAAATGAACTGGGGAAAGGTGCAAGTCAGTCATTACAAAAATGATATAATTTTAGGTCTTAGGTTAAGTTCCATGAACTGTTTAATGTCATAATTGGCTGCTGCCAAAATCATCAAGTTGGATGAAGCTCCAAGTTTAAAATGTCATAAACTCCCAGCGTAAAGATTTATATAACACAGGTATCTGACCTGCCCCCACACGGCAGGAGGTATTTGTTAAGTCTGATTTGACTTGTGCAACGTGGAAAAAAGTGACAACAGAAAGAAAACATACATCTTATGGACTATATCAAAACATTATGAATCTACTCTGATAGCCGAGTGCTGCATTCAGAAAACTGTGTTAAACATCGTTGTTTCTTATTAAAAAATCAGGTTTGATACTCGTAAGTGAAGAATTTGTGTGTTTATTATGACAAATGGAGGTGGTTAATGTCAAATCTCAGCAGTGTGTATTTAGCAAGAGTTTAATGGAACTTTTCATAAACTAAGCAGACTATTTCTGAGGTTTTGCAGACATGACAAATATGTAAGCAACACTTCTTGCTTCTTTTATCATGCCACATGATTAGTTTGATAACAGGCCAATATAGAGCACTTAGAAGATGTCTTATATATCCAGATTTCCTCCCATTTTTAACATGGTAAAGGAAGAACGTATCTCTTCTGCCATCTGTCTGCGTGCCGGTGGCTCCTTTGTTCACAAGTGGAACTTGTATAGGGCAACAAAGAAGTAAGGAGAGGAAACATGGATAAAAGATTGAGTAGTTAATGGATGGTGAAATTGCCTACTCATCAGTTGCAGTCAGAGATGATCTATAACAAAGTTACTTTTGAGGGAAACAAGAAAGTAAACAAGAAAGTATTTCCAGCTGTTCTGTGGATGATAGATGATCCGGTCTTGGCCTGTGGTCCATGCAAAACACCTGAAGCTTCATACAGAGCTAGGTAGCCATGTGTTTCTTGTTTTTAGCCATTTCTACGATACATTTCTTCATTGCAAAGGAAAGCCAGAAGCCATAATTACCTGCTGCCTGCATTCACATTACGAGATCATCCAAGCCTCACTCAAAAAGGTGCTTTACTAGAACTCCCCAAACAGTTATGCTTCTTCCCAGTTTCTTCCTCACAAGCTCTTTTAGAAGTAAAACATCTCTGTGAACATCTGTCTCTCATAGGGGAGGAGATCTGCTCAAGAGAAGATCACTGTTTTCTTCAAAGATCATCCTTTGCGTAGAAGCACTGCAAATCAAAGCTCTTAGAAAACTGCCAGCCTGATCACATTTATCTTCTCTTCCACTTCTTAATTTATTCCTATTAATTAAGCCACTCCTAGCCAGCTGCATGTCTGTGCTTTTGCTTGGGTCACTGGAACCTTTCATCTCCAATCCTGAGGAACAGAACACCTAAAAGATATGGTTATTATTTTACCCCCAGTTTCATAGAATCATAGAATCATTAGGGATTAGAAGGGACCTCGAAGGAGCATCCAGTCCAATCCCCCGACACAGCAGGATCACCTAGACCAAGTCACACAGGAACACATCCAGGTGGGTTTTAAACATCTCCAGCGAAGGAGACTCCACAACCTCCCTGGAGGTTTCTGCCAAGCAAAGTATTCCTGCCAGACCTCCCTAGATTCCCTCTGATCAAATACTGTCTACCTGAACACCCAACACTTGCCCACTAGTCATTTCTCCTTGGGATAGGTCCTATTTGGAAACTCAGCCTCTTTGACTCCATAACTAGATCCTAAGTATCTAACACCATTCAAAATACAAACAGGAAAAGCTGTGAGATAGTGAGTCGGATACTCTTCCAGAATGTGAAGCTACCGCCTTTGCCCAGTAAATTCCTGCAGTCAAACATGTGGCTTTGTGCAGGTACTCATTTGCTTTAAGAAGGCAGAAACGTGAGAAATAGTTCAGGGCAGTTCAAAAAAAAGATCTGAACAATTAAATAAAGTGACCAGCTGGAGAGATAACTTGTGTTTTAACTTTGTTTTGCAGACTTCTTTTTTTTTCCTTTTTCAGAAACTTACTTTTCCTGAATAAAGAGGGTTCAGCTCTTTAACAGATGCCACAAGCAGACCAACGTGCCTCTCTTCTGTCATTTGTGCAGCACTCAAATTCACTTACGTTGTTGTGGGGCCGATAATGTTTAGTTTCACTAGAAAACATACGATTTTCTAACACCTGAGACCAGAGCGGGGTTCACAGCAAACGCCTGCTTAGCTCTTGCGCTGAGTTCAGAGGTGGAGGCTGAAGCAGAGAAGCCCCTGTGCAGCCCCAGACTGCAAAGCAGATGAAAAAACCAGAACACACCAGCGTGCACAGGCATGCCAGAGATTTCCCTATTGCTTTTGGGGATTAGAAACCAGAGTTATTTTGATAGGATAGAGGATTCTGAGGACTGGCATGCAAATGTTCATAACAGTTGTCCTACTTTGCTCCAGTTCCTGTTTATTACTTCTTCCTCTTTACAGTATCAGTAAATCCCTTCAAGGCTGCTCTTATTATTGAAGAGGGGCCCGCCTGGGAATGTTTAGGTCCTTTAGTAATAGCCTAAGGGCCAGATCTAATGTCTGCTGGAAAAGGATTCATTGCTTAAAGGAAATACTGATGACAATTTGTTAGGGCATCCTAAAAGAAATATCTGTTTCAACTCAGAAAAAGGCTGCTAGATATGTGAACAAATATTGTAGGCTAGCCACTTACTGCCTACAGACTGCCGGATACCGTTGCCAATCTTCCCCTAGATGCTTGCTAAGCCCTTTAGAAAAAAAAAAAAAAAAAAAGAGAAAAAAAGGGTTCATAATGTTTTAAATTATAATATAAATCTACTGATCTGCTATTAATACAATTCCTGTTGCTGTCTGAGGTTTGAGGCACACATGTGTAATTCTTCAATGGCATTCTGTGTGTTATCTGGAAGGTCTCTCGTTGCTGCTGCATCAATGCAAACCAGACTACACCCAGGCGAACAAAGGAAATTTAACTTTCATAAGTTGGTTTTAAAAATGCATTTACTTTGACTGCATTGAAAGAATCTAAAAAAAGATGAAAAGCGTCTTTAGCATGCCAAAAAACATCTGGTTTCATATTTTGAGACCAAAAGGAAATTGCATGAAGACTAAAATCTTGTTTTGATTTATATTATTATTGGAGGGCTGAGAATCTGCCAGTCATAAAATAAAATTTTATGATGATAAATAAATAAGGAAAACAATCTGACAAAACATGTTGTGGAACAAAGCTCTATTTCAAGTTTAATTAACTGATAACAATGTTTATGATAGAGTAACTGTGCCAACAATTATACAGCTACCAACGCGAAGACTGGCCTATAAAAGCCTGGCTAAAAAGGTCTCTCCTGTGACAAAATACTTCCAAACACAAAAGAGAAGGTATTCTCCATGCAGTAAATCATCCAGTAATTAAGACCCTCTTTGAAGACGTTTATGAGTAGGTCTTTATAGATTGTATGACAATTGCTCTGCTTCCATTGCGCGTTGTAAATTGCACGACAGTAGTAGTCCCTGCTCTCTAATCCACCTCCTGATAGTGTCTGGAGAAGCTGACAGTTTGGGAATTGTTACAGGATAGATATATCTGTGGGGAAAGAAGCACAAAACCCCCTCCCTGTTTTCATCTCCGCAGTGCTTTGCCTGTTTCCAAAACCTTGAAGCGATTGTGACGACGTGTTCCAGCAAGAAGATTATTTTGGAAGCACGAAGATCAGCTGCGTTCTGTGGGGAGAAGCGATCCTTAATCGTACGTGTAAGAGTTCAGCCTCTTTTCTGGTAACAGAGGCTTGCATTGAAAACTGCTGCATACTTCCAGTCCTTGTGGCTTGAAGATGCTGGGACCGCAGCCATGATACGCACTACAAATCATTAACTTTCCGTTTATGCTCTGCTGTAATTTGCCAGTTACTGTGTAAGATGCAATATACAAAATACAAGATTTTGTATTACAGATATTATGAATCACTTGCTAAAATAATACTGACATTTATGTGGATAGGTTATAAAAGCTTGGCTCGTATTGTGAGACTACTCCTTTTTCAACTTCTGGAATAATAAACCACATTTAGGAAGCCCTGAATTTGGCAAGCAACAGACACAGTGCATTAACTATTCAGATCACATGTCTTATCACAGCTTTTCACCCCATTAACTGTAACTGAGCACTGAACTGTTGGTCAGACTACAACCCCAGCACAAGCCCTGCTTGTCCCCCCTATCTCCCTTCCCTCCCACTGTTCAACTTAAAAAAACCAGCCCTGTCAAGAAAAAAACCAAAAAGGAAAGAAGCAGCCCCTTCCCTCCAATTCAAATTGCATATTAAATAATACAGAAAGAAAATATTTCAGACATTTCCCCAAAGAAAACATATGGTGGCATTTGTATATATCAAAAGCAAAGGTTTTCAAGCTGAATGGAAAGATCTCCTTTGTCAGTTGATGCTTTGCAGCGCTGTAAACACTCAAAGGAAGTCAAAGAAGTTGCTGCAAAGAACTTCTATGGTTTTAAGCTTACATACATTTACTTCAAGGCAGGGAAAACAAAGATCAAAAGCATTCTGAAGAGTATTTGTTGCTGCACTAATTAAGTCCCAAATACCTGGAATTTATGTTTACCTAGGTTTTATTGTCAATCCACACGCAATAATTCCTCCCCTGTCTGCATTTCGCTACTGCTCCTTTACTTGTCTTGTCTCCTTTCCTCTGCTGCTGGAAATATGACAGTCTTCTCAGTCCTCTAGTTTGGAGCTGCTTTTTATTTCTTAGAGACATGTACAACTCACACCTTTTTCGCTAGATAAATTCATCTGAGGAGGCTCTGCTTCTTGTGTTTCTTCAGTGAGCGTGTGCATGGAAGTTAACATCCTGCCTCCAGACCTGAAGGGAATGACTTCTGGCAAGTTTTGACTCATTATCTTGAATCTTAATCAGCTGATGAAAAAAAAGAATTAGTTCCATCAGCTGATGAAGACCCAGAGTAATGAGTCAAAACATCCTGATGGAGAATCCCAGCTGAACCGAGTGGGACGCTACACGTTATCCATATCTTCACTCTGTTCGTACGGTCAATTAATACATGTCTCTCTTCTTTGCACTCCCCCAAAGCAAACAGTCACAGGATGGTAGTACATATGGAAGCTTGTTGTATCCCTCAGACATTTGGTGTCCCCCACACCTCAGTAACTCTTCAGAAGAGACTTTACAAATCTTACGATGCTTAACTTCTTGAGAGCAAGTTACGAAAGGATGTTGTCAGCTTGGGAATGAAGCCCAATCATCGTGATGGCCATACAGGTCTTAAAAGTAGCTTTAATACTATAAGTGACTGACATGTTTGGTGATGGTTGTGGTTTGAGGAATCACATATTCCAAAGGGAAACCAGAGAGTTCTTCCTTGTACTGGTTTGCTTCTAAGGCCTACACAAAATGAGAACATGTACTAGAGTTGGGGCTGTTCAGTCTGGAGAAGAGGAGGCTCCCAGGTGACCTTATTGTGGCCTATCAGTATCTGAAGGGAGCCTACAAAAAGGCTGGGGATGGACTTTTTAGGATGTCAGGTAGCAACAGGACTAGAGGGAATGGAGCAAAGCTGGAGATGAGAAGGTATAGTGTGGATGTGTGGAGGAAGTTCTTCACTGTGAGAGTGGTGAGAGCCTGGAATGGGTTGCCCAGGAAGGTGATGGAGGTACCATCCTTGGAGGTGTTTAAGGCCAGGCTCTGTCCAGACTGATCTAGGGTGGGGTGTCCCTGCCCATGGCAGGGGAGTTGGAACTGGGTGATCCTGTGGTCCCTTCTAACCCTGACTGACTGTATGACTTGGTCTGGGTGATCCTGCTGTGGCAGGGGGATTGGACTGGGTGATCTTTCGAGGTTCCTTCCAATCCCTAATGATTCTATGATTCTATGATTCTGTCATTCTATGGAATAAATTGCATAGAACATTCTGAAAGACATGCAAGAAAAGTAAATTGAAAAGCAGAGGGCAAGTTCCTTTCTCTTTTCATGACCTATGGTAACAGCTACAGCTGTTATAAGGAGCTTCTTATAATAATAATAATAAGTGAACAAGTTTAACACAACTGCTTATTTCCAGATGCACTGCTCCCCCAGGCTGGTACATATAAACACCAGAGGCGGAAACTTGTCTGTAGCTTTCAGATCCCTTTTGATTCCTTGATGCTGCTGGATGTTCAAATAGCCATGTTGCTCCCTCGTTTCTCATTGGAGTCACAGCTATGTGGCAATCTGCACAGTAATCATACCGTACAGTTATCCTTGCATTAGTGACCTCTAGGCTGCATTACTGCAACTCAGACCTAGAAATTAGGCTGCATGGCCTAAAAAAGCTCCACATGGGGGGAAATACAACAGAATGTCTGCTTAGTGAAGCAAATTGCCACGTTTATCCACTTCAGGGTCTTCATCTTGATATTTAAACCTTTCAGTGTGATATGAGATCTCTGCCTATGAGGTCACCTCCTTCTCCATGGCTGTGACCTGTCATGATAGTCTCTATCGCTCTGAAACCATGAAACTGCTGGAGACAAGGAGGGTGTGTTCTGTGATGTGGAGTACAGGACACAAAAGCCATATCAAGAATTCTTATGACAAGAAGGAAGAGAAACTGCAGAGCTACTTCAGAACTCATGGCCCAGCACAAAACTCATCTCTGTCTTGTCTTTCCCTTCACCCACGCAAAGATGAACCAAGCTGTTTCTCCTCTGAACCAGTAGGAAAGAGAAATTTTTATTGTCTTGATGATGAGTAAGAAGAGTGGAGGAAAGGAGGATGTGTCTCATCTGGGGTGACATTAAGAAAGCTAAAAAAAATTAAAATTAATTTTCAGAATTTCCTGGACTAGCTCTGGATGTTGATAGATGATCTAGTGTGGAAAAGCTTGCTTAGTTGCCTGTAATCCTCTCTAGCATCTCCCACTAATGATCTTTTTCTGAACTAACATGATGTTCAAGCCAAATATTTATTGCCCTTTGATCTGACCACTACTGTGCTAGAAAGAAGAGATGGAATAAATAAGAATGCAAAGCACAGAGAAAATTCCACTTTGAAAGCCTGAGAAAGCTCAGGAATAAGCACTGTAGAAATGCAGCACACAACTGTGAGGTTGGAGGTAGAGAGATGTCCCCAAGGCAATTGAGAGGTTTGAATTTATGGGATATAATGCTGATAATAGCTGACTAAGGCGTCCATTGTAAAAATAGTAGTAAATAGAATTGCTAACAATGTCACAGCTATTGCACATGCTATTTAAAAAAATTAAGGATATAATAATGGAGGGGTTTTTGCATTCTAAATGCTACTATAAGCGATACATAAGGTTCAGAAAAGAGAAATAAGAACAGAACGAGGATTGGCCCTTTACAGATTTTTTTTACCCTGATTTACATTCTGTGTTATCGTGCTGGCTGTTGTGACATTGCATATTTAATCAGGCTAGAACTAGCTGCTTTTAACCAGAATAGGATCTGAGACTGCTAATTTACCCTTGCTATCGACTTCAGAGGCCCTTCCTGCAGCCTTGTGACTTGGAAACAGAGGTCACCCCCCGAGTGGGATCCCAATGGCGTGCCTATAACTTGACAGCCTTTATTTGACATTTGGATATTTCACTGGGTAATTAAATCAGTCCAAGTAATTCTGTGATGACCACATATGTTTTCTAGATGTACAAATCCTACCGCTAACGGGCAAGGTGTAAGCCTGGTGTAAGCTCCGGGTCTTACAGTGTCTCGGAAAAAATTTAGCTCAGCGGTAGGATGGTTCTCGGTCCCCAAATTGTAAAGTTACAAAGATGGTTGGTAGCTACACTTTCCCCTCCTTCCTGCATAGGGCTGTGCTATCACTAAATTCAGCCTCAGCACAAACATGTACCTGTGTAATTTGCTAGGATATCAGTCGAGTTTAGGTGCCTTGACGCATCCTGCTTTTGCCTTGGTTTTGCTGAGTTCCCTGCAGTCACACTGTTTTGCGTGTGACACATCTACCTGCTACATGAGGCCTCTCTTCTTTGGTCCTTTCAAGTGATTTCTTATTATGCTTTTTAAAAACTGAAAAGGGAAAAATAAAGCAAGAAGTAGTGATAGCAATTAGCTCTGTGTAGCTGAAACTTAAAAAAGGTTTGTAGGAGGCAAAGGAAAATGCGTGTTTAATTGTCAGTGTTTCAGGGCTAGCCTGAATACTACACACTTAGTACACAGTGTGTAAATTACTAATATTTGTAAGGAACACAGTATCTTTCTTTAGAGACATTCTTTGTAACTCAATAATTAGACATATGAATGTAGCTAACAACCACAGCAATGAAGAGAGAGCATTTTAGCGCTAGTCCCCTTGATATTGTCTGGGTGGCAGCAGGTGTTACAGTTGGGACTACTAAATAGATAACATGTCTTCACACATGGGAATGTGACAGCACACAGAGCAAAAGGCATGGCTCATGGAGGAGTCTGCTTTTTTGTGTGTGTTCAGCTGAAAACAAAGTAATGCAAGTCTCAGAAAGGGGGAAGTGCTGTGAACGAAAGGTAAATAATTGCCCCTCTGGGTTTTCATACACAACCCACCTCAAATGTGCAGCAATGCCTGAAGCTAATCTCTCAGTACGTTTTGTAGCTCCAGTTAGAGTGATATTTGGCAGCTGCTAGATGAATCTGGCTTATCTGTTGCCAAATGCGTGCAGTACGTGTGTGTGGCAACTGCTATCTTCACCAAAAAAAGATTGGCTCAACAGTGTTTGTCACACTTTGCTTCTACTGTCTCATCTCCACAACCGTGGCTTCTCCCTGCTGTTAACCAGTTTGTTTTGCAGCCTTTATCCGATGGCAGCAATGGATGCTTCGGTCCTGGTCTGGTGACTTCTCTGCATACGTCCCCAAGCTTGACTTGGCTTAAAACCACTTTCCTGCTTCATTTTTCTCTGGTAGACTACGACTCTTAGAAGTAGTCTGCAGTCTTTTTCCGTTTTCCTTACTGAAGAGTAGAGTCTGGAAACATAAAGGGGACCTCATTTACCTGCAGGGTTGATCACTACAGCTCTGCCTGTCCCGCTGCTGATGCGAGCAGTATGCAAGCTCCAGTGTGCAGCCAGTGTGGACCCCAAACATCTTCTGGCTTCGTGGAAGAAGACCATCAAAGCTGGCAATGCATGTCCTGCTGTGGCAGGGGGATTGGACTAGATGATCTTTCGAGGTCCCTTCCAATCCCTAATGATTCTATGACTTCATGATTTTGTATTCCCTCCCTTTCTACTCTGGAGATGATTGACCTGTGGTTAGTCTACCCAAATTTAGTAAGTGATGAAGAGGCTTGAAACAACCACCTCAGCCCATTTTAGGTAACTAATATAGCTCAGAGGAATCAAGTTTTAAAACTGGCTATCTCTGTTCTTTGAAAGAGGGGATGGTTGTCTCAAATGTTGATACTTTAAATCTAACTGATGACCATTTCCTGTTGACTTTGCTCAAGCCCTAAGGTTTGTCAGCATCTCTAGGTATCTAATTCACAACCTGGAATTGCAACAGAGCAGGGGAAGTGTAGGAGCTGTCCTGGGTCTTCTCTGAGTGCTGGGAGTGAGAAAGGTTCTGTGTCCTAAAGGAGCAGGGAACGAGGGATTCTCTCCAGTAATTGAGGAGAAGGAGAATCAGACTAATCTGCCAAAATTACAGGTTTCTGGATTTCAGATGATGGCAAACATGGTCTTGGTAGTTTTACAAGAGCACACAAAGACCATGTGGCTCAAAGCAAGCCCTCTAACAGAATTGTGTCTTTCTTAGTAAAGTATACCTAGGGGAAGGAGTATAAGAAACTGAGTAAATCCAAGTTTTCTGGATTTGTAAGTCTTTTGCTGAAAACAAATGTGAAGAGGTCCTCTGCTAAAACAAATATGAAGAGGTCCTCTGCTAAAACAAATATGAAGATGTCCTCTGCTTTAACTTCCTGCGTAGTGTTCTTTCAGCTTCTCTCATTTTTAGAGGCTGAGACTGAAGCTGAAGTAATAATGGGTATCTCAATATTTTTGGTGCCCTGAAATATGATTCAGGACTAGTACTAAAAGTGAAGAAGCCAGCACAAAGGTAGAGTTTTTCCCAAAGTTCTCCATTAGAAAGCTGGCTAAGGGAACAGGAGGGCAAGTATAATTTCATCGCACGTTCACAACACTTGATCTCTGTAACCTCGCCTACTGAGGCTAATGCATCTATAAAGAAGGTGACTTCTCATTGCTTCTCAGTAGCCACAGCAGCAAACACGGTTCGCAGAAAAGAACACTTTTTATGGGGCCAAACAGCAGGTTTTTGTAGGTCTTATCAACTATACTAGACAATTTTATCCCAGCTTTTCCAATGCAGAAGACAAGAGCTATCCTGCCTGGGATCTACTAATATTAACTCACTGACAAAATGTTTCTGACATAAGGAACTGCACAGAGAAAATTGGAGCCCCAGCTAAAAATAATGAGATTAATATTAATTTTACAATGTGGGTGATTGATAAAGACCTATCTTTGCCAAATAGAAAAAAATGACAAGCTGATAAGAGGAAGAATGTACTTTTAAAAGAGCACAGTTAAAGCCTGTGATCTTTCTGTGACTGAGCCCCTCTTGAAAAGTATGTTGACTACTTCAGGAGGTCTTCATGGTCTGACCTGGGCCTCAAGTTGTGGGCAAGCAGACCAACAGCACGTATGGTGTTCTTAAAGGTTTTGCTGCTGCTCTTTGTGTCACGTTCGTAGGTGGCTGCTGCGAACAACGAATAGAGTGTCTTGGTCGTCCTTGCTCGTGCTGTCAGCAAAGCTGTGCACAAACTTGGAACACTCCAGCCAGCTTAACTCGCCCGTTAAGTGTTCTCACATAAAAGTTCATAGCCATTATGTCCACAAGCACAAAGGCTTACTAAAACAGGAGGTATGAAGCCTATCTCAGACCTTCCGTGGTTATCGTATCAGGTCTCACAACACAGCTCCTGAACTGAAGCAATGTCTCAACATGTTGAAGTGGAAAATAGCTATGACTCTGTAAGAACATCCTGCTGTAATAAGCTTCTCTGCAATGGCAAATGAACAGTCAGTCAGATCCAGCTTTTAACAAAGGCAGTGGGAGCTTTTACAGTGGTTTCAATGGAAGGACGATTAGACCACCAAGGGGTAGATACTCTTGTCCTAGAAAGTGATCTGAAGCACAATAAAACCTGTAGGAATGCTCCAGACTGTCTTTGCTTGAGTTGGCGTATATTTTAGCGGTGGGCTCTCAGGTTAGTGCTTTTCATGGCATTCAGGCCTTTTGTCTGCCTTCTTATTTTTCATAGGACACAGTGCAAGTGGCTGCATTTCATCACTTCCGACTCAAGGATGTTGCTTCAGTTCAGTATGTTATTTGAATAATGTATGTTGTACATGGCAAGTAAGTTCAAATAAGCCTTGCAAAAACCCCCTCTCCCTTTGTTCATGAGGGCTGATCAGAAAGTTAAGGGAAAGAAGTAATGGCCTACATCTGGCTTCAAAGATTTATCAGAAAATACATATCAACTGTCTTAAGAATGAAGGGTACATAATCTTATTGGATTAAAGCATGTGTATAATTATTTTGGCATATGTTTTACAGAGTAAGGGCTGTGGACTTTTTCTTAACAAAGAATCCTATTCAATCAGTGCCATCTAAGTAAAAAAAAATAATGAAAAATACATGTAATCATAGCAAAAATAAGCCTTTCTCCTGCAGGTGCTTTAAATAAGGCTTCTCAGAGGAGTGCACGTATTGTAGGACCTAGAGATGGCTATCTGCATCTGAATAATTTCAGAGAGTTTTATACATCTCTGTAGGTTGGGGAAGAAAGTTTATAATATATAAATATAAAAAGATATTAAAATATATAACATAAAATATATTAAAATATATTAAAATATATAACCCTGACTGATTCTACAACTTGGTCTAGATGATCCTGCTGTGGCAGGGGGGTTGGACTAGATGATCTCTTGAGGTTCCTTCCAATCCCTAATGTTTCTATGATTCTATATATTAAAAGAAAGACCACCCTTTTTGATTTTTCTGAACTTCTGAACAGATTTTACTGAAAGTTGTGAGCACCTTTAGTTAAAAGCAAGAGGAAAAGCAGAAATTCTATGTCGTACATCCTTCCCAGTCAGTCCCAGTAATTCTCCAGAAAGACTGTGTTCTGTGTTCCCACTACAGGACAGCTTCATTCATCGTGCTTCCATCACAAGGTTTTGCAAAAAGCATGCCAGGGAAAGCATGGTACTGTGTCCAGAGCCAATGATCATCTGTAGACTCTGAAGCAAATATGCATTTGGACAGTCTCAGTCCTAGAGATAGATAGACCTGAACCACTCATATGCCCCAGAACACACTAAGCATTGTGCAGACTTGAGTAATGAAGCTGATGTACCTGAAGATAGGTCAGAACAGAGAAGTCTGACTGCTAGTTTTGTCTTTAGCATGGCATTGAAATGCCTCGTTTAGTAGAAGTCAAGAAGCAAAACACTATGTTAGAAGAAAGTTGACCTGAAGCCCTACCTCTTGCTGTAGCTTTATTTCTGGGAAAGGCTCTAACAGTGGTGTAAGACCCACAGAGATGAATCATGGAATCATAGAATGGTTTAGACTGGAAGGGACCTTGAAGATCATTCAGATCCAACCCCCCTTGCTACGTGCAGGGATACCTCTCTCCCACTAGATCAGGTTGCTCAGAGCCCCATCCAACCTAAACTTGAACACATTCTGGGATGGAGCATCCACAACCTCCTTGGGCAACCCATTCCAGTGCTTCACTCCCACTACCCTCAGGGTGAAGAACTTCTTCCTAATATCCAATCTACCCTCTTTCAGATTCAGGGCATTGCCTCTTGTCTTATCACTGCGGGCCCTAGTAAAAAGCTCTTCTCCACCTTTCCTGTAGCCCTCAATGTACTAGAAGGCTGTTGTTAGATCACCCTGGAGCCTTCTCTAAACTGAACAGCTCCAGCTCTCTCAGCCTGTCTTCACAGCAGAGGTGCTTCAGCACCCTGATCATCTCTGTGGCCCTCCTGTGGACTTGCTTCAGCACATCCAGATGCACCTGGAGCAATATTCTAGGTGGGGCCTCACCAAACCAGAGATGAGACTTTCCAAATGGGCAGCGATCATCTTTCTGATTGTGACTTTGCCTAGACAGGACCTGATCTTTTCATTTTAAACAGATGACTCATTTCAGTCTCACATCATATTTCAGGAGGACTTTAATTGGTGAGAAGCTGAATTTTGCCAGACGAATGTAGAAGCAGTGATTTACCTCTGCTGTGTACTTCCCCGTAATAGAACCAGGGGAAAATGTCCTTACCAGTTCTGATAGTTCCAGACATTTAGGGAACTTGGATAAAATTGTTGTTTCATGGTCTTCACTTATATTTCACTTGTCAATCTTGCATTTTAGGAAATTAATAGAAAGTAGTGAGTAGATAAATAGAAACACACTGCACAGGGGCATGGCTCTCACAGCAGCCACTCCTTTAAAAACACTTACATGCAGGCATGCAGTCTCCCCAAAAAAGTTCCCCTTCATAATCTCAGGAAGAACTGAGTAGAAGCCCTTAATTTCAGATGTTAATGGTTTCTAATCTGAAAGAGGGAGAACTCTGCCCTGCATTAACTCCCCTGCAGACTTCCTATTGCTCTGAACAGGTATTGTGCAGGAAAGTCAGTTGCACGGATGGACACTTCATAGCAGTTTGAATGAAACGAGCTTCTGCAAGGAACAAATGGACACTGAAGCCAATCTAAGTCAAGAAAAGCACATTGACACCCAGAGGGAGAGCTGATCTGAAAGGATGGAACGTCAGGTGCAATTGTAATTTTTCAGTTTTAAGAGACAGATTAAGTGCTGAGAGCAGCTGGAAAAATGATAGACATTATTTACAAGGATTTCTGGTTTTTTCTGCAGCTCGGTCCTGCTCTGATGGTCAGGTGACAGACCCTGCTGCAGCTCAAAAAGAACTTTCTGGAGCAAGATGGAGCCCATACCACTGGTAAAGCTTAGTGTTTTAGTTTGGCCTTTGTGTAGCCACCTAGCACCAGCTTTCTAGACCATATGATGGAAAAAGGAGAATCAGGATGAAAAGAGTAGAAGTTTCTCCTGTCCTCACTCCCAGTCTTCCTTCAGGGAGCAATATGTGATAAAGACTAGAGGTTTCTTTATTGTTCTTGCATGATATTATAGATAACTTCAGCTGAAAGTATGTGAAACTTCTTTTTAGCCCTCAGGAAGAAAAAGGAACTTTATGGTTGCCTTTCTTAATAATTGTGTGTTGCATAGAATTGTAGAATCATTAGGCATTGGAAGGGACCTTGAAAGACCATCCCATCCAATCCCCCTGCCACAGCAGGATCACCTAGACCAAGTCACACAGGAACACATCCAGGTGGGTTTTAAACCTCTCCAGAGAAGGAGACTCCACAGCTCCCTGGGCAGCTTGTTCCAGTGCCCTGTCACCCTCACTGTGAAGAAGTCACTTGTGATATTCATATGGAACCTCCCACGTTCCAGCTTACAACCATTGCCCCTCGTCCTACCACTAGATGACATTGAGAAGACCTAGCTCCATCCCCCTGACACCCACCCATACATGATTCTATTGCATATCACAGAATCACAGAACATTAGAGAGTAGAACTTGGTCACACAGCAACGTTGTACTGCCAGACTAGATTGACAGATTTACAAAGCTATGTTAGATTATTTTTTATGTCTCACAAATAAAGAGCAAAACCATTTATTCCCAGGCATTTTTTTATACTGATTCCTTTTCCTTACTTGCAAGTTTTAAAAGAAATATTTTATACCTCCTTGCTGCTAATTGCTGTTGGCTATGTGCTGCATCAAGTTACACTTCATATGGCAATAAACAAACAGCACTGTACTAAAATTAAGGCAGGACAGATTATGAACACATTCATACACTCAAGCATATACGAACTGAGGGAGACCAATAAAAGGGGAAATTGTGTGTATAGTCTAGAGCTAGTACATCAGCCATTTTCTGTCCCTCTCCACACACTGAGTGCTCCAAAGTGTGTGAGAACAGATGAAAAATTGAGGCAATTGACTGAAGTGCAGCACTTTTTAAATAAGTTTTTGCCTAGAGCAGAAGGGAAGTGTATATTCCTGCATGGATAACTTATGTCCTTGGAGTTTAAGGGCCATGAGCTGCAAGAATCCTTTTTATGGTATCATTTTTCTTAATCTAGTTAATGTTTGAATAGGAGATAAATAGCTTTATAATGAATAATAATAATAATGATCACATAAATAATTGCTTAAAGCAATTTTTGGTCTGTCATGGAAATTAGGAGATCTAAGTTATCTCAGGAATAAAGAGATTATGACATAATATAAAAAGGATTTTGAGGGAATGTCTAAGAACAGTGAAGCAGCATCAAAGACTGTGTGTCAGTTGTGCCTGTGCCTAGTGTTGCTAACTGAGACAAGGTGGCATCCCGGGAACACCTTCCGGGCTTTTACGTAGAGAAGCTTGCAAATTAATGAAAATTCAGGTTTGTGAAGAGTGTATGTAGTGTACTGAAAACACCTATTTTTGCTTAATAAAAAGTGTTAAAAATACAACCTCAATTATGTAAACAGAGATGAGATAAGATAGTTGATAACATGAGGAAATATGCATTGCAAGTGTACATCTTAATGGTCAAGTGGCAAACTGAAAGCTATGGAAAGCTACCATTGAGCTGCTGTGTTCACAGTGGCACCTGGTTGGCTCAGCTGATAGAGCATGGGACTCTGAATTCCTGGGGTCATGGGTTTGAGCCCCATGTAGGACATCTTGAGACAGTACTGTAGGCTACCCTGCTCCAGCAGGGGAGGTTGGACTTAGATGATCTTTCAAGGTCCCTTCCAACCTCTAACATTCTGTGATTCTGTGAATACTGGCCTGAAGATGCAGCCACATCACAAGTAACACTGCAGCTGCAGAGTGGTTGTTGATGTGCTGCGTGCCTAGAGGTTATATTAGCTTCATGTAGTTAACATTTTTCCTTGCAATTATATCTTTTTTTTTAATGCATACAAAATACTTTCCTTCAGAAGAAGACTGAATCGTACATGACAGCTGTCAGTTAAGCACTTCTAGAAGATGCTGAGTTACCATATTGATGGAAGCACTCTAAGATGAGAACAATTCTGTGCTATCAGGGAAACTGACATGATGGTCTAATAAGTGTTTTCCAGAACTTAATATTTGGGAATCGATGACTTATAGCTGACTTATCTCACAAACAAACACATGCCACTCATAGGCCACTATGAAGGATGAAACACATGCCACTCATAGGCCACTGACAGGAAGAAGGACCTCATGATTTTAAATGGGGATCAAATTGTAGGAGGTAAAGAGAAGAAGTCTATATGGTCAAATGCATAAGGATAGCAGTGGAATTGGAGTAACTCTGTTAATTTGTTAAAACAGTAGAAATTGTACTAACATACATAATTTACAAGCAGCATTTCAGAAGCTCCTGACAGAAAATTTGACTCCAAGACTCAGTTTTTAACACCAGTTGAGATCATACTTTGGGATTCCCTGGAGCTCATTTGAAAAGCATGAAGCTGAACAGATCCCTTAACATACACAGCAGCTCAGCCCTCACTAATTCACCATCCAGTGCCAACACTACGTGTGATCTGTCCTGTACAGATGTGGATTCTCCATTTGTGAGAAACTTATTGGTGGTGGAGTAGCATCAAATCTGAGAACACTGTTCCTGCCATTGTAATAAACAAATAGGTAGAGGTTTGCGGGCAGCAGCAATCTCCCACTGACACTTTGAGGGTCTCAGGAAGATGATAGCAAGATTATTCTGGAAGAATTAAGCCCTTCTGAAATTTTAAAGAGCTTTCTCAAACTTGGCAGTTAGACTGCTCTGCAGGACTTTGTCCCAGCAGATCAGAGAGAACTCGAAAGCAAAGAAATATGAAGGACTTCAGAGCAGAAAAGTAAACTTCCATTGGCCACATTTCCATAGTGACCAATAATCATACTGGTTTGCTTCTGGGCTCCTCTGGTCTATCTGGGATGTACTCAGATACAGTCGTGACAGTCACTATGAGTGATTAAGGAAAGGTGTCAGCACTTAGCTGCTCAAAGTCAGCCTTTGCAGTCATCATCCAGGTATGAAAGGTGACAGAAGGTTTAGTTCTTTTTTCCTGTTGCCTTGCTGTGGTGTTGAAGCCAGTCCAAGTGGGTAGAGCTGAGGGAGTGAGGAGAAGCAGCAGACAACCAGGAGAAAGGGTAGGGGAGGTCCTTCCTCTCCATCCTCTCCAACTTATCTCTGCTTTTAAATGTGCAGGTGCATTGTTAGGTCCGTACCATGTAAACAAGTAGGAGTTAAGCCACCTGTTCTGGTTATGAGAAACACTCCATGGATGCAAATGTGTCAGAGCCAGAACCAGAAATTAAATAAACATATATGTTTTTTTCCTGAACTGACATTTGGCTTGATTTTGTTTTCAACAACGTAATATTTTTGTCACTATATTTTAATTCTCTTGGAAAAATAAGAGAAGAGGAGTGAAAACTGTCACAACTGAACTGTGTGGGCAAATTATTGGTTTCAAATGATGTATTTTTTACATTGAAAATATGTTTGAGATATTCAAAGGATTTGTACCAACTTCAAGCAAGACATGGCTGAGCATCAGCTCACAGTGATGGACAGTTTTTAATACTTACATTGCTCCTTTTTCTGTCCAGTTGCAAAGAGAGCTGGAACTTGCCTGCTCAGCACCAGAATAGTCAAACCCAGTATCAGTTGTGAAAGATTTGTGGGACTAAATGTTTTCCTGCAGGGATGCCATGCTTAGCACCAGAGGCTACACAGCATTCATCTAGAGTACCATTGCTTTCCTAGAAAGTTTTCATCCATAAAAGGAGTCTCTGCTCATTTTGAACTCATCAGGATTGCTGCTGGAAGGTGAAAAAGCCTGGAATTGGAGGAGAGAAGGGATGCAGGAGTGAGGATCAGATCAAGGGCAGGTGATCTGTCAGGAAATCATCAAATCAGCTGCAACCTTATCAAAATGGATCCAAGTCTGGAATATTTAGTTCTCAGTTTCAATAACATTTTTCAATTGACTGAACTTTTCAGCTGAACGTTCACAGAATCACAGAATCACAGAATCACAGAACATCAGGGATTGGAAGGGACCTTGGAAGATCATCTAGTCCAATCCCACTTCCACAGCAGGATCACCTAGACCAAGTCACACAGGAACACATCCAGGCGGGTCTTAAACGTCTCCAGAGAGGGAGACTCCACAACCCCCCTGGGCAGCCCGTTCCAGTGCTCTGTCACCCTCACCAGGAAGAAGTTCTTTCTGATATTGATGTGGAACCTCCTATGTTCCAGCTTACAATTATTGCCCCTCGTCCCATCACTAGATGACATTCAGGTCAGCTCTGCTACAAGAAGACAAGTTCAGCTGAGGTACAGACCCTGGACATTTCAACATACTTTTTCTTCATCCTGCCACATTCATCTAAAAGCTATAGATGGCTTTGGACCATTTACGCTCACTGAGGGGTTCAAAGTGGTACCGGTCAGCCACATCTACCCTCACCTGCTTCTAGGCACCTGTGCTGGTGGGAAGCTCAGAGCAGCTGTCCATAACTCCTCTGTCAATGACCTCCAGTTGGAAGGAGCAGCAAATGGGCAAGTGTGTGCCTGGCAAACCATCACGGCCAGACTCAGAAAGGTCACAGGAGATGCATGGCTTTTGGTAGTTGTATGCAGGAATGGTGGGAGGAACATGGACTGAAGAACCGCTGCCATTGTTCAGACAAGATGGGCTTGGATGGCCCAAGGTTCATGCCCACAAAAACTTGGAGAGAGACAACAAATCCTCATTCTGGTGTTAGTTATATGTGGCACTAGTTTGTAGCACGCCTCAGCTCCCCTGAGGCCAAAAGAGCCTTTCATGACAATTATTTTCAATTTCATTCAAACTCTGAACTCTACAGATAAAACTCGAAGTGGAACATATTCCTGGCTGTGCTTTTCTCCCCTGTTGAAGTTGTCTCTTCTCCTTGGAGACTACCTGCATTGGCCTCTGTGAAGGGTGGGTGTCCGGAGGATGGAGCCAGGCTTTGCTCAGTGGCACCCAAGGATAGGAAAAGGGACAATGGATGTGAGCTGGACAGAACAGGTTCTACATCCAAATGAGAAGGAACTTCTTCCCAGTGAGGGTGACAGAGCCCTGGAATAGGCTGCCCAGGAGGGTTGTGGAGTCTCCTTCTCTGGAGATGTTTAAAACCTGTCTGGATGTATTCCTGTGTGTCTTGGTCTAGGGTCTCTTGCTGTGTCGGGGGGATTGGACTGGATGATCTTTCGATGTCCCTTCCAATCCCTAATGTTCTGTGAGTCTCCTGTTACTTGCAAAATGCATTTGTCCTGCTTGAGCGCTTGCTGGGTCAACTACTGTGGCTACTTCTCTGATGACAGCACAGCAACTGAACTCTTTCCTCTGGTCTTCTCACTTCTGGGTAAACTCAGCAAACAAGAAGGACAGGTTGCTGCCACTGTAAAGAGATGCTGAAGCTGCTGTAAAACCTCCGCTTGTTACCGTCCTCAATATATTTTTGAGTCACCCATACGAAGCATCGTGAAATCTGTGCTTCTAAAGATGCTTGAAATCAATATTCTACATATTAATATGAGGCAACAACAAGATGTTGGCATCCCTTTTGCTATAAAAAAACCTTCCTGAACATTGCAAAGAAAAAAACCTGCCCCCAAACACCAAACAAATGACAATAAGCTAAACTTTTGCAGTGAGCAAATGCTTTTTCTTATGATTGAGCAACTTACCAGTTTTAATACCCGAACTAATTTCCAACTGATTTTAGTCTTCTTGCAGGTTCTCGCTGCATCACTTCATGCCTGTTTCCCTTCTGTTTTTTTTATTTGCTTATTTTAGTTCAAATCCCTGGAGCAGAACCCGCAAACCAAACAAATACTCACAGAAAAGAGAGAGCAGCTCAAATGTCCTTGGAGACACTCAATTTTTTGTTTGCTACCATTTGTCATCCTCTGCTCAGAGAGAGATCAACAGTTTTTAGCAGACAGATCAATATTCTCTTAACCCAGACCTAATCTGAGGAGAGTTTCCCCAGGTTTCACCTTGGTCTACTCCTGTGTGCCGTAGCTGCCCTTTTTTTCAGCAATAATTTTGTCTGCGTGAGACAGCAATTTTTCATCCTTTGGTCAAAACTGGTGACAAAAGAGGGAATAATGCTTCCTGACGCACCAAATGATAGATTTGACACATGGCTGCTGAGCTGGGAGCTTTCACTTGCCAAAGCAGAAAGACAGATAAGCAGCCTAATGGCCCTCCTGACATTGCTGCCTCTTGGTTTTTTTTTGCCGGTAACCAAAACAGGTTCTGATTCCCCCCTCTCTCCCCCAACTCTTCTTCTTCTTTTTTTCCTGGAGGTTTTTTTCCTACAGCTCTGGGCAGGAAGCAAGGAAATGCACTCAGCTCCAGCCCAAAATAAACATTTCCCTGTCCTGTAAAATGATCAATCTATGCCCTTTTCCTCCAACACAGTAAGGGCAATACAACATGCTGCTCGAGGAAATACTAACAAATATAGCCAGTGCGAGCGAAACAGATGGGACTAAGAAATTAAACCAGCAGATTTCTGGAAGGTATTCAAAGAGTAGAGTTTGTAATACTGAAACAGAACTGCTCTTTAATTTATTTAATTTTTTAAAAAAGCAGTGATCATCAAGATTTCCCTTCAGCGGGGCTTACTCTCTCCCTGTGGAGCGATAAGATAGGTCCCTTTTGGCATCACTCTGATGAAAGCAAATCCCATCTCACAAAAGCCACTGCCAGCCCGGAGATAGACAGGCTGCGAGTTCGTCTACCTTCGGCACCCTGGGACAAACACAGCGCCCTGTGTACCGCGGGGCACGGCTCCAGGCGCGGGATCGCCTTACATCTTTGCACACAAAAGCTTCTTTCAGAATCTAAACTAACAAAACAGGAACAACTTTTATTCCTGAATGGTTTCCTCTAGAGCATGTGTTCACATTTAAAATACTGACCCGCGTGTCATTTGCTCGCATTCAAAGTTATTTGTATTGCCCTGCTATTGCAAAGCAACAGCCAGCCCTGCCCTCACTTGCTTACCAATAGACTGTGGACTTTGGCAAAATGCTGTTTATCCTCCACCAGCACTGATTCACAGCTTCTCTTTCTCCCATTGGCTTCTTCTTTTTCCTCCTCCACTTCCATGTTTTATGGCCAGACAGCTGTGCTAGCAGCCAGCTTATTTTTCTCCCTGGTAATAGTTCTATGGACATTCAAAATTTGCTCCAATGAAAGAAGAAAAGGAAGTGACTCAAAGGAAAATATTTGACTCGCAAGGTCATTGATTATCAGAATCTGATGCCTGTATCTCTGCGCTTTAAAACATCTCAGTGCTCTGGGTTATTTCTTTACAATTTTCGTCAATGTTTAAATGTGCACATTGTACATAAGGGAAACACAGAGCACATATAGGTAATTTTTTTTTTCCCTCCTTCTAATGCAATTTTCTCTCTCTTTTTTTTACCCTTTCCCTTAATTAAAACCATTTTCCCTGTAAGCATACACTTCAGCAGATTCCATGCTATTTTTCACAGCTTCTACACTTTTGACATTTCAGCTAAACCTGCGAGTAGTAGGGAATCAGACTGGAGAAAGTGAAGCTGTAAAACCAAAACAAGTCATCAATACAGCATCAAGCCAAATGAAAAAGACATTATTAAATCCCTAATGATTCTATGATTCTATGAATTTTGATCACATGCACTGAGAAAAAGCAGAGATACAAAGAGGTCAGTTGTTGGATGCACAAGTTCCAAAGAGAAATCGAGGGTTCTGAGTTACTACCAAAGGCAAAACCATTAGGCTTTAGTAACACCTCTTCACAAGAAAGGCTTTTTCACTGAGTGTGGTGAATCACAACGCTGTAGAATAAGGCTTGGTGAGGCACACTGAAACTATTCCTGACTTTCACTGTGCTGTCCTAAAAATAAAGTGTAACTATGGCTAAATATATTGTAAATGAACTATATAAAACAGATTTCAGCTTAGTAGACAAATGTAAATATTGTTCAAAGACAGCCTCTTGCTTCCCTTATAATAAACTTGCTGCAAATGACTAGGTTGTGATATTGTTTGCTTCAACAAGGGCTGCAAGTATATGTTATTTGTCAAAATATTCTGATTTATCAATTTGGTTTAAACAAAAAACACGCACGAGAAGATAAAGAGTTAAGATGATGTTTCTTGTGGAATTAATCAGATTCATATTAGCAGTAGTAAATGTCATGTTGGCACCTTTTCTTTCTCACACATTGCAGCTTCAAGTCTTTGCTATGAGGAAATAATGAAGTAAAGATATGCAGTGCCATATACCATGCATCTTTTTTGTCAGCCTGCATAGGAAATGAATTGTATCTGCTACTAAGGAGGTCACGGGGGCAGCAAGTTAGGAAGAATGCTTAAAGAAAGGACATGTCAAAGGAAACAAGAACTTATCTTTTCAGTACTTTCTAACAAGTGCTGCAGTTTTGGGGAAAGTAAATGCTCATAATAAATACCTGCCTGTACTGAAAGCTTTTATTGCTTCTCATTGCTGCAAAGTTTACCTCGCTGACCAAATGACCTTGAAGTCCCCACTGCAAACTCATGAAGAGCACTGAAAACAGTCTAATGTCGCAAGCCTTAAAATTCATGCTTCAGTAGTAGTAGTGGGATCAGTGGGGAAGATGCTGGTCATTGAGAAGATGAAAAACTGAGTGCTGGAAACATATTTCATAGCAGATGAAAAGTGCATCTCATGAGGCCGTCCTGCAGCACCCTTGTCTCTTTTTGTTTGTTGTTTAAATGCCACACATTTAAGCTTGAAAGGTAAAAAAATGGGCAAAATAACCATTGCTAGCAAGAAAAAGCCCCCTGGTTTCGACAGTTGGTTGATTCTTGCATCTTGTAAACGTTCAGCTTTGCCTACAAACAGAGCTTCTGCTTCCAGCAAATGCTATGCATATCTGAAGTGTGGAGTCGAGGCAGAAGCGAGCTAGTGGTGTGCCAGATATTGCATCGAGATTACAAAATGCATTTTAATTTTGAGCAATGACTGGGAATTAATGCTGAGTGCACTGTCAGCCTGCAGTAAAGCATCTCTCTGATCGTGTGCAGTGATTGCCTGAGATACAGCACTCTCCACCACCTTCTGTCCTGTAGGTGCCACTGCTGCTAAGAGGAGCTTCTGAAGAAATCTAGATGAAGAGGCATGAAGAGATATGTGACTGGTTTTTAAAAAAATGAAAAACACAGAACTCTCTTTTATTCCACAGATACTTTCTGCCAGTTTGATGATGCCAATAGACCTATTTCTAATTTATGGAATCATAGAATCATAGAATAATTAGGGATTGGAAGGGACCTAGAAAGATCATCTAGTCCAATCCCCCTGACACAGCAGCATCACCTAGACCAAGTCACAGAATCAGTCAGGGTTAGAAGGGACCACAGGATCATCGAGCTCCAACTCCCCTGTCATGGGTGTAAGAGGTACTGTAGCAAAAATTTGTTTGGTCATAGGGATGATAAATGGTTAATAGAAAGAGTGATTTAATTGTTTTTATACTGAGTTTTATCAGAGAACATCTTAGGCTGGAAGGGATCTCAGAGATCATTTACTTACAGTACCCCTGCCACAGGTTGGGACACCTCTCACTAGACCACATTGCCCACAGCCACCGTTCAATCTGTTCTTGAACACTTACAGGGAGGCAGCGTCCCTGGACAACCTGTTCCAGGGCCTCACTAGCCTCATTGCAAGGAATTTCTTCCTAACATCTAATCTAAATCTACTTTCTTTTCATGGAAAACTATTCCCCCTTGTCATATCACTGCAGTTCCTCATAAAAAATCCCTCTCTGGCTTTCCTGTAGGCCCACTTCAGATACTGGAAAGCTGCTATAAGGTTCCCCCCTAGAGCCTTCTCTTCCCTGGGTTGAACATGCCCAGTTCCCTCAGCCTGTCTTTACGGGAGAGATGCTCCAGCATTGTGGGCATCCTCTGGACTCACTCCAATTATTCCTTGTTATTCTTATGTTGGGGACTTCAGAACTGGACACATTGTTCTGGGCAAGCAGAATAGAGGGGTAGAGTCACTTCACTTGATCTGCTGCTCATACTGGTTTTGGTACAGCCCAGGATATTGGCCTTCTGGACTGCATTCATACATTGCTGGCTCAGGTACCAAAACCCCGCAAGTCGTTCTGCTCAGGACTGCTCTCAGTCCAGTCACAACACAGCAATTACTTGTGCTTGGGATTTCCCCAACCCAGATGTAGGACCTTGCACTTGGATTTGTTGAACCTCCTGCAGTTTGCATGGGCCCAGCTCTCAGGCCTGTCAAGGTTCCTGTGGATGGCCTCCTTTCCCTACAGCTTGTCAACCACACTGCACAGTTTAGTGTCACTGGCAAACTTGCTGATGGTGCACTCCATCACACTGTCCATGTTGCCAACACTGGACCCAAATCAGACCCCTGAAGAACAGCGCTTGTAACCAACCTCCACTTGGACATCGAGCCGTTGATCACAACTCTTGATGTGACAATTCTTTGTTCATCGAGCGGTCCATCTGTCAAATCCATGTCTCTCTATTTTAGAGGCAAGAATGTGGTACAGGCTGGTGTCAAATGCATCGCAGAGGTAGATTACATCAGTTGCTCTACCCTTACCCATCAATGTTGTTTGTCAGGCACGATCTACTTAGTGAAGATAAGGAGGTGTCAATCACCTCATTAGCTTCTCCTGAGTCATGTTGGAGGAACTTAGTTGTGCTTGGCTTTGGATCCCACCAGAGAGGATGAAATCCCTGCTTGACCATGTGTCTGTGTTCTCCATGAACTTGTTTCAAAACCTGAAGCTGGGCCTGCCTTGCTCAGACAGCAAGGGCTTAGCCTTAGTTGACAAGGTCCTGCTCTGCTGCGGTGCAATGCTCTGCTCCATTAGCGGTCTCATGGTCCTCTCTATTCTCTGATGATCTCTGATCCCTGATGAATTTTATAGAGATGGAGATAAAAGCATACATCAGTAAAACTTTAGTGGAAACTGATGTATTGCTCCACTCTCTTCCCATCCAAGTCATACCCCTGCCCATACCCTCAGAAGCTGATAGGGCCACTGCTTTTGCTCACACATTCCCATTTGGAGAGAGAGAAGAGAGTAGGCTAAATGAGCATCGTTCTGCAGTGGTAGCCACTCCTCTTTCAATTTCAGAAATCAGATAGCACAGCTTTTGTTTTGTCCATTTTCCTGGCTTTCTCTGTAAGTGTTCTGGTCAGAAATTTTGCTGTCAAAAGTTTTGCTCAGGAACACCAAAGCTCTTCCTGGGAAACAGATTTCCTTTGTTACTGAAGTATGACATCTTAGGCTGTAACTGATGAGAGAGATTAAGACAGAATAACTTTGCCCTGATGACAAGTTCATTTGCACAGTAGGTAGGATATTAAGCTTCACATTTATCCTGTGTCTCACTGTGATAAGAAAGCAACCTACATCCCATGTTCTTGCCATCACAACCAGGTGATGTAAAAGATGAAGTATCCTGGGCAGTCCTATTGGATTTGTTTAACTTCCTATAAAGATTTTGAAGACTCAGCCACAAAAGGGTGTGCTGTAGTTGAACTGATTGCCTAGTCTACTGCTACGGAACTGATGACCAGGTTACTCCCTAAAGGTCTGCTCACAAAGTACAGTAGCTCCAACTGAGCACGTGAAGAAAGCTTTACCCACCGAGCAGCACACAAAGAAGAAAGTCTACTTATGAAATAAGTATTTTAGAGGCTTGAATGGACCTCTGGACCAGACAGTTACTGAACTGGATATCCAATTTGCATGAAGGCAAATGGTAAAATATACCACACGGTCTTTAGCTCTTCTGTAGCCCAACTGTCCTTCCATAGGTCCACATCACAATGATGGGTCCATCAAACTAGTGAATCTGTGGATTTCTCCATTTGAAAAGTGTTGCTCAGGAACATCAGAGGAAGCATTTTTCTCAAATAGAAAGAATATAAAAAATTCGCCGTTCACATCTGGGGTGTAATGGATGGCCAGGTGGCCAGCTATAGTTAACTGTCAACACTTTGTATTTCCCTTTGCCATTGGCAAAATTTGCACTCGGAAGTGAGAGTATAATGTGAAGAAACTAGCACATGAAACCACTTAATATCATAATAGTTTGTAAAACCAAATCTTTTTTCTTCCCAAGTTTTTCTTGGTGCTAGTGATGTTCACTGCCTTGCGCCTTGCCAAACAGCACTAAAGGAGCAAGTAATTTATGGACCTTCTTGTGATGACTATGCCAAGGTTATAGCACTTTTCCCTCTATTTTTCTCTTCCTCTGTCATGACAAAGGCAGAGCTGACCAGCTTGTATTATTGCTGCATAATTCCAATAGTTCATTCCCAGAACAGACAAATGCCCATGTCGACGGTGCTTTTATTATCTTTACTCAGACTGAATAGTGCTTTACTCCAGAGCTGATTAAAGTAAAATGTTGCTTGCTGTACGAGCATCCTAATCTCTCCCTTTTCTACTTTTCTCCTAAAGACTGTAAGTCTTCATTGGTCTCAATTTGCTTTCAGTTGTGCTTCTCTGTGCTGATTTTACTTGCACATTACTGAAATAGGAGCAAGATGCATCGAGGCTGTTTTAAGGCAGGATACAGCAAAGCATTTTCAAAGCCCTAACTGCACATGATAGGAAATTAGGTATCTGAGATTACCTTCTTTCTTCATCAGCTCATGGTGCTTGGTACATTAACAAGGAACAGTTCATTGTGCTTTTGGAAGAGAAATCATGATCAGAACTGGCCTTTTATGGATGGGATGCATGGCCTTTCTCTGGTCTGGTGGACATAAACACTCAGAAACACCGGACATGATCTAGCCCTGTAAGTACTTTTGTCATATTAATTTGATGTGATTCTTAGCCAGTAGATACTCCATTGCATTGGGACACCCTGACAGACTTGGTGTCTAGTGGAGTGCCCCAGGGATCGGTGCTGGGACCGGTCCTGTTCAATCTATTCATTGATGACTTGGATGAGGGATTGGCATGCACTGTCAGCAAGTTTGCTGATGACACTAAGCTGGGTGGTGTCGCCGACACCCCCGCAGACTGTGCTGCCATTCAGCGAGATCTGGACAGGCTGGAGAACTGGGCAGAGAAGAATCTAATGAGCTATAACAAGAGTAAGTGCAGAGTCTTGCATCTGGGCAAGAACAACCCCAGGTACCAGTATAGGCTGGGGACTGACCGGTTGGAGTGTAGTGTAGGGGAAAGGGACTTGGGGGTCCTGGTGGACAACAAGATGACTATGAGCCAGCAATGTGCTCTTGTGGCCAAGAAGGCCAACAGCATCCTGGGGTGGATTAGAAGAGGGGTGGTTAGCAGATCAAGAGAGGTTCTTCTCCCCCTCTACTCTGCCCTGGTGAGACCACACCTGGAGTATTGTGTCCAGTTCTGGGCTCCTCAGTACAAGAGGGATGTGGAGCTGCTGGAGAGAGTTCAGCGTAGGGCAACAAAGATGATAAGAGAGGTGGAACACCTCCCTTATGAGGAGAGGTTGAGGGAGCTGGGTCTCTTTAGCTTGGATAAGAGGAGACTGAGGGGCGACCTCATTAATGTCTACAAATATTTGAGGGGTGGGTGTCAGGAGGATGGCACTGGGCTGTTCTCGGTGTCATGTAGTGATAGGACAAGGGGCAATGGTTGTAAGCTGGAACATAGGAGGTTCCGCATCAACCTGAGAAGGAACTTCTTCACAGTGAGGGTGACGGAGCACTGGAACAGGCTGCCCAGGGGGGTTGTGGAGTCTCCTTCTCTGGAGATGTTCAAGACCCGACTGGACAGGTTCCTGTGTGACTTGGTTTAGGTGATCCTGCTGTTGCAGGCGGATTGGACTAGATGATCTTTCGAGGTCCCTTCCGATCCGTAATGATTCTATGATTCTATGAACAGAGTACTGTGGACCTAACCTTCTGAGTGCTAGAATACAGTGTTTTCGAAAATCAGGTTTTACGGATTCTGCTGGCAGCTGTGAACAGAATGAACCATTCAGATGAACCTGAAGTACTGAAAGACAGTCTGCAATGTATTTCCAGATATTAAATAATTCATATTAGGTTGACTCTTCTAAGTGATAAAAAATTAGAAAAGATGAGGCACTTACAGAGAAACCAGAAGGAATTTAAGACAAATGTGCACATTTAATACACAGAGTTCTAAGTCTGAATAAGGGTTCTGAGTGTGCTCTTTCCATGCAGCAATCTAAGCAAAACATAATTATTTGCTAGGTAGCCAAAGTCACACAGATAAGAAAACACAACTATTTCCATGGAAGAAGGAAAATATTGAAGTATTCACCAGTCGCTTTAAATGTCTCCAGTAAAAATCTTTTCTAGTAAAAATTCACACAGTGAGACTTCTGCTGAAGCTCATTACTAAAAGTCATTTTTTCAAAGATTAATTCGTTGAAAAATCATTGCATTTCACACTCTTCATGGAGATAATTTGGAAGAATTAAAGCAAAGTGTAACTGATGGACTACAAGCAGTGTTTTGAAAACCCGAGGTTCCTTTCAAACTAGAGGTCACCACATTATTCATATTCACATATAAGAGGGAACTTCTTCACAGTGAGAGTGACAGAGCACTGGAAGGGGCTGCCCAGGGAGCTTGTGCAGTCTCCTTCACTGGAGACATTTAAGACCCACCTGGATGTGTTCCTGTGTGACTTGGTCTAGGTGATCCTGCTGTGGCAGTGGGATTGGACTAGATGATCTTTCCAGGTCCCTTCCCATCCCTAATGATTCTCTGATTCTATGATTCTGCTGGGCTAGAATATAAACAGAAATCTATGTGATAATTTAGTAGAAACATGAGATATAGGAATATATTCTTAGATTAAATGAGTCAGGTTTTAAAATAATATAAGTATCTAAACAACAGGCAGGCAAAATAATGGGATGCTTATGTTACTTCTAGGACAAATCTTGAACCAAATCTTACTTGAAAGTTACGATATAGATTCAGGTTCTTCCTCTTTCCCCACCTCCTGACACACACTCCTGTTTTTGACAGAAATGCAAGCAGAAAAAGCTTTCTTGTGTTGTTATGTTACTACTAGATGCTGAAATGACTGAAATTCTGCAAGAAAATCTGTTCTATAGTCTCAGGGAATTCAGATAAGGATCCAAGAATTCAAACCAAATCCAAATGCTGAACTGTTTGAGATCACTGTGCTTTGAAGGTGCATGACTTTATTCTGCCAGATGGGTCTTTGAAAAGCTCTGCAGTGCCCTGCCCACATGACTCATCAACAAAATTTATTTGGCTAAAGAAGCAGTTGGGGAATATACTGTACTGAACTGTACACGGCCCCTCTAGGACAGCTCCAGCTGGAGCCTTAGGCAAGATTTATGGAAATGAAAATCTTCGGAGCCTTCATGCCTTTTCTCGCCGTTTGCTGTGTTGCATCAATGAAATGATCACCTGCAATCTTATCACGTTAAGGCAAATGTGCTTGTTGGTGGCAGCACCCCCTGAAATGACAACAGCTGCACAGTGGGGAGGTGAGTTCCATGCAGAGTCAGAACAAACAGCTGAAGGAAGAGCAAAATCCCACATCGCAGAATCACGAGTGACTACCAAGACAACAGTGAGGGTGTAGAAGAATGACAAAAGTCTTTGCTCCCTGGGTTTGGGACAATGGAATGGGGCCACATGGGGCCACTTCACTCCTCTGGAATCTAAAGTACTCTTAAAGATCAATACAGTTAATATTGTGCTCCCATTATCTGTTTTTCTATTCCTTTTCCTTCTCAACTACTGAAAGAACTTCTCTGTACCTTTATACCTGGCCACTGGTTCTCTCAACATTAATAGTGAGCACAGGATGTCTGGAGATTTCAGACAATGACATGTCCATTCTACAGCATGAAAGCCTCAGTGGGCTCCTTTGGAAACCCTCCTATATGATGGGTTTCCGACAATATCTGTTCATATTTCTTTGCTCACACAGAAAAAAGATAAGAGGGTGGGTGGATCTTATACAACCGGCAAAATGCTCTAAGATCTTTCCTGAGTGATACTGGGGTAAATGTCAGGGAATGGAGGTGCCACCTGCACTCCTCAGCGCTGCACCATCAGCCTTACACTGCTTTACTTTGCCTTACTCTTCCTTATTTTGACATGATAATGTCCACAGCAGGGAAGCCAGGGGCAGTGTGCAACCAGCTACTCCCTGGAACCAAGACACCTAGTTTTGTGCGGATGTTACCTATGGAATGCAAATACATGAAGAAAGGAGAGAAGGTAATTTGCTGATGTTTAGGAATCTGCTGATTTGATTAAGTAGATATCCTTCAGAAATTCAGTTAAATATTTGGCAAAATATGAAGTAAACATTGAAGGGGTTAGGAGGACTGGCTAGGAGTCTCTGCTTGCATCCCAAGCTTTGATGTGATTTATTAAACTCCTTTTTAAAATTAAATTTAAGGAAATGGTAGGAGGAGCAAGACAATAGATGCACTGAAGAAAGAAGATTGATAAAAAGAAGGAATGCTTAGCTTTGATAAAGAACACAAATTTAATGTAATGCTTCACATTCCTCACTTTGGCTTAAGTCACTTCATGAATGTTCCCAGGAAAAGGCTGTCAACACAGAATGAATTGTCCTGTAATCTGGAACTGGTGCTTCCATGATACTTAAATGCTTGAAGAACTAATCTCCCAGTAGGAAACCTGTTGTGGGTTAATCCTGGCCAGCATCTTAGCCCCACACAGACACCCGCTTACTCACATGCAGTGAGACAGGGAAACTGGAAGAGTAAAAGTAAGAAAACTTGTGGGTTGAGCAAACCAAAAAGCTGTGATGCAAGCAGAACAAACCAAGGAACTAGTTCACTGCTTCTCACTGGCAGGTAGATGTTCAGCCCTTTCACAGAATCACAGAACACCAGGGATTGGAAGAGACCTCAAAAGATCATTTAGTCCAACACCCCTGCCACAGCAGGATCACCTAGAACAAGTCCAGGTGGTTTTTAAACATCTCCAGAGAAGGAGACTTCACAGCCCCCCCGGGCAGCCTGTTCCAGTGCTCCATCACCCTCACTGGGAAGAAGTTCCCTCTGATTTCCACAAAGCTGGGATCCATCATGCAACATGGTGGCTTGGGAAGACAAATGTCATCACCCTGAGCGTCCCTCCTTCCTCCTGTTGTTCTCTACTGCTGACCACAACTGTAGGACAATCCCATATTGTAGGACATCACTTTGATCACTTGCAGTCAGCTTTCTCAGCTGTGTCCCCTCCCATTTCTTGTGCACCCCTCATCAACCCGCTTGTTGGGCGTGAAACTGAAAAGGCCTTGCTGCTGTGCAAGCAGTGCTTGGTAACAACTCAAACACACCTGAGTTATCAGCTTTGTCACAAACCCAAAACGTAGCAGCACCTACGACCTGCTATGAGCAAACGAGCTGCAACCCAGACCAAACCAGTACACACACTGTAGCAGGTCTTGATGCAGTCCGTAACACCCTGAGAGGGACTATTGAGCTCTAGGTGCCTGTTAGATGAAACCTAAAGCATCCATTGACATGATCATCACATGAAAAGCCTATTTTGACCTATTTGACTATTTCACATGCAGAATTATGACTGAGGCTCCAGTACAATATTAACTTCATCTTTTCATTTCAAAATTCAGATATTCTTACTCATTTGTTGTGCCACACAAAAATCCACTCCAGATTTTTACAAAGTCACAAAGGCATTAGCAATTAACATACCTTTTTATTGTGAGAGGAAGGTCTCAGACAAAATGTTCTATTTGAAAAAACCCAACAAATAGGTTCACACATACGTATGTGTGCGTGTGTGTAGTTGTGTGTCTGCGTAAATCACGGCGCGGAACGAGTGCAAGTCAGAGGGGACACTAAGCAGCAATCCGTTTTGCTCTTCCCATGCAGCCTACCCTGAAATAAATCATGATACACTGAAAACCACACGCAGGAGTGAATGAGTTCTATCACAGTAGCATGAAGGAAGATCTCAAAGCCCTTAATTTATTTACTTATTAGTTTGAACGCTGTCAGTATTTTTCGCACATGTTACCTATGCCTGAGGAGCATGTAATTGTCAGATGTTAGGTTCCTTATGACTAAGAAGACTTGGAAAGCATTTTTCCCCTCCTATTTCATTTGGTATCACTTATTAAAGATTTGTTTAATCCCAGTAAAGGTATTTCTGAGAATTTGTGAGATCTCATTCTAGCATTAAGAACAGAATACTAATGGAGCACATAGTAAATGAGTGCAGATCAATAGTTTACTGGGTTTGTAATAATATGCCTTAGGTTTTGAAGAGAAGCTAAATAAAGGTCTTTCAGGCCTCACAGAAACAGATTCCTTTCTCTTTCAGCCTGGTTTCAAGTAGTACTGGTTTGTCTGTTGTCTTTGTGTAAACTTTTAATCTACAGTACTAACTTGCCTCCAGCAAATTATGTCTATAGGATGTTTTCCAAACTGAATAAGTCTTGAGGGATTCTGAAATATCTTTTTCCAAGTAATACATGGAAAAAAAACCTGGTATTTGAGAAAGAGTCAGAGATATAAAAGCTTTGCAAAAAGTTTTAATAGAAAAAACCATTGAAGAAAAATAGAGACATTAAAAAAAGTTGCTCAAATACTTAATGTACTTAATGTAACGAACATTACCAGGGTTGGGGTGAAAGGAGGAGGTCTGAATAATTCTGTCATTTAACAGAAACTGTTTAAAAGATTATCCCTAAGGCCATATTTTCAAAACTTCACTAAACAGTTTAATATAAACCAATGTATTAATTAAAACTGGCTAGGATTTTTTTCTTCATTACACAGTTTTTCATCAGAAATCTTCAGTTCATCCAAATGTGAACTTGCCCAAAGTATGAACCTGCTAAAAATCCCAACAAACCCACCTAAACCAGCAGAAGTTAGCAATGTGATCCATTTCTTCAGGTTCCACAATGGAATTCTCAGTGACAGAGAATTCCACACTGCTTGGTGGCCAGTGGAGCAGTCAGGATGCAGAGGAGCAGGATCAAATCTCATTGTTCTTTATATTCCATGCTAAGAGCTTATAGCTTAGCCCAAAGGCTAGCTATTGTGACTATGCTGAAGCTGTTGTCAAGGGACTCAATACTAGGTCATAACTACAGCAGGACCTTGACCCTAGGAAAGATGTGGAGTGTGTGCTTTAGCTACAGGAGTAGACCCTGATTCTCTTTGGATGGTAAGGAATGATCATTATAACTTCTGCAACATCTCCAGGACAAAGCGACGAGACCCCTGGCCAGTGCAGGGGAGGTTCTGACCTGCAGCTTGAGTTATCAGCTTCATGTGTCTTCTCCAAATCAAGAGAAACTGGATTTGCCTGCAGCTGAGCCACTATTGCTTCCAAAAAGTATAGCAGCAACTCAGTATGTTCCCCATGAAGTACTCCATGGAAAAATGCCTCATGCTGGTTCCTTCACGCTGTTCCTTGCCTTGTTCTGTTAGAAACAACTCTAGCCACTGTACTCAAACACTTTCCTTTCTGACTTGGAGCCCAGCTTAAATAAGAGTGGGAGAAGTGTAATTTCTTGGTGCCCATGGCACTATGATGAAAAACTTTGAGTTTTTCCTTATATCTTCTCAGTTACTTTGCAATCTATGAAATTATCAATTTGGTTTGATAATTTTTTAATTGTATTTTTTATTTTTGGTAGCTTTACTGCAGTTTGTCTGTCTTCTCTTCAACCCCACTATATTTCTTCTGCTTTGCCCCTCTTTTCAACAGGTGTTATTTGCTCTGCTGCACGTGTAAATTAAATTGGTCTATATCGACTCGTTGGGTGCCTACAGGTCATAGAATCATAGAATCATTAGAGATTGGAAGGGACCTCGAAAGATCATCCAGTCCAATCCCCCTGCCACAGCAGAAGCTGAGGCTGAGTGCTGGGCCTGGAGATGTCTCTCTATGAGAAGGGAAATTTCATTTCACACTGTTTTCAGATGATTTAACGTTCAATAGCAATGTCTGACTGCTGCTCTGCTTACAGGTGATGAAGAAGACTTATTTCTAATTTTTATGATGGTTGTACAATAGGCATTTTTACTAGATATAGACTTACAGCAGTAAATCTCATCCTGCTGAACACTGGCCAGTTCAGTTCAGTGAACGAACTCAAGGAACGAGTCTTAATCATTCCTGGTGAATGAGTAAAATGAGTCATATTAAGCAGGTTCCTGCTTTTGAATATAACCTTCCTCACTTCAGCAGGGCTTTATCTGAGTGCTTGCCTATCTAGGTTGGAGTCTGACTGACATACCCATGGCTGTGCAGGGGTTTGCCTGTATAAAACGGTCTCAGTGTGAAAGCCCAATTAAATTAATATGCATCTTCCAATAAAACGAAGTAGCATTAGAATTTAGCAGCAGAACAGAAGAATTGCTGTGTAATGCTGCGAATTCTTGATGGTGAATTTGGAGACAGAATTCTTCCTGGGGCAAGACCTGCTTTTTAATTATTCATTTACATGCTAGCTAATATTACTGAGCCTGTATTCCTGGTGTGAGCACATTAGGATTTCATCATAATAGATATGATAGGTCTAGAAAAAGGAATCTTTCCCTTATGCTAAAAGAACAATGGTACAAAAATATATGTATGAATTAGGAACTATTACCATTCTTAAAATCCTAGGTAAATAATTTAATAATGAAGATGGAAAAAACCCACACCAGCATTTTATTACACAGTGTTTTACTATGGAACAGCATTTTGGGAGCGGGCTGTTAACATTTCTTTTAATTACAGATGAGCCTGAAATAAAATCCTGCCTTTACAACTTCCTCAACACTATTTTAGGGATGAAACCTTTATTTGGAGCTTGATTATAGAGCTTGCTATTTTTAATCTTTTTTCATGCTTTGACAATTGCAGAGAGAGAACACCCCCCCCCCCTCTTACAAAGTCCAACAGGCTTAACAGTATTATTCATGTAATCTTCCACATTCTCAAGAATGTTCTGACAGTTTTTTTTTTAAAAACATGCTTGCATATTTACTACTGCCCTGATCCTGTTTTGGAAATGCTGTGCACATTCAAAACATCGATGGAACAGCGTGTGACTAAAACACACCCATCAACACATTTTCTCCTCTTTTCTTACCACAGAGGTGTAATGCTGTGGAACGTGTAAGACAGGAATCTTTGTAAAGCACTCAATATATTTTTATAACTGTTTAAAACAGTAATAAGCCCCTAGAATTCACCTCTATATTTGGGTTAACTTCAAGTACAATTACCTTCTACTACTTTTAATGAAGTACTTTAATGCAAAACTACAGCTACTGCAATTTAGTAACTGAGCAGCGGCTTAATCCTCGCACGGCGCAAATATAATGTGCAATCATTAAAATATTAATGGATTAATCCCATGCAAGTAGTATAAACCACATAACAGCAGTAATTGCTTAACAGAAATGTAAAGGGCAGTAATTAAAAGAAACAAACAAAATCTTAATCAGAGTCATCATTTACTCACCTGTGGGTTTTCTACTTGCAAATACATGTTTGGAGTACACAGCATAGTTTATTATTTTGAAACTAATGAGATTCTCAGTTTTTATTGTTATCAGAACTATTCTCTTTTTATAGTTTAAAGCATCTTCATTGTACAGAAGAGTTAAAGCCATTTCTAAAATGCTTGTCTATCTGAATAGTAGGATTTTATTTATGATTCTGTGATTCTATGATTCTGTGATTCTATGATTTTAGTAGTTTGTAACAGGAAGGAAAAATTTCCATACACTAACTTTACAGGGACAAATTGCTTTGGAGGAAGGAAAAAGGAGACACGACAGTAGACTCAGAGAAGATGCTATCATGAAATAGGTGACTTTCTGTTGAAAAGCTGATGTGTCTATCAGACAGTTTGCACATACATTAAAGAGACTCAGGAGAGATAGTACAAAAGGAACTGACAAAGTAAAAGGGGCGATTCTGATCTGAAGAACCTGAAAATAAACTTTAAAAAGTACCTTGGTGAAGTAAACTAACTGTCCAAAATGTTCAAATATATTTTGAGGTCATGTCTCTATCCTGCATATCACCATGACTCTGCCCCTGTCACTGTGAAAGGTCATATGTGAAAACGTTGTAATTCATGAAGAGTCACAAATGATGTATTTTCCTTATTATTATGTATTATTTCCTTGTCTAATTTCTATATTATTGTGACTGTAAAACTACTCTACACAACTTAGCACCGAAAAGTTCACTGCTACCTTTTTCACTGTCATGTGCTGTGAAAGTGCTGGTATGTGTGGTATTTAAACTTTCCCTTGCACTGCACCTGCGATGGCAGTGTATAATGAACAGGATTCACTGCCTGATTTTGCACGAAGAGCATTTCTCGTGGGTAATTTCTGAAAGGAAATGAAATAGTTACAGCTAAATCCAAGCCCACGAATCCTACACCAGGTCGAAATAGCGAGAGCTGTTATATCTAAAGGAACTCCCATTACAAACTATCATTATAGAATGTGATAAAATCTTCTAAACAAGGAAAGCTCTTGCACTATCCAAACGCTTGCGACCGTGTAATCTCTACAGCACTGACTAAAAGGATAAAAAGGACTGCAGAGTAATCCAAATACTTTGATAAACAATGTGAATTGAAAAGGAGTTTAAAAAAGGCAAGGATCTATCCTTCCATGACCCCTTTGTTACCAGCTGGACCATTCAAAGGGACAACACAGTTATATTTTAAATGATATTTGCTATAAGAAGGTTCCAGTCAGCACAAGCTGTTGTGCCACAGTCTCTAGAGCAGACTACAGACTAGTTTAACCTGTTCTGCTGTATAACTATAGAATCATAGAATCATTAGGGATTGAAAGGGACCTCGAAAGATCATCTAGTCCCATCCCCCTGCAACAGCAGGATCACCTAGACCAAGTCATAATGAAAGAAATAGATTGGATAGAGGTGTGTGTCAGAACCACGATCAGATACCTCAGTAGAGATTTTGTCTTTAAATTCAATGAGAGGTGAAAATAAAGGAAGCTCAGGAAGAAAATACAGGATTTTTCTGCTTCAGCTCCCATTGTTCCATAGTTTTAAGTCAGTGGAGGACATCTACTGCCATTGAATGACTTTTAGCTCAGCATCCCACAATAACAGATCACAGAATCACAGAATCACAGAACATTAGGGATTGGAAGGGACCTCGAAAGATCATCTAGTCCAATTCCCCTGCCACAGCAGGATCACCTAAACCAAGTCACACAGGAACATGTCCAGGTCATTTCAAACGTCTCCAAAAAGGAGACTTCACAGCCTGTTCCAGTGCTCTGTTGCCCTCACTATGAAGAAGTTCCTTCTCATACTTATGTGGAATGTCCTATGTTCCAGCTCACACCCATTGCCCCTTGTCCTGTCACTAGATGACACTGAGAAGAGCCTGGCTCCATCCTCCTGACACTTGCCCTGTCCGTATTTATGAACATGAATGGGGTGACCCCTTAGTCTCCTTTTCTCCAAGCTAAAGAGACCCAACTCCCGCAGCCTTTCTTCATCAGGGAGATGTTCTGCTCCCTTCATCATCTTTATGGCTCTGTGCTGCTAATATGCGATATGAATCTAATAAATCAACAGATCACAAGGTAAGAACATACATCATATTTGTGATATGCCATGTTTTAGTGCTTCAAAATGTAGAATGATGCCTCACTGAAAGAAAGTTGAACATTTGCTCTTTTCCAATTATTTAGCCCCTCTCATGTAGAGACTTTTGAAGATAACATATTTCCAGATGCAGTTCAGGATGGTAGCCCAATGTGCCTTTACACTTCTGTGTCACTAGCAAATAGTTTTCCATATTTTGGTGACACAACTTAGCTTTCTTCCCCTTACTCTAGTGGTTCTCTGTTCCTGATATAAACTATAGACACAATATGTGCTGAACCACAAATTTGTGCCAAAACAACCACAGAAGCTAGAAGGGTAAGTATTACATTTGTAGCCACAAGTGTCCCATGACTTGAGGTCCCTTCCGATCCGTAATGATTCTATGATTCTATGACTCACAAGAGCTGAGACAGAGTACTCTCTGCACATCACTGTTTTGCAGCGCAGAGTCACAGTCTGAAATGTGAAGAGAGAAGGAAAAATTTCTAGGGCAAAAGTAGAAGGTCTAAATGACATAATAATTACAGCCAGGTTATTGTAAAGTTTTGGATCTGGACTCTCTTTCTGTTTTGGGGATAATATCTTTGTGCATACTCAGTATTATAATAGGATGTGAATTGGTCATCCCTCAGCTTTACAACAAATGTGATGCAAATAGAACGGGCTATCTCACTGGTAAGTTTTGGGTCATCTGCCCTGTCTGCTCCTTCCCTCAGGTGGGACCTCGTGCTTTACAACACTCCAATGGGGTACACAAGATCTAGCACTGGTTTTGGTTTGTATAGGAGGAAATATAAGCAACAGCGTTTCTGCAAACCAATCCTTCTAGTAACTGTGACCATGATGCATCATCGCTTGTAGAAGTAGACACTGAATGCACAGATATGCCGTTAACTCCAGAAAGTGCAGTTACTTCTCTTAGAAGGGGCTGATCATAGAATCATAGAAGCATTAGGGATAGGAAGGGACCTCGAAAGACCATCTAGTCCCTTCCCCTGACACAGCAAGATCACTTAGACCAAGTTACACAGGAACACATCCAGGCAGGTCTTAAACCTCTCCAGTGAAGGAGACTCCACAACCTCCCTGGCAGCCTGTTCCAGTGCTCTGTCACCTTCACCGGGAAGTTCCTTCTCATATTGGTGTGGAACCTCCTGTGTTCCAGCTCACACCCACTACCCCTCGTCCTATCACTAGATGACATTGAGAAGAGCCTGGGTCCATCTTCCTGACACCCACCCTTCACATATTTATAGACATTAATGAGGTCACCCCTCAGTCTCCTCTTCTCCAAGCTAAAGAGACCCAGCTCCCTCAGCCTCTCCTCATAAGGGAGGTGCTCCACCTCCTCCATCATCCTCATTGCCCTGTGCTGGACTCCCTGCAGCAGCTCCACATCCCTCTTGAACTGAGGGGCCCAGAACTGGACACAGTACTTCAGATGTGGTCTCACCATGGCAGAGTAGAGAGGGAGAAGAACCCTTCTGATCTGCTAACCATCCCACTTCAGATCCACCCCAGGATGCTGTTGGCCCTCTTGGTCACAAGAGCACACTGCTGGCTCATGGTCATCCTGCTGTCCACCAGGACCCTCAGGTCAGTCTCCAGCCTATACTGGTACCTGTTACTCCAGATCCCCTGCAAAGGCTTGTTTGTTTGTACAGAGGTGGACAATCTCTGAAAGGCTGCAACGTTCACTTCCCACAAATACAGTTCTTTGGATCTGTGCCACTCTTCAGGACACTGATCCACCAACTAGAGCTGTGTCACACATGAAACAAACTGCATTAGAAGAAAGGCTTAAACAAATGGCTCCTTCAGGATTCAGAAGGTGTCTTCATTGTCTCTTAGCAGGCTGGTCAAGCATAGCCCGTTTCTTCAGCCATAACTAGAGTGGGCTATTTCAGACTGAGCATCAACATATGCTAATAAGCTATGATTATAGAGGTAAAAATGCTACTACTGGGGGCAAAAAATAAAAGGAAAAAAGGCTTTTGAATATTTTAAAGCTTGTGTCTGAGTAGCCACACTTCTACTCACAAAATCTCCTCTGTAATTGGCTTTTATGTGGGTCTGCTAATGTGTTTTGAACTCCCATATCTTAACTACAGGTAACATGTGTTCAACAGACAGCGTTTTTGATGCCTTTATCATTGCAAAAAAAACCCACTCAGTTATTAAGAAAGTAAAAAAAACCCCAAACCCAACAACTCTGAATCATGTATCCTGGTGCTCCAGAGCACCAGTTCACCAGTTCAGAATGTCTTTCTTTTCCTTTGGCGTTCCGGTCGCTCCTAGGGCAGCTGGCGGGGCTGGCTTTCCGCACAGCATGGACATACTCTTTGCTTGTGGCTGAAGAAGCAGTGGGAAGTTCTCCATCTCCAGTTCACTTTGGTCCTTCCTGAAAGCGATGAGCAGAGGGAAGAGCTGTTTCACCATCCTTACTTCTGCATCTGTTCCCTGCTTACCTGCAGCCAGCCAGGCTCACAGTGCGGACCGGGGCTGTGTGCCAGCCTCTAGCGTGGGAACCCGGGGAGATTTACAGCAGCAGTCCCACTTGAGAACATTTTCTTCAAAGGTGAGGCATCATTTCAGGGTTGAGAGGAGATCAAGAGAAGGGAAAAAATAAACTTTAAGGCCGTTTCAAAGATAGAAGCAGGGCTGGCATTAGCAAATTAAGTGCCTTGAGCAACATTAACACAGAGTATGCACTAGAGAAAGAGAACCTGACAGACAGGGCTGGGAGTTAGAAAAAAGCCCCGGAAAGCCACACCGGTTAATTCTAATAAAGTGTTGGGTCTTACAGCACCGTGTAAGGGGTGAAATTCTTTCACTTACTGAGCAATGTGTAGCCTGGGCCCCTGTGCAGGGTGACAGGTGGCATTTGTTTGTGGCCAGCTTTACACATAGCACACCGCTTTTCAAGCAGGTGACATTAGCACCTTGCTTATGGGACTTGCATAAGTACAGGTCAGAACAACCTGTCTGTTGTAGTCCTAATACCCTATGCATGCTGCTGCCTGTGGAAAGCAACATTTCTCGCAGACAATTCAAGGGAACAGAAATCATCAGAAAGATCTAGTGCAGCACTAGTTCAGAGACAGGCAGCATGGGCTCAGCAGAGGAATCTGTAAAGCAGACACGCTGTGATCCTGAAATAGAGAAGCATGAGTTGCAGGTCAAACACAGCAGCAGAGCCCATGGCAGGCCAAATTCAAACACCAGTCAGCCAAAATGGAGGGTTTTGATGTAACCCCCAGCCCTGTCATGAAGCAAGAAAGAGGTACCTAATAAAGCAGTGGCCCAAAGTCCTTTACTGGAGTCAGGACAAAAGGGTGAAAGGATCTTACGTGATGGGGTGAAATTAGGGAAAGTCACTTTCAAGGCTGTAAAGATGAGGAAGGTTTAAAAAAATATGTTTGGCTTATCCAAAGCAAAACTGAGGATGAACGTGGCTATCAGGTGCAGAGAATATATGTCCCGTATTAAGGACAGAGTCCTGATGTTCCTATGTTGTATGGATATTCGGTGAAGACCCAGTAAATTAATCTCATGATACCATGTCCTACATAAAGCTGATATAAGCTTGTCCCCCTCACACCTCATGAGGACCAAAGGGCAGGGGCAATACTGCTCATAGCCTTTGGGCTTGGAGTTAAAGTGCATTGAGTACTACCGGAGTGGAGATGCTACGGAGCAGACTTCAACACCCTCCATCACTACAGACTGATATCACTTGCTTGGAATTATTTATGGGCAACGTAAAGTGGGTAACATGTGAGTTTTTTAACTGTTCAGGAGCCAGTGTGCTCCCTGCTGATCAGATGGAACCCTTTCAGTTTCGCAGACACGAAGGCAGAAAGGAAGGCACATTTCTCAACACGACCATCAGGTGCAATAACCTGGGTGTCACCTTTTCCTACAAGGGGTGCTTAGTGACACACTGGCCTGGTGTGCTGAATGGGTGGTGTGTCCACTGAAGAAAACTTCACACAAAGAGACCTATCAGCTGGAGCCCTTGGATATGCAAGAGCAGCAGACAGAGCCCACTGGTGTGAACACACATCAGTTAAGACAGAATAAAATTTATGAAGCAAGGACACAGTTTCTACATTTCCCACTTATTTTAAAGAGTACCATGCTCCAAAGCTGCAGAGCTGTTCTTTAGTAAAGCTGCTCTGCTAAAATGATAAACAAAATCTGTTTCTTTGAAGCCAGCAGGAGTCCTTGAAGATCATTTCAGATGCAGTGTGAGTCGTGCAAGGAATGATCTAAGGCCTTGATCACGACACATAAGGAGGGACTGAATTACTCTTCTCATGTAGGAATGTAAGTAAGCTGTGTAAGACCCACGCGTTTTCGTAGGGTCCAGTGGTTGAGGGTAACGTGGACAAGCTTCGATAGTAATAACAGGCCTGGGAAAGGGTGAGTGCAGGGAGAAAGGCCTGATTCTTTAATTAGAGCAGAAGTGAATTAGGATTCCTTGGCTGGGGAAAAGACAGTTCTTGTGATGGGATTTGGAAATAGTCAAGAGTAATTATCAAGCCGTTGGCTTCAACGAGGAACTGTAGAGGAAAATGCAAAGCTTCTATTTTCAGTGTTCATTTAACACAACCCTTTCTTCTGTTTGCAGCCCACATGATGACGCAACACCCCTCCATTTATATTCCCAGATTTTGAATAATAAAAACATTAATTCACCTCTTAATTATTCATTTAGGAGTTTCTTTGTTGGGCTCTCAGGAGTACTTTATTAGGCATGTCTTTTGTAAAATGCAGATTTGGAATGTAGAAGGAATGAAGAGTTGGACCCTGTTGTAAAACTACAGAGGATTTAAAGGGAAAACCGTATGAAAATAGGCAAACTTTCACTTAAAAAAAAAAAAGAATTTCCAAAAACATAGACTGCTAGACTGAAATTTCATGCTCTTTGCATGTTTTTTTTCAAATATGTATATATATTCCTTTCAGATAAAAAATGGAACAGTACAGAGAAAAGTGCAACTCCCAAACATTGTGAAGATATGTAAAGCCTCAACAACATTCTGATAGGTGCATAACGCAATGATTTGTCTTTTTATATCTCAAAAAGATATCAGGAAGATTTTGTAAAGAACAGAGATATATCATCTCTGGGATTTTTGGCTTACATTTCACAAAATGATCAAGAGACTCTGCAAAGTTTTTTTGAGAATAAATTTTGTTATAAAGAGAGTGACTAAAATAGATTTTATTGCCTTGTAGTCCTTAGTAGCAATAAAGTAAAATGACACTAAAAACAGTGTAACAGGCAGTAAGGACTGCGCACCCTATATCTTTTATACTGCAGTGTTAATACTAGTTTAGATTTGTCTGGAAGCATACTTCATAGCCCTTTATTTAAAGGCACTCTCACTCTTTTCACTTTTATTATATACAGTGGTGTCACCAGCAAAAGAAATACATGGACTTGTTGGAGCAAATCCAGAGTAGGGCCGTGAAGAAAGACTGGAAGAGCTGGGATTGTTCAGTTTGGTGAAGAAAAGGCTCCAGGGAAAACTTATTGCCACCTTTCAATGTGTAAAGGGGGGGGTCTATCAGAAAGATGAAGAGGAAAAATGGGAAGATTTAGATTTAAGGAAGAAATTCTTTATGAGGATAGTGGTGAGACACTGGAACAAGTTGCCCAGAGAGTTTGCCTCATCCAAGGAAGTATTCAAGGCTACGTTGGATGGGACTCTGGCCAACCTGGTCTAGTGGACTATGTTCCTGCTCATGGCAGGGGATTGGAACTAGATGATGTATAAATGTCTTCCCAACCCAAACCATTCTGTGATTCTATCTTTCTATAATGTTGGCAAAACCAGCTGCTCACCCTCTTTCCAACTCCAATGGCTCAGGAAGTATGACTCAGTATTGAAGCCACTGTAACAAGAAAATTTTAAAGAAAATGTCAAGGGTCAGGGCTTTCTTCAAAGCAAAAAGAAAATAAGACTACATGCGTCACTTTTCATTTTTCTTGAAAATCAGTTTTCCATGATTCACCTCGTCATGTATTCTGAAAGCAAGGAAAATTGGTCATCACAGTCTACTGGGGAAAAAGGTACAATTCCTTCAATCCTTATTTCCCTAAACACTTAAGTGATAATTTTATCTGAGCTGCTTCTGGATGTCAGTAACAACATTTGGTAAATCTGGATGTGATTATGCTTGAACCTTAGACACATTGTAAGGTCTGGCACTCAAAGATCAAGGGGTCTCCAGTTACAAAACAAAATATCAAAAAAGAACCTGACCTGGATCATCAACAGGCTTTTGGCTTGTCTACAAGGACACACACACTGTCACGTCGTGCAGGTTTGTTTGGTGGGTACAGTTCCATTCACCTTTATCATGCCATTGCATAGGTGTAATTTTATGGTTGACTACGTGATGTGCGTTACATATTTTACTAAATGTTAGACTATCCGTCCTACATATAGCATGAGGATAAATCAAGATGATGAGGTCAAGCAACTCTTAAGTGACATCACATTTGCAGCTGTATTGATGCAAGGGTTTTTCCCTTCCTGGAGGCTGCCAGTGTGTTGTGACAAAGGGAGCACCTCCATTAGGGAGAAGATTACAGACCAGGCTGAAAGCTGTACTTTATATCTATTCTTCAAGCAGACCTAGTGACCAGCTGGTGGTTTTGCCCCTAATAAAACACAGAGAAAATTGCACAGCATAGTATGTATTCTATTTCAAATTGGAAAGCAGTCTTCTTCAGGAAATCAGTGGGTATTCTGTGCCGCACCATACACTTGCTTGTGTAATAAGCTTGTGTGCATGTACTACATGGAGACATTTACTTGCACAGATTTTAACCCCTTTTACATAGACAGATCTACTACATTTAGCTCTTTTCAGGTGACAATAATGATGCAAAAGTGTGTGTGTGGGAAGGCCTTCTACTGATAGTGGCTGAAAGACAGACAAGTGAATACAGTGGAAATGCTGTGCTTACCAGCTCCTACTGTTCGGGCCACAGAGGGTCACTGAACTGCAGTTCATTTCCTATTCCACTCTCTGACTCCAACACTTTGAAGGCTGCTGTAGGGATGTAATAATTCTTCTTGTGCTCGAGTGAAAACCACACAGAAAGATCAGTCATTTGTCTGCTCTGTTACTCGTCCTTTTTGTCTTTTCTTTATTTTCTACTGTTTTAATCTAATTGTAAAGATCACTATTTCTTTGAAATGGTTTGAATTTTAAATGTATTAGTTAGAAAGGTCTTATGACAGCAGCTGATTCCTCTCTGAATTCTGAGTGTTGCACATTTCACAAAGATTAACTCCTTCAGTGTTTTTTGGACACTCAATCCTCTAGAAATGTTGTTTTCTAAAAGCTCTAGTTTGTCTTGAACAGAAAATATTATCCATCACAGATAACAACAAGTGGAATCAGCAAGGAAAATTTAGATCCAAATTTACAAACACGAACACAGGACAAGGGGACATGAATATTGTGAAAAAACAGTATTTCATTTTTAATGTTTTCTTGCAATGTCATAACACTTCATATAAGTTGATTCAAGTATGTGCGATGGAATGGTTTTCCTCACAAAACCAACCTTCTCTCATCTTTCTTGTCTTCCAGCTAAGACCACAGATACTGCGGTCACAAAATAGATGGATTATGGAGGCATTTAGTGGGAGAAAACCACATGTGTTGGCTGTAGTGAATGATCACAGAATCATAGAATCATTAGGGACTGGAAAGGACCTTGAAAGATCATCTAGTCCAATCCCCTAACAACAGCAGAATCACCTAGACCAAGTCACACAGGAACACACCCAGGCAGGTCTTAAACATCTCCAGTGATGGAGACTCCACAACCCCCCTGGGCAGCCTGATGATGGAGACAGGTCCATCTGAGCATGATCCCCTGTGAGGCTGTACACACTATACCATTGCAGTCTCCCTGGTGGTGCTCTTACTCCTGACACCTATAACTCAGGCTAAATGACTGCATCTTCATGGTGGGGTTATGGAGCACTGTATGCTGCTGATGAACAAATGTCCCTGCATGAGGTTAAGCAAGCCCTGCAGCACATCATGCAGTGAGATCCGTTCTTGGTCGGTATGACTGTGATGTTACTGAGCTGCTGAAGACAGTGTCACTCCAAGAATGCTCTTTGTCATTAACACTCATGGTCACTCCATTTGATCCTTTTCAGTGCTGATCTACTAGACCCAGCCCAATAGAGGGTTCAGACAGAATTTCAGTGCACAAGCCAAAGAAATCTGAGAGACAAGGATGTGGTGTAGAGTCCATAAGATCATGGAGCCAGGCACTACCTGTTCTGGTCTGATTCTGCCTGAGGAACAGGTAACTCGTTGGGTATTATGGTCACACCCAAGCCTTTGGTAGAGTGGACCCCATGTCTCAGGAAATTTGGCCATCCTGCGATTTCCCTTGTAGCTCAGATAACCAGCTGCCTGGCACAGGAAAATGGTGATGAATTACTACGTGTTGGAAAAAGTCTTCAAGCATTAAAAAAGGGTGTCCATTTCCACTTATTGTGAACATTATCCTTGTGTTACTTTAATTCACTTAGTTGCATTAAGAAATCATCCTCCAACCTCATGGAACACCTGAAATGCTCATTCTCGTAACACAGCAACAGGCTCTTAAAACATTTTTAGTAGACTATTGTTCTTACAATTTTTACCATCCCTTGTCAAAATAAATCAAACTGTGATAATCTCCACAAGCACTTTAAAAGGATTAAAATTATGGGGAATCATTTTATATACCAAATTACTTTGTGTATTTCTATTCTCTTGAATGAGAGGGGAAAATGAATTGGAAATCAAAAGGGGGAATTACTCTTTTGATATCAGCATTTTCTTTTCTATGGGTGTAATTCAATAGATCTTAGGAGAGTGAGACACCAAAGGAAGAGGAAAGAGGTAAGAAAGGAGAAAGAGACAAAGGGAGGTGGTGAGCAAAAGTATTTTAAGGCCAGAATTAAAACATGCAGCTTATTTGCCTATAAAAGACACAGTTTGCCAGGTTCAAATCTCAAGAAGGCTCTAGTCAGCAAAAGACCACAACTGAGTCTGATGGTCTGTCTGCTTGACTTTCATACTCCTGTCCCTAACACTACACCCAAAAGTGGCTGTGTGCATGTGAGAAGGGAGGAGAACATGAGACTAGAAGTGTGTCTGACTGGACCATTCCAACCATAGCTTGTTTGCTGATGAACTGGCTCCCAAGGCAGCGAGCACACAGGAGAGAGCCCGCACAGCTGCTGAGTAGTTACAGGTCTTAGGTACCCCAACAGTTACCCCAGAGGGTACCTGTGCAGCTGAGTTGTACTTAGCAAACGCTCAGTGCATCAAATTTAGGCTGCTGTGATAACTTGTGTTTTCAAGTGGTATAATTCTATAACATCAGCATAAATAGATGACAGGCAGGGGGAGATTGGACTAGATGATCTTTGGAGGTCCCTTCCAATCCCTAATGATTCTATGATTCTGCTGGGACAGTGGTGTTTTACCTACTCTTGTCTGAGAGGGTGCTTGGAAGCTCTTAACAAGGCAATCAAAGCTGATGGAAAGGAAGACACAAGCACCATCTAGTATTAAACATTTTGCCTTTTCTCTGTTTTTTTCTGCTACCTCATCTCATGAAAGGTTCCTGTAGTAATATCGAGTTTCCTGGACATTCAAAATTAGGTCTAAGCAAATACATTTCTATAATATCTAAGTTTTTTAGAGCAAAGCAGGTGTGTAAGTGAGATAAAGTAGCGGAGAGAGAAAAAAGAAACTACCCAGATGGAAGCAAATATGGAGATGCCTCTTGTGATCTCCATGGAACATCCAGTCCTGAGAATTTCTGCTCTAGCACAGAAGTAAAACATTGCTCAACACCACATTTATTCTTCCCAGACTTTCTCTTTCCTTCATTCTGATGTAAAAATTGAGATGTACCAAGCATATTAAGTGCCTCCAGATTCAAAGAATCAGGAGACAATACATTTCCCTTCTTCTTTAAGTCTTTCCTCGGCCACCCCATTAATTTCATACCACAGAAGGATTTGTGCAGGAATGTACACTTCAGGAAACTTGGAAATGGAAAAAACAACATAAGATCATTGTGGTGAAACCCCACCAGTACAAGCCACATGGTATAAAGCAGGAGATGTAGTTCATCCTTTTTTCTCACTGATACGTGTGTCTCTTCTAAAAGAAAATGTGGGAAATGGGTGTTGTCTGATGCAGTGCAGCTCTCAATACACCAGAGAAAGAGCAATGCTTGAGGAAGTCCAGTATATGTGTTTTCAGATAACGAAGAGGGCTTCAAAAGACGTGTAAATTATACCTCACTGTGAAAATTCAAACGTAGCAGCCCTACCCAGTTAACTTCCCCTGAATACAAAGTGCTCCAAAGTAACTAAGCTAAGAGGAACATTCAAGAGTGAAGCTGGAAAGTTGAACTGTAAAACAATTTGAAGAAGTTAAAGGTGAAGATCCAGGGGAAATCTGAAGTTTGTCCAAAGCACCTGAAGATAAGGAGAGCTTTTAGCTGGTGAAATCCCCTCTGTACTTTGCACAGGAGATAGCAAGTAGTGAGAGCTAATCTGACAGGAGGCAAGGGCTACATTGCATTTCCTAGGGGCTCCTAAGGAGGTTCATTTATAATGCTTGGTTAGCAGCTAACTCCCACAGAGGGAAAGTGGAACTGAAAATTAGAATCTTCTGTCTGATAGACTGGGATTAGGATTGGACTATGGCAGAGACATGCTCTGGTTTCGATAATCACTGATATTTGCTTTAAGTCAGAGTGATCCTCTAGAGGAGGAGCTGCACACACAAATACACACTTTCAAAAAGTACAGGATTCCAGGAAGCAGGTTTCCTCTTCAGTCATCAATTTTTATCAATTTATCTGGTTGCCCAGTGGCACCAAGGGAAAAGGGGAATAGCAAGGTTAGACACTGGCATCCGTCTGCTTGGAGATCTGTCTAAACCATCTCCATGCTAAACTTTTTCAGGCATCTTACTGCTTCTGGGATATATTAGCAGGATGTTGAGCTTTCTCTTGTAAAACTTTTGAAGCACTGAGTGTCAGAGTTTTCCTCATAGGAGGTTAACTTTTGTGCAAAGGTTTGCTTTCATCAAAACCACCCAGCTCAGTTTTTCTTCTGTCCATACCCTTTTCTGCTGCCTGATCAGACTATTCTGGTGCCTGTATTTAACAAAATGGACAACTGCAGAAACAGAGCATTCTAAATGGATGGAAAAAGATATTCACTGAGTTACTCCTGTGGGAGCGACTAGTACAATGGAACTGATTTCAACTTGCAGCCAAACAGCAAAAAGAAGCAGAGACAAAGAAATAGAAAGGAAGTGAATACATTTCCACCTATGTGATGCTTCATACCTTGGCTTGGAAACCCCACTAGTGTGTCTTGTTCAATATTTCATAAACTGTGAGAGGTTAGAAGGCTTTTAGTACTTATGGTTGGATGAAGATTTCTCAAAACTCTGTCCTCTTTTTCTGAGGAATTTTACCAAGAAAACCCTTAAGAAATGAAAAGAAAGAGCAAGAAGGGCGTTGAGACCAAACGTTTGTTCACAGAGGGCAGTAGGTGTTAAAAAATGATGAGAAACTTCAAGATGCAAACGAAAACTTGTAGAATCTCAAAGTAAATGACCAGTTTCAACTTCCCTATTTTGCCACTGTGTACATACAGGATAAACTTGAGGATGCCTGGATAAGGGACAGAAACAACCTGACTCCACAGAGCAATCCATTGCAGTCGTAACCTCTACCTTCAGAAGGGTTTTGTAATGCACTTTCCTTTCAAGAACGTTGAGATTCCCAGGATAATAATGTGCTATTTTCATTGTTTGAAAGGCTTGTTTCAGGGGTCGTATGTACAGTTTTTTTATCCATTCTTCTGCTGAGAAACACTAGGAAGATAATTAGAAACACAAAGGGACAAAGAAAGAAACAAAAATAAAATGATTGGACCAGATGATCTTTCAAGGTCCCTTCCAATCCCTAATGATTCTATGATTCTGATTCTATGATTCTATGATTTTATTTCTCTTAGGTGGAAAACTTGCTCTTGCTTTACTCATATTTAGGACAGTAGAAAAAAATAATGAGAAGTTACGTGTATATGTCTTTTTCCATATAAAGAAAAGTATATAGATACAAATAATTCTGGAAGACATATGAATCAAAACAAGATAATTCTGGAGTACACGGGAACCAACAAGCAACACAGGAACAGTGTGTGTATTAATCAAGAATCATGTCTATACTACAAATGGATCTCTTTATGCATGAAAAGACATGGAAAAGGCATTAAATGACTTAAATACACAGAGGAGCCATGTTCGTACTACCAAGATTTTTATTTTGATGTATTTAACAAGCACAGATGTGTCCAACAGAAATGACACCTAGCATGCTCAGTTAAAACACATGTGCATGCACACATTTACACACTTGTGTGTGCACACATACACAGAGGAAAAATAAGCAAAGAAATCCTTTCCAATAGCCAGGTTCGAGAATACAACTGCTCTCCTGTGCTAGAGGCTGTTGCCAGCCAAATAAAATATCAGTGTTCCACTAGGAAATGGTTAGTCAAACAGAAAGAGCTATGAATCTGCAGCTGATGAATATGACGATTTCTCCATGAAATCCCCTGTGTCAGAAATTATTATAGAGGCTTTCTGTAGTTTAGGACATTCCCAAGACTGGTTACTCAGTGTTATGTAAATGACAAATTGGTAGAGAAAACTAACTTGGAACAGATGAATGAGGCATTTGGTTCATTGGAAAAGGGATCGATATGGTTTTGACTGGGGACTTGAAGTAAAAATAACAACACTAGAGTGCCCTTCCTGAGGCCAGCATTATATCAACTTACAGACATGAAAATGTGTTTTAGCAAGTGTAAGGAGTTAAAAGTGTTTCCTTGCAAAAAAGGAGGCACTAAGTTTCCCTAGTTTTTCGACTTTTTACCCATCCTTACTCAGCAGTTGACAGCAGAATGGTTACCTTGTACTACCATCATCTTCACTCTTCCAGTATGAGTGATGGGAAAGACCAGACTGCTGCACATTGATACTGATTCAGCAACTTGACGGTGCTTAGTGGGAGATGCTTGGGGGTTTTGTGTTGTACTACACAGAGGTTACAAAGGACTGAATTTGCAGGCCCTACAGATGTGTGTAGGGAAGACTGAAAGGTTTTTCTGTTAACCACAAACATCCCATGCAAGAACCAAATGAAAGATGTTTCCAAAGCTCTGGTGAGAAGCAAAAGGAGTGCAGATCACCAGGGGATGGTGTTTGAGGTGCAGGCCCATTGCACCATGAGAATTAAAGGGAAGGGGGAATATTTTTGACATAAATCAGTCAACTCCAGTGACTTACAACTGGGGGGAAATAAAGTCATGAATACAGCTAAATACTCATAAAGGAAGGAAAAGCTCTGTACACAGAGACTCCTGTTTGGGCACATAGTCCTCAAATGTCAAATCTGCCCCACTGTTCTTAATCTGTATTCAAATGGATGCTGTGGAAAACAGTGGGAAACCAAACAAAGGAAAAAAATAATAATATAGTAAGAAATTCAAAATTTGACCTTAGACGAGGCAATTCTCTAAGGTTCCCTCTCATTTCCTTAAGTTCTACGTTCTGTTTGTACACTCAGGAAGAGCTCACTCACCACTGGAACATCAACGCTGTTTTTTCTTCAGGTGTTTGGGCAGACTTCTTTCTCACTAACTTGTATGCTCCTTTAAACCACTTGGTGAATTCTGTGTCTCTAGCCTCTTTATAGCCACTTTATTAACCTTTGATTCGGTTACTCCATTTTTATAGGATGCCTTTAGTACAAGAGGGCTAGCGCAAGACGTGGGTTTCCACATGTGGTCTCACTAGCTCCTTACACAGCGCTAGGATATTTCCTCTGGCTTAGGCATTCAGGTTCAAGACATCCATTTATAGAAACCTTAGTTTCTTTCACTTTTTGTACCTTTTTTCCCCTCCCTCCCCATTCCCCTCCCCCAACTGCTATTAAGAGGCAGGCCAAGCACTTTTGAGTCCTGTTCACCATCTCATCCCCAATGTATGGCCATGCACACACTGTTTTGTTGGTTCAGCATAATTCAAACACTGTTTTGTTCTCCTGACTGCAAGCTTGCTGTGGTATGGATCAGATTATCAGCAGAGCCGAGTGAGCCAATTTGGATTACATTAAGGAAACCATTCCTTGCCTAACTCAGATCTTTTTTTGATGTTTAAAAATGTCAGCTTGATTTTTATTCACCTGCTGCTTGCTTCCTGGTGTTGCTCAGGACTGGAATGCTACAATATTAGGAGAAATTATACTTCTTTGATATTTTCAGATGAAATGGAAAGAGGAAATTGGAGATGAAGGATGGTCTTGTGGTTAAAGGAACTGAACAAGGTCTCTTGATATAAAGGTTGAATACCAGGTTGTGCTCCCTGTCAACTAACAGAAACCAAGAAATTGCCTGACCGGATCAGACCAGTGGTCCATCTAATCATTTCTCACCTCTCCATATTTTCTTGTGTCAGCTTCACAGGAAGATGCAGAAGCTTCAGAGAAATACAGGTATACTTGCCTGCAAGGGATGTTCGTCCCAGAACATCATGCTTTCACAGAATCACAGAGTTATTGGGACTGGAAAGGACCTCTGAGAGCATCAAGTCGAGCCTAGGACCTAACATCACCACACTGGCTGTTTGCAGCATTCTATCTCCTGCAGCTCACAGCTGTTTCCCAACATTTTGCTTATTTTTTCAACTGCTACTGAGCACTGTGCAGAGATCTTCATTGAGCTGTCAAGTCTTTTTTCTGAGTTGTTACAGCTGTTTTCTCTTGTTCTACCCCTGTGATCAGTGGGGGCTTTCTTGACACTGTCATCTTGTCTGGTCAATGCCCAGAACTGGGTGCCTTATAACTTCTTAGAGCTCTGCAGTTGCATGACTCAGAGCATGTGATTATAATTGTGGCACAGTCCTTTTTCTTTCTGCACTGGTTACAGCGCTCGAGCACAAAGATATGTTCAAACACTGCCTAGGATTTGAAAGGAACACTCCAACACCATTCTTTTCTTCAAACAATAGTTACTTCTGTGATCGTTGCGTTGTTCCCTGGCCTTTCAGGCCATGACCACTATTATCCAGGTTGTTAAAAATGAAAGGTTGTTAGAGCTCCTTAACGAGTTCCTGGAAAAGTGTCCTGCTCCTACAAAACAGCTACTGTGAGTTCTCATACTGACAGGGGCAGTTTTCTCCTTGATCTTGTTCCCCAAAAACAAGGAGCCCATGTTTCATTACTTATGGGTAAAATACCACACAGGATAAAGTAAAACCTGTACTCATTTTACAGTGGTCTGAAGAGTTCTGCTCCACGTCACCTAGGAGTTGTTGCACTGCAAAAACCTCATCTGTGTTTAAGGACCACTTCCATGAACATAACGAAAGAGATAGAACCCTCTGGTCACAGTCACTACTTGCTCTGACTCTTTGGACCATATTTTGAAGTTATTGTTCATGCTGAATGGCTTCTTGTGAAACATTATCTGTGATCTAAGGAATCAGATTGTCTTCATTTTCTAGGGCTGGGTGTCCCTGCTCATGGCAGGGTGGTTGGAACTGGATGATCCTGAGGTCCCTTCTAACCCTGATTGATTCTATGACTTTGTCTAGGTGATCCTGCTGTGGCAATGGGATTGGACTAGATGATCTTTTGAGGTCCCTTCCAATCCCTAATGATTCTATGATTCTCAAAAATTATCAGATGCTAAACTTTTCCTTCTAAGTCAGGTCTTCTTCCATCACTTTTAACACGTATTTGTACTCAAAACTATGGCTTGAGGTGATCTTGGACATGGTTTGTCTTTGGTACTGCCTTGAATCGTGAAGGGTAGAGCGAGAGAGAAACAATTCTAGGAACATCTGTTCTCCTGTCCAAGTGTAAGAGCATGAAACAAGCTTGATGCTAGGAAGAGACGAGGCAACGCTACATAAACTCTTAGGCTTATTTTAGGCTTCCTTTAAGCTGTTTTAGACTGCTCGAAGCACACTCATGTCTAGTTTGCATGACTAGACCACCTTTCCGTGTAGCGTGCGTGGTTGACTGCGTTCGAAAACAATATCAAGATGGAATTTAGTTGAAAAGTGCAAACAGGGAGAGAAAATCAAAGCCACTTCTAATCTAGTAACAGAGCTGTATCCAAAGAGATATTATACTAAGAAGTAGAAGGCAAAAGGTTATATTGCCTGCTCTGGATGCTGGTGGCACAGTATCAGGAAGTCACAACTAGCCTCACTCCAGCCATATATCACTCGAAGGAGAAAACTCAAACCCTGTATCAGGCTCTTCTCTGGGCTGTACCTGCAAGTAGGTGCTTTCCAGCATCCCAGAAGTCATAAATTCTACGACTCATGGCACACCATTGTAATTGCAGCTGTCAAGCCTCAGTCTTTTTCCTTCTTGCAGAGTCCTAGAGGCCAGTTGATCTGTCAAAACAGTGTCTGTGCTCTGAAAGAAACATTGCAATGAGATGTTAAAGATCAGAGACCTTCTTTTTGTCCCAGCAAAGCATGGGCACAATTTAAGCAGAAACAGTTGCCATTAGTGATATTTTGATACAGCAGCAATGTTGTGAGGAAGCATAAAAATTAACATTGCTATAGTTGTAATACTAAAGGTGACCAGCCAGGTGCCATTTGGGGCCACCTGCAAGAGCCCTAACTGCCACGGAACAAGTGATGATGCTACTATCCGGCACACATTTAGTGACAGAGCAGCCACAGGATGGCTTGCAGGGCTGTCAGGTCTCCCAGCAAACACTAAAAATTCGAGGGTCACAAAATCCAAATCCCCTTTCTTCAGTGCACACACAAATTAGTTTGATCATGTATTCTACAGTTTAGCAACCTGACATTTCGCTCATGCTCTGTGTGATCTTGGTCTTCTCTACCTAGCAGGTCTCCTGCTCAGTAATTATTGGTACTGTCACAGTTTTACTTTTGCTCTTTTTTGTGTCCCTAAGAACTTTTTTTCTCCCATCCTTGTCCCCAGAACAGGTTAGCATACTCAGCTGCAGGAACCTGTCTCTTTCTAGGGACCCTTCATGCATCTCGTCTTTCAGGAAGGAGGGAAGAAGATCCAGTGATCCTCCATTCGTGGGAAGAAAGAAGTGTATCTTGAGATGCCTCATTCATTTCGTTGTCCTTCTGGACTTTCTTGTTTCTTACTTCTTTTTAGAAAGAAGCCCTAAAGAAAGAGCTGTGGGGGAGCCCTTCCAGGTTCTTTGAGCACCACCACTTTGAACTTTTTGCTGTTGGGGTGGGAGGAAGTGCATGAGACCAATGATCGGGCAAAGGCAGAATTTATGGGGACCTAAGAGCTTTTGAAACCATCAGTGGGTTAACTCTCACCCAGGAAAAAGAAGGTTCACTCATACAAGTGTGGCAAGGAGACATAACTGGGAACTTTGGGCACTTCCAGAGCATGCAGAACATATAACCTTAGAGCAAAGCCCCATACACATTCTGTCTATTCCTTTCAAAAACCAGAAATCATGCAGTGTGAAGACAGCTAACTAATCAGTACCGCTGCCCATCAAATATCTCCAAAAACAGTAAACACCAGCTGTAGCTCAGTTCAAATTGACAGCTCACAACACAACTTCCACTCAGAGCTGTATTTCCAGTCAGGGCCCTTTAAATTATTTTAAAGTTTTTTTAATTGTTATTTTATTTTGGAAATCAAAATGACAACTGACACATACAAATAGTGGGAAGTAAATGAATACAATACCAGGAATAATCCAGTATTCTCTGCTATTGAACTCAACGATCCCAGGAGCTCCAGAATCGCTGTATGTGTAGAAGACCTTTAAAAAGGGGTGCAGGTTGGTTTTCAAAGAAAGAGAACCCTGAGAACAGGGAATCTCCCAGGAGTCACTAAGATTTTTTTTTAATTTTCTTCTCATATAAATGAAAGGAAGTGTAAACATTTATTTTATTCTTTTCTATGTCACAGAAGCTTAGATCTTATACCTGAACCTGTCCAGCTGCTACCTTGTGCACCCTACACCTCCTGTCTTCTTCTTCCTCTGGATGTCTGTCTTAAACCATGAAGAGTGACCATATTCCCCTTGTGCCTAAATGGCTAAAGGTCTTCCTGGGCTCGACCTAGTCCTTTCCTTTTCTTCAGATGACTTTTCTTACAATAGAAAACTCTTCCACCAAAAAGTCAACCAGATGGGTAGCTAACTGTATACTGGGGGAGAATGTGTAGGTCTGAAATTTCACCTCTGAATGAGTTAAAAGAACGATCAGATCCTTCTGCCTTGCATCAGAATACAGAAGCAGATGCTGAAATGTTAGTACTTGAACAGCTTTTTAAAGACGGGGGAAAAAAATCAGTGGAATGAGTTAATTAGATAATGAAGGGGATAGATTTAGTAATTAATTCAGGTTACATACAGCTTTTGAGAATACTATGCAGAAAACTCATTGAGAAAGGTCCATCAGGGGCTTAAATGCTCTCCCCCTCCTTCTCCTGACATTTCTGCCTCATTAATGTGAAATCGTTTCTGAAAAATGCTCCCAAAATTTTTGATCCAACTCCATGTGTAGTCATCAGTGAGCGCAGAGATTTCTTCCTGTTTCTGAAAAAAGTATTTAAGATATTTGCTTTGGCAAGAAGGGTGAAAGGTTTTGTGTTAGATATGTGCAGATAAAACTTCTTGGTAAGAATTCTGCCACGAGAATACACCTGGGGATCAGCGACGGCAAAGATGCTCAGATAAAAGAAGTGTCCAAACCCAACATTTTCTAGGGAAGACAGAGTGGTTTTTAGTTTCTCATAAAACACATGGCCTTCAGTTTACCTGCTGCCTGAGAGTATCTATTTTATCTTCTGGACTGCCTGTAATCAGCTGGCACACCTCTTCTTCATTAGACTGGGATATGCACCAAGAGAGCAGAGTCTGAATGCTTCTAAACCACCACCATCATGCAAGCAAACCTCCCAGGAGGTGATGTCTCGTGGTGTCTGGAGATACAGTTCACTCAGCTGCATATGAGAGGTACTGCTGCTTCACAGGGGCAAGGCTGATTAAGGTGGAAGTTCACCCATCCAGATCATAAAGGGACTCTGTGGGACAAGCCTATCATGTCACACTCAAACACTAGATCCACAAAGGTTTTAGACAGGATTTGAATGTTTTGGGGTAACTGTTCCCCAAAGCAACATAGGTGGCTTTTTAAAATGCAATAAAGTTGGTGAAGGGCCTGGAGAATAGATCTTATGAGGAGAGATTGAAATTGTTGGGGCTGTTTAGGTTGAGGAAGAGGAAGCTAAGGGGAGACATGATTGCTCTCTACAACTATCTGAAAGGACATTGTAGAGTCATTGCTGCTGGTCTCTTCTCACAGGTAATTAGTGACAGAACCAAAGGAAAGGACTTCAAGCTTCAACAGGGCAGGTTTAGACTGGACATCAGGTTAAAAAAACCCTTCACAGAAAGAGGGGTCAAACACTGGAATGGGCTGCCCAGGGTGATGGTTGAGTCACCATCCCTGGATGTGTTTAAAAGTTAGATGTGGTGTTGGGGGGCATCTGGTTTAAGGGTGAACTTGTAGAGTAGGGTTGATGGTTGGACTCGATGATTCCAGGGGTCGTTTCCAACCTGAATGATTCTCTGATTCTATGATCTCTACTGACCAGCCTAGGCAATTGCCTGATTGGCAAGTTTACTTAGAAGAACCTACTTCCTTCTACACAAGTTGCATGCCACCTTTACTGCAACGTTGGGAGTACACTAAAATATCATTTAAAATATACTCCAAGGAAGAGAAACATTTGAAAACAGCTGGCTGTAAGATATGTTCTGTTACACAGGTCCCTGTACCCTGGTATTTGTCAAAAAGGAGAGCACTGACTGCAGAGTCAGATGCAGAAGCACACGTGATGCCTGCACAAAAAACCCTGTAAAATCGGGAGTGTACCCGCTCATGTGATTGAAACAAGAATCAACGTTATATTAAATAAAATGTGATGCTGGGGGTATTTAAGCTAATTTTGTACCTTGGTACGTTTGCAGCTGTCAGTCGTTACAAAGTCCTGAGGAAGGTGACTCACCTTAAAGTAAGTGAATTATTCTATTTATTTGGAATCAACTGGTTAAGAAACAAATTCCATCTTGTGTGACAAACCAGTTCTTCAAAATCCCATCCTTCTGTGTGCGTCTCCGAGCAGGAGCTTTAAAATTCCGATCCCACATGGATGCCAAGGAACCAAAGGAAGCCATTCTTCACAGGATTTCACTGTGATAATGACCACGGCAGTGGCAGCAGAACTATTACAGACGAGCTGCACGGAATGTGATCGGAGCTAAATATCTAACCTACAATTCATCAGCAGCGCATAAATAAGTAGGAACAGACAAAGAGAAGAGTAAAAAATACACACTTTATTCCAGCAATACATCTCGTAACTTTCCATAACCCATTTCATTTTTCCACTGATTTTCTGAGCCAAACATTCAAGACTTAGTTGAAACTGAAGATAATGTTAACACTTTGTCAAGCATTTGAATTGCTTCCAGCATATTGTAGTATAATCCGCTGTCCACAAACATCCCCTTCATTATTGCCTAATTACATGCAAATTTCATAAAATGAATGAGTTTTAAGTACTTGTCAATCTGTCATCCTAGGAACCACTGAAACATTTTGACTGCTAGATAAATAATCAGCAATAATCACACTATGCAAATTTGATATTTTCTGTACAATTATCTGAAACCATAAATAACTGGACACAAAGACATTTGGCATTCTCTCAGAAAGACTTGACCTACAGGCTTTTTTATTCCCAACAAACATGCCAGCAGAATTTTTAAATTTCTGCCTAGCTCAATGTGACTAGTAGAAAAAAAATTATGAGCATTTAGTGTATTAGGTTTTTATTTCAATTGGTTTCTTTCTGCTGCTCTATTCTACAAAAAGAATTAGAAGTTTAGCAACATCTGTTTTTCTTAATTCTACTTCTTATTAAATTGTAATTCTTTCTTCTTTGCTTTTCATCTGTAATTATTGAGTTGTATTTTGATTTCTGCTTAATTGTTTTTCTTCAAGTAATCAGGGAATGAGGTGGGAGAGGTTGTTGCTTTTTGATACCCTTCCCCACCCAGTACCTGTTGTAGGTCTGTAGTGCTTCTCACCGTGATTCATTTGGACTTTGCTAATGCACTGCAGGCACTTCAGCAGAACTGCTACCAGGAGGTTAATTATCAGGATTACAGACAAGCTCAGAAATACGCAAACAGTGGATGCAGGTGAACTTGTGAACGTCACAGCTCTTTTTATATCTTGTTTACTCTGCAGAGTTTTCTCTGCCTGTGCGCATCTTTCTGTGCGCATCTTTCTGTGTGCATGTTGTGAGCGTGTTGTCATGTGAAGCCTTAAATGTTGGCTCAGAATCTGATGTTTTTCTATAAAAAAATAATGAAGCTCTTGAAAACAAGTATGGAAGTGTTTTTTCATTCTTCAAACTTCAAATTTACTCTGAGACAGATATTTCTGTTAGTGTTAACTGCTAAAACAGCACAAAGTCTTCGTAATAGGCAAGAAGCACAAACTCTTTCCTAGGACAATTTCTTTCTTGTTAGTTTATAAATGTATCCTTATTAATTACTGCTGCACTGTTTTGTGTATGAACGCTTGGCCCTGATTCAGCTGCCACTGATGTGTCAGGAACCAGTATGTTGATATTAACATAGTTATTATATGGGCTTTATGTAATCTTTTTGTCCTTCATACTGTCCACAGCTAAGGCAATTGTTTATAGGAAATCATGTATTTGGTGACTTTCGCCAATTTTGAGATCTCAGACAGTACTTGGATAAGGGTTAGTTTCACTAATAGGAAAAAAAATATCAATTTATAAACTTAAATGACAGATGTTTAAGAAAACTGAATTTGAAATTGTACAATTCAATTTGGTAATAAGATTTTTGGGATTTTTAAAAACTGAAACGTGCAGTATCACTGGAGGTGTTTAAGAGCCTCCTGGAGGTGTTCCTGTGTGATTTGGTGTAGGTGATCCTGCTGTGTCAGGGGGATTGGACTGGATGATCTTTTGAGGTCGCTTCCAATCCCTAATGATTCTATGATGATTCTATGACCATTCTATGATTTAACCACACATTCACGCACTATTTGTGTTCTGTAAAAAGAGTAATGAAATTTATGAGGTAAATCATAGAATCATTAGGGATTGGAAGGGACCTCGAAAGATCATCTAGTCCAATCCCCCTGCCACAGCAGGATCATCTAGACCAAGTCACACAGGAACACAATGCTTTTGAACTATTTACTTACTACAGATAATCCTGACAAAGTGATCACAGGTCAGTGCTTATCTTCCAGTATCTGCCTGTGTATTTAAAGAGTGTATTTTTGCATATTGATTCACTACAGGTAGGACATTAACAGGAGAAGTTTATGAAGACAATGACTACCATCCAACTTTCTGTGAGCATATCAGTTTTTAAGAGGTGACTAGATAGTGACAATCTCTGTTTACACTCCACAGCAGGCTCTGGCAAGTATGTGATGGCTACGTAACCTAAAGCCTGATGCCCTTTCAGTACACTTACAGGTTCAAAATTGTCTCTCTTATCAGGGATCTGAGTGGAACTACTTTCTATCATCTTAGTTATTCCGTATTCAAATATGTGACTTCAACAGAAGCACGTTGAAATGCAAGTTGTTTTAAGACTTGCAGAAGCAGCAACCAGCCCAGCTGATAAAAACACATACCTGCTGGATATGAGAAAACACAATGTGTGTCAGGCTGTCCTTTCCCAAAACCTGACACCATAAGTAGGAACTGCAATAATATTTGCATGGTGAAGACTTAAAGACTGTATAAGCCATCGTGTTCCATGCAGCAGCATTTAAATTGTGATGGCTCTGGAACCTCCAGTGACAAAACATAGTGCAATTCTAGATCCAAAATATTTGGTGAATAATGTCTCTTGTGTCTTCTACCCATGGTTGTTTTTCATTTCTATGTGTCTCCTTCACATGTTCTGCACATTTAAAGTAAAGCTGATTATTTTACAAGTAGGTTATGGAGTGCTGAAATGATTGCTATTAGCTGAGCAGGATGGCAAGTGCTAAAAGAGGGGAAAAACACACACAGGTAAAGATGATTGAGCCACAAAAGACAGATGAGTTAATTCTTTTCCATAGTAGAAACCTATCAGGAAAGGACTTTTGCCTTTAAACATTCTTTCACTGAAGGTGACATATTATTTTTTATGAGGATGACAGAAGCATTTATGACCAATGGCTATTTATTGCCAAGTAAGTATATATATTTGAAGGGTGGGTGTCAGGAGGATGGAGACAGGCTCTTCTCAATGTCATTTAGTGATAGATCAAGGACAATGGTTGTAAGCTGGAACATAGGAAGTTCCACATCAATATGAGAAGGAACTTCTTCCCAGTGAGGGTGACAGAGCACTGGAAGAGGCTGCCCAGGGGGGTTGTGGAGTCTCCTTCACTGGGGATGCTTAAGACCCACCTGGATGTTTTCCTGTGTGACTTGGTCTAGGTGATCCTGCTGTGTCAGGGGGATTGGACTAGATGATCTTTCAAGGTCCCTAATGATTCCATGATTCTATGATTCTATCAAGTCTTAGCTGGCACAATGAGTCTCACTAATTATGTAACAAAACGTACTGATTAAAAGAGTGTCTGCTTTCATTTGCTGTCACATGATAGAAAATTAGGTGTGAAACTATTGTAAAGAGACATATATGAATAGGGAACCTATGCTGTGCCCAAGTTACGTACCCAAGTGCATCCATCCATCCATCCGTCCATCCACCCATTTATTTCACTATTTCTAGCTTAGCACCCCCTGCACCCCTAATGATGGCGTAAGAAAAAAGCAGTTAAAGAGTACAGCTGTTGAAGAGTGACATTCTCAATATCCATACAGCCCACAGCTGAACTTGATTCCTTTTGTTTAAAGTATATACAGGATTTTCCGAATCTGATGAATGGAGAGAATGGAAAGAAGATGAAAAAGCCACACATACATAATAAGAGATGATAGACTTGAATTTTAAGGTGGTTCCCATTGCAAAAATGACAGAAACCTTTGCATCAATCAGGTTTTATTTTTTAAAATATTATCCTCACTCCAACAATTAACCTTAGCACATTTCTCCTTTTCAGAAATGAAATCCACTGTTGCTTTTGGGGGGTAACAGTTGCTTGCAAAAGGGTGAGCAGATATTCAAGCAGCTATTCTGAATCACCTTCTACTGGTAGGACGCTGCAAGGAAAACTCTGTAGTGAAAGAAGCATCACACAGAATTCTAAGAAATGCAGCACGTACACAGAGCAACTACAAAAAATGGAAATATGTCAGTTCCCATCAGAATGAACAGGGGCTTGTTCCCGAACTAGAATATTATGATTTCTTCTCTTCTTCTTTAAATATGCACTGTTTTCTCCAGGCGTTTGAAAAGACTGAACAGAAATATAGCTGAGAAAACATTTAAAAATGACACTCACTGAGCTATGACAGATTTGGCAAATAAAGGATGGAGCAGGATTCTCATGCGGTCTACCTGATCCAAGCATATAAGGTCAAGTTCACCTCCAGTTTAAAGCAGATAGCAAAAGCAGAAAAAGCCTTATAAATTAGAAATCAAGTGAAAAGGAACCTTTAGTGAAAGTCAGAAGCAAAAAAACAATAGCATCATGTTTATGTTGGAAAGAACCTTCAAGATCATAAAGTCCAACTGTTACCCGAAGTCTACCAAGCCCACAGCTAAACAATATTTATACAATAAACAATTGTATAAACAATGTATACAATAATAAACCATATTTATAACAGTTTAAATCAGTTCCCTGGGCAGCCTGTTCCAATGCTTGATTAGCTTTTTGATGTAGAAGTTTTTCTATGTCTAACCTAAACTTCCCCCAGTGCAACTTGAGGCCATTTTCTCATGAAGACGGGCAATGGGTGTCAGCTGGAACATAGGAGGTTCCACATAAATATGAGAAGGAACTTCTTCCCAGTGAGGGTGACGGAGCACTGGAACAGGCTTCCCAGAGTGGTTGTGGAGTCTCCTTCACTGGAGATGTTTAAGACCCACCTGGATGTGTTCCTGTGCGACTTGGTCTAGGTGATCCTGCTGTGTCAGGGGGATTGGACAAGATGATCTTTCGAGGTCCCTTCCAATCCCTAATGATTCCATGATTCTATGATTCTGTGTCCTGGGAGAAAAAACTGACTCTCACCTCTCTACAACCTCCTTTCAGACAGATGTAGAATATCTTACAAGTCTCCTGTTGACCTTGTTTTCTTCACACTGAATAGCCCTGCTTGTCTTAGCTGCTTCATATAAAACTTGTTCTGTAGACCCTTCACCAACGTCAATGCCCTTGCTGCATCACCTCAGTGTCTGGCACTGAGGTGCCCAAAACTGAGTGCAATTTCCTATCATTCATGAGTCAGATAAGTGGTAATTACCAAGTGCTTCTATGATCTAGCTCTGGTGTTAGCAATATACCCAAACTGTTGTTTTAATTTTGCTTAAGCTAGCATTCCCAATATTGAAAATTATAGCAGAAACCAAAAAATAGAGCTACTGAAACGTTGCTTGATGCAACACATGGGAAAGGAAAACCAAGAATCCCCAGTGGAGGCTCTACCAGCGTACTTGTGCCCGACTTGTGTCCATAAACTGAGATAATAAGGTAAACTGGAGGACACAGAATGTATCACCCTATATATTTACTTTCTTTTGAGAGGTCACAGATTCATTGCTTGAGGTCAGTGCAGAAGTGAGATTTCAGAAGGATGAAGAATTGCGATAAACGCTGAATGTGCATCTTCACAGAATCACAGAATCAAAGAACATTAGGGATTGGAAGGGAGCTCAAAAGATCATCTAGTCCAATCCCCTCACCACAACAGGGTCACCCAGAACACATCCAGGCAGGTTTTAAACGTCTCCAGAGAAGCAGATTCTGCTTCCCCAGAAGTGGCTGGACATTGCCTGCTGATGGCAAAGAGAGAATAAATCTTTTTGCTTCCATGCACAGCCTTTGCTTTTGTGTTATTAATCTGCTTTATCATAAACCAGGATTTTTTTTAACAACACTATTTTCTTCCCTCCTTCTTATACTGAGAAGGGGAGTGATGGAGAGGCTTGGTGAGCACATGGAGTCCAACCAAGGTCAACCCACCACAGGAATATACAGTTAGTTTTAATGTAGCAATTATCATATATCTTTTGGTGAAAATACTGGGATTTAACAGACAATATTTTGTGTAACAAATCTATTTTTTTCTTTTCTAAGGTCCTTCATCTATTTCTAGGGTCCTTCAGCCCCTGTTCTTTATGGCAGTTTTTTCTGTAGCTGTTAGATGTTGTGTCTACAACAAACAACAAAGAATCTAATTACTGGGAAGAATCAATACTGGTTTAGGTTTTCTTATGAAATGAATTTAAATGAGACATAAACATATATTCTTTCACAGAGTTTGAAATATGCAGATGCTTAGTATAAAAATACCCTGCGTGAATGTGACGTATTAAGAAATAAATAACCAAGAACTTGGTGGAGCTGTATAATAATTATTTGTGCTTCAGTTCTCTGGTGGTTCTACACTAAGTACCCCAAATATCAAATACCTCCTGCACAAATGTTGTGTGAGATTTCTACAAGATTACAACAGGAAAGTGCTCGGCAAAATAGAAGTGCCAGCAGAACAGCAGTCTGCAGGACAGCAAGAGGGGAGCTGTGTCATTCTACAGTCACCAGAACTTCAGAGAATCACAGAATCACAGAATGTTAGGAATTGGAAGGGACCTTGAAAGATCATCTAGTCCAATCCCCCTGACACAGCAGGATCACCTAGACCAAGTCACACAGGAACACATCCAGGTGGGTCTTAAACCTCTCCAGTGAAGGAGACTCCACAACCTCCCTGGGCAGCCTGTTCCAATGCTCTGTCACCCTCACTGGGAAGAACTTCCTTCTCATATTTATTGTGGAACCTCCTATGTTCCAGCTCACAACCATTACCCCTTGTCCTATCATTAGATGACACTGAGAAGAGCCTGGCTCCATCCTCCTGACACCCACCCTTCACATATTTTTAGACATTAATGAGGTCACCTCTTAGTCTCCCCTTCTCCAAGCTAAAGACACCCAGCTCCCTCAGCCTGTCCTCATAAGGAAGGTGCTCCACTTCCTTCATCATCCTTGTTGCTCTATGCTGGACTCTCTTCTGCAACTCTGTGTCCTTCTTGAATTGAGGGGCCCAGAACTGGACACAATACTCCAGATGAAGTTTGCCTGAATATAAATTTGAAATTCTAAGGCAAATATCCTTCCTTCATAGCTAACCCCAAATTTCAACAAAATCTATGCTTTGTTTGAAAATGTTGATTTACATGAAGTTTTGTGTTCTTTTAAGAAAATGTTTTGCCAGAAATCTTTCAAACACTTCTGATACTGTATATAAAATGAATCACACCTTAAACAGCCCTGTATTTGTTTAAAGTCAAGCATTTCAGCACTCATTGTTTCCAGAACTAAGGTAGACATTTCCTTCTGATAGCCTTATTTTAGCTGCTTGGACTCTTTACTGTGGTGCAGTCAATGCCTGCTGTGGTACACTCATTGCCTCTGCACTGACCCGTTTCTTGCTCATCCTTCCATATCACAACCAGATACATCTACTGTCAAGGCAAGTAAAGTCCTGCTCTCCATTGTGATGCTCACAGCTGCAGCAAATTGTATTTTGTTTGGAAGGAATTGTGATGAGGAAATCTCACTCTGAACTTGAAAAGTTTCCAACTGAAACCTTGGAAATACTAAACTTTCTTAGAAAAATACTGTAAATAACGTGGCCACCGACTATAGCTGAAATTTGTATTGCAGAGTGAAGACTTCTGCCTTCAAAACAGGCTTTTTCACCCTGAATATTTGTGCTGAAACAAGTCAGTGGCACAGTCATAGCAGCTTAAAATGAAGTTCTCTGGGAAACTCAGGATGATTTTAGTTTTAGACTTTCCTGTCTGCTTTACCCATAACAGCAGTGCAGACACATGTTTGGGCTCCTTGTCATAGCTGTGTGTGTTACTAATGTATGTGCAGTTCTGATCTCTGTGGCCTCAATACATCACATTTTACAGACTTGCTGTTTTAGTAAAAATAATGCATATTACTGTGTTCCACAATCCACTGAAGAACATGCAGTAATGATAACAGATTTGTCATATTGGAGAGCAGCTTAGGACAAAAGGACCTGGAGGTCCTGGTGGACAACAGGATGACCAAGAGACAGCAGTGTGCTCTTGTGGCCAAGAGGGTCAGCAGCATCCTGGGGTGGATCTGAAGTGGGGTAGTTAGCAGATCAAGAGAGGTTCTTCTCCCCCTCTACTCTGCACTGGTGAGACCACATCTGGAGTATAGTGACCAGTTCTGGGCCCGTCAGTTCACGAAGGACACGGAGGGAGTCCAGCGCAGGGCAATGAGGATGATGAAGGAAGTGGAGCACCTCCCTTATGAGGAGAGGCTGAGGCAGCTGGGTCTCTTTAGCTTGGAGAAGAGGTGGCCTCATTAATATCTAAAAATATGTGAAGGGTGGGTGTCAGGAAGATGGAGCCTGGCTGTTCTCAATGTCATCTAGTGATAGGACGAGGGGCGAGGGGCAATGGTCAATGGAGGTGAGCGGTCTATAAAATATTATTCAGCCCTTCAGCTTTTCTGGGTGTCAGTATCTTAACAGGAATTGCTGTGCATTTGTTAGCTGTGATATGGATAATCCCATTAATTTATCACAGCATTAGCCTTTTCAGTGAGCTCTTCCCTATAATTTAAAATTGTTAGATGAATTTACTTGTTACAAGTGTTACCTACAATAGTTCTTAGCTAAATTACACATATATCATGTAAACTAAACCAAATTCTGTTGTCTTTATTAGTCATTAGGCACCCATACCTTTCTCTCCTGTATCTTCCCTGCCTGTGCAATGTATCAGGGAGCAGGCTGTCGGATACCGTGTGCCACCGCCAAATGCTCAAGTGATAGAGATTTACCATCAGAAACTGGCCTAGTGACCTCCTACATTGAACTATTGATTTCTGGGCAAATAATTTGGTTTCAAGAACTTTTCAATTGCTTCTGCACAATTTTTTAGAGGGCAGAGGCAGTGGCAGAGAAATGGCATCTGGGCACTGTGACTGTGGCTCCTTTCCTCTAACATGTCTCTTCCCCACTGAAGCAGGTGAGTGGTTACCATCACTGGGGCAATTAATGGTGATTCAGCACTTTATTTAATGCATTATGTGCCTTGCAATCTTGATGGATAGTTCTTTTTGTTAACATTTGACTTTTGATTGACTTTTCACCAAAGATTCAACTTTTGGTTAACTGCTTTTAATCTTTTGCCCCATAGGCAACGAGGATGATGAAGGAAGTAGAACACCTCCCTTATGAGGAGAGGCTGAGGGAGCTGGGTCTCTTGAGCTTGGAGAAGAGGAGACTGAGGGGTGACCTCATTAATGTCTAAAAATATGTGAAGGGTGGGTGTCAGGAGGATGGAGCCAATGTCATGTAGTGATAGGATGAGCGGCAATGGGTGTGAGCTGGAACATAGGAGGTTCCACATAAATGTGAGAAGGAACTTCTTCCCAGTGAGGGTGACAGAGCATTGGAACAGGCTGTCCGGGGAGGTTGTGGAGTCTCCTTCACTGGAGATGTTTAAGACCCACCTGGATGTGTTCCTGTGTGACTGGTCTAGATGATCGTGCTGTGTCAGGGGGATTGGACCAGATGATCTTTAAAAGTCTCTTCCAATCCCTAATGATTCTATGATTCTATGGTTCTGTGATTTCAGGACTCTAAGTTGTGTAAAATATCTGGTTCTTAAAATGTAAAAAAATCTGTTGTGCCATAACTATGAAATAGATTTATAACCAAGATCTTACATTAATGACTGAGCTGTCTTTTCTATTCAACAGAATCACACATATGGTCCCTACAAGGCTTGTGAATGTGTCCTTAAGCCTAATTTTAATTTCTGACTCATACTTTTAAATTCTGACTCGTAAGTAATCAGTGTGATCCTGAAAGTCATATTGGCCAAAACATTTGAGCACTCTTTCACAACAGGTGGAAAAATGGGTGCAGTCCCCTAACAAGGAAAAAGTCAACTGGCTTCTGGTTGAAGCGTGTGGTCTTTCCAGAGTGCTTACCTTCCTTTCAGTCCCCAAGCCACTGTTTAACTCCCTCCGCTGCCAGTGATCCACTGCCTTTATTTGCCTCACATAAACTACTGTTTTTCCTCTTCAAAAGTCCCCGCAGAAAGTCTGTGTTTCTTGTCATTGTCGCCCTTCAATGCCCACAAAGAACGTCCTGCTACTAAAGAGACAGACTAAACTCACCTCACACAGTTAATAATTAAACACTACATTTTTACTTTTTGGTAGTGATAGTGGGGAAGGTTGTCACAGATTTCAGAAGCTAATTAAAGCCCATAAGTACATCTTTCAAACAGCTTCCTTTCAAAAGTGATCTAAATGTTGTTCCTTGCTGCTAAACCTGTGGGATTTTGGTTCTGGAATGGCAGATGAGGTATGTTATCAATCACATAAGGCTCTATTAATTTTATCACAGCTCCGATGGCTGTTGACATTAAATGGCACAAATTTGGCCATGTGGTCCCTGAGGTAGTGCATCTTCACAACCTTTCAAATGCTAATTATCTTTTTGACCTTAAAAAAAAAAAAAAGAGGACTGTTTTTATCCCCAGCAAGCCCCCTTTCCCTCCCCCCTGATAGCAGAAGCGTTTTCACAGTGCCATTTCTCTGCCCACACTGCTTTGCTGGTGGGATTTTCCTCTTTTTAATTTTTTTTCTTTTTTATAAAAAAGCACATCCTTATAAGATTTCAATAGCTATTTAGGGGAAGGGTTGCTACACAGTAGTGCTGACATTAGCTTTCACTGAGATGAAGAGAAGAGACCGCTTGATGATGAAGACATTTCAAGGACACCACCGGTATGGAATAGCTTTCTCTCTGGGTCAGTCAGTGCTTCAGATTGCTTAATTACTGCAAATTCACGCAGGTAGCTGTGATGAACACATGGAAAGCCATTAGGAGGTCTCATCTATTGTTTAACTTCTGAGAGAAAAAAAGGTAATTATTGAAATGGTGAAAGAATTCTGATCAAGCTTTACATAGGGTATCACTCACTACCTGTCAGTCATTGGGAACTGTCTGAAATAGTTTTTGTCATCTCCACGTTAATACCAGGCACAGCATCATTAAACAAGATGGCAGTGTTCGACCGATTTCAAGGTCACATGAATTACAATAGCAGTATTGTGTATTTTTGCATAAAACAGAATATCTTATAATTTATTTATTTGGGTTTATTTGCAGTCCTCCTTACCACGTCTTTCCTGAAACGTTAGTTCCTTTACTGCGGCTTCGCATTTAACTAGGAATTGAAGCACTTTTATCCTACCCCCTCCCCAAACCACACAAGCAGAACGCAGTAGATTCTTTACTATTTAAGATGACAGGTGTTTATTGCACCCAAACATAGCTTCATGTTCATAAAAAGAAAGTGTGAATATATGGGATCCTTTGTGCCAAATTTTCTCTCCGCCTTTAAAACTAAAAATCAATTGAAGTCAGGGATCTGAGGGCAGAATGCAGCCCCTTCATATAAAGGCAGTGGATGGTGAGCTTAAGAGATTGGGGAAAAAAGGAAACCTGATATATGCATGCACACACCTGTATATATATGTGTGTGTGTGTGTGTGTGTGTATCTATATATGTGTATATATATAGACACATATATATGTATGTATATATATATATATATATGAATATGAGCAGATCAGAAGATCAGAAGGCATTGACTCAGAGACTGGCTGTATTATAAAGTTAGTATCAGAATTCAGATTGGTAATTCCACTCAATTTCCCTTACAGAGGCACCTTGAGGTAGATGAAGGGAGCTCTGTTACACCAACTCTGTTTTTGTCTGTGCTTATGAGGCATAGTGTAACAGGTACTTTTCACTCTTTCTTCTGAAAAGTCATGAAATTACACCCTAAAAAATTGAGGGTTAGTGTTCGGATGTTTCTAAAACATGCTCTGTTTCTAAAGACAATGAGGTTTCAGACATTTGCTAGCCCATGTTACTGTGTTCCCACAGACACAACAACTGCAGGAATCATCACAAAAGTAAGTAGCACATTGCTCAGAACTGATGCACTTTCTAATATTAAAAAGTAATCACCTAGCAAAAGCTGCTGCAGCAGCAGCAAATACTTGTGTCTTGGTATTACTTTATTAATGTCTATAAATATCTGAGGGGTGGGTGTCTGGAGGATGGAGCCAGGCTCTGCTCAGTGTCATCCAGTGATAGGACAAGGGGCAATGAATATCAGCTGGAACATAGGAGGTTCCACATCATTGTGAGAAGGAACTTCTTCCCAGTGAGGGTGATGGAGCACTGGAACAGGCTGCCCAGGGAGGTTGTGGAGTCTCCTTCACTGGAGATGTTTAAGACCGGCCTGGATGTGTTCCTGTGTGACTTGGTCTAGGTGATCCTGCTGTGTCAGGGGGATTGGACTAGATGATCTTTCGAGGTCCCTTCCAATCCCTAATGATTCTATGATTCTTCCACAGTGCTAATACACTGTGAGAGTGAAATTATGGTCTTAGAAGAGAAAGGAACACAACAAGTACATACAGATGAAGCAAGGGGTTCCAGCATTTAAAAAGTCATGTTAGGGGTTTGATAAGGATCTTTAAAATATTTGCAAAACATAGAGTTTCATTTTGGAGGTAGAGTTTGGGCAAGTATTTTCCAAGACCACAGCAGATAGCAGAGACATACTCACATCTCACGTAGTAGGTAAAGCGTGAGAATGGTGCTGAAGAGAGTTGATTTCCAGTCCCTTCCTAGCATTGCTCTGCTGAGAGGATTTTGAGCCAACTGTTTACTTGCCTTCAATCCCGTTGCCTGCATAGTGATGTTTGACTTCCCTCCTAAAGCAATCGAAGATCTCCGAAGGAGAAAAACTTGCATGAACAATAAGTACTTTTGTAGATAAGTTACACTGAGTTTCTCTTAAGCATGTAGGAGCCTGAGGATATCAGCAGACCAAAAAGGTTTCTGCTGTACTCTGTTTACACAGAACTGGAGATGAGCAGTTGGGAAGACTGGTAGTGCACAGTAAACTTACAGCATCTTTATAACTGACCTTACTTGCCTGTATTTTGGTGCTTTGTAAAGCCTGTTTTCAAGGTAATGTGCTGGAACAGCTTCCTTGGAAGGAAGATATTCATTCAAAACATTCTATAGATTCACTGGATTCCATATGATTCCCTGTGAAAGGTATAATTTTGCATGTGAAGCACTAAATAACATTTTATTTGTTTTTTTTCCTTAAGGATTCCAACACAGATTAGTCCACACTAGGAAATAATTGCTTGCCAAATTTCATTAATTTGATTTAAAAACAACAAAGGAAAACAACCATTCAAACCAGATAAACTTCTCTTATTCATATACTCTTATAATTTACAACTCCCTACCATAACAAGAAAAAATTTATTTTTCTTTAAATTGTCAACTTCTAGCCCCAAGCCCTTTTTTTTTTTATTACTAGTGCACAATCCTATAAAAATAGAGCTTTATAAATGAAAACATTGACAGACCCTTAGCGGTAGTGGCACTACAGGGAATAGCTATAAACAACATTTTTATTCCTCAAGCATACCTTACCCTTGAAAGTTTACACTAATTACCTGTAGTTTTGTTAATGTTTTAAGCTGCCCTTCATCTCTCCCATCCAGACATACCACTCAGCTTCCTTAACAGATATATTCAACAGCTTCTGTTCACACCTGACATCAATTTCCTTTGATGTTCACAGTCTAAATGAGAATGCTACAGCAAGCTGTATTTGTGAAGTGTACAGGATGCCTTTAAAATTATGGCAGGTATTTTCCTCATTAAAGCAGCCATAACAGATAGTTAGATATGATGCTGTCCCTCACCTTCCTGCTAATTAATGACTATGATTGCAACCCAAATAAGATCAGGCAATTAAATGTGATAACATTTCAGAAGCGAAGAAAATGTACAACAATCTTGGAATAGCTTCCTGTAGATAAATAAAGTTGATCTTAACAAAATTAACATATAAATGTACTATTCTATCAAAAAATTATGCAAACTAAAGAACGTAATAATTTTACTTTTAATTGAAACGTGCGCTACTGTGGAGATTGAAACTATAAGCAACAACCATATCGGTTTTGTTGTATATATCAGCAATAGACTGGCTTGAATTCTTCAAAGGAAGGTTTGCAAGGGGACGTTTTTACTACTAAAACATAACATGGACAGATTTCCTCATCAAGATGGAGAACCTCTCTCAGTTCTGTGTTCTGCACCTGGGTAGCCACTAGCAGTGTTAAACACCGGAGCGCTTCCTGTTGCAGTGTCTGTAATGGCCATGACTGGGCACTTGGCCGTATCCTACAGTGTGTAACAGAGACATAGTTAATGTTTAAATTTGACATCATTAAGTTTCAGAAATAATGTCTGTGACAGTGAAAGGGAAAGTTGTGCTTCTTGAAGCTACTGTTTCCTGCCAGAACAAAGTAAGAACACAGCATCAATCCATTTCTCCTCCTACTCCAGAGAATTTCTGCACCCACCCTGGGGCTAGTGATTGAGTTATTGATTCATTTTGGAAGCTCAGGGGTTTAAGTCAATTTAGTGGTAGATTTACAGTGCAGTTATCAATTCCACATCTATATGCCAATTTTAGTACAAAAGTGATTCTAACACAGTAGGCCTATGGATCAAGAGAGGTTCTTCTCCCCCTCTACTCTGCACTGGTGAGACCACATCTAGACTATTGTGTCCACCACATCTAGACTATTGTGTCCAGTTCTGGGCTCCTCATTGCGTAGGGCAACGAGGATGATGAAGGAAGTGGAGCACCTCCCTTATGAGGAGAGGTTGAGGGAGCTGGGTCTCTTCAGCTTGGAGGAGACTGAGGTGTGACCTCATTAATGTCTACAAATATTTGAGGGATGTGTGTCAGGAGGATGGAGCCAGGCTCTTCTCAGTGTCATCTAGTGATAGGATGACAGGCAATGGGTGTGAGCTGGAACATAGGAAGTTCCACATAAGTGTGTGAAGGAACGTCTTCCCAGTGAGGGTGGCAGAGCACTGGAACAGGCTTCCCAGGGAGGTTGTGGAGTCTCTTTCACTGGAGATGTTTAAAACCTGCCTGAATGTGTTCCTGTGTGACTTGGTCTATGTGATCCTGCTGTGTCATGGGAATTGGACTAGATGATCTTTCGAGGTCCCTTCCAAAGCTACAGGTTGCTTTTGTCCTTCTGAGATCTTTAGGTTTGTTTTGTGAAATGGGAATCAACAGCCTCATTATTTCTAACACAAAAGACTCTTTGACTGCTAAGCTCGATCTCCAGCAGTGAGCACTCTTCTTTGGGTGCATCATCTTCTGACTGACCCCATGCTGTACCCACAGCTTCTGAGCAGTTACAGTGTTGGTGAGTATCATGAACCATGACAGCTCAACCAGTGGATGAGCATATGCCGAGTCACTGAAGTATGTCTCCAAGAGCAGCAAACTTACAGATGACTCTAAGTCACTAGTATGTTCATCTAAAGCTCTCGCTAAAGACAGAATATCGGTGAGCGGTGCTTGATATTGTAGTGTCACAAGGTAGGATGATGCCCCAGAACTCGCAGGCCAAGACCAACAAGGATGTGTGTCCATATCTTCAGAGCTATGACTATGCATAACTGCTGTCCAAAACCTACCAGAGTCATATGTGAGCCAGGAAATAGTTGTGTCCTTTCCGACAGTTGTGCTTCAAGTTGTAAGATAAATGGTAGACGCTGTCCTCTGGGTTGCCTTCCACCAGGGTAGTCATTGGTTTGGAACCAAGAAGAAATATCTAGAGCTGTGTCAAGACTTCATGGGTACTTTAAACAGGAGGACAAAGACGAGCTCCAGAAACAGTGTTCTATATTGTTATCGCAGCGCTGAAGTCTTTGGTCTATATCATTGTTCCAGTTTCCCCATTAAACATGAAGGTCAGGATCAAGGGGTTAATGCAGAAATCTCATGAAATATTAATTTGCTGCTAACTTCACATGCAGTAGTTTAACATTCTGGGTACGATTTGGCTTAAGCAGTGGCTGGGGACATGTTTATATGCAATTACATGAAAAAGCAGTTTTCTTGCCCTCTCTGACCTCTAAAGTGAAGAAAAATGTAAGAGTGCAGCATGTTTTTTTTCACTTACACGTGAATGATCAAAGGTAAGAATGTTTTTGTGAGCTAAGTAGATATTACTTTGTCAGATTCTCCATTTGTTGTGTTTTTCTCAAAATCAAAACTTATTATAAACATATTAACATGTAATTTAGTTTTAGTTAACTACTTTCTCCTTGCCCCCTTGGCCTGACAATGATAAAAAAAGAAAGCCTTCAGAAGATTAGATCAAATTACAAGAGCAAGAACTTACTGTTGGCGGTTTCAGGAGGTAAAGCATAGGTGACATCGTAAGTCAAAGCTCTGTTGCCATGGGCCATGTAGACATGATCCAGTGATGAAAGAATTTGCAAAGTAATACAGAGTTGTCCAGAGGGAATCTGTGGAAACCTTCCAAATCCTTGACATCAAAAGGTTACCCTAAATCTAAAAGGCCAAGCTCAAAAATAATTTTGTCAAAAGAAAAAGAGATGGACGGTCCTTAAGAAGGCTCACACGCTCTGGAACAAAACAAGTGTCTTTCTAAACACACCTTACAGACTGAGAGTCATCAGATTTCAATATTTCTTGATCCTTCCTGGACAATGCAGACCTATACATTTCTATTTATTGATGCAGTTTAATCACCATCTAGTCTTCCCTCTTTACGTAACATGATGCTCAAGTAATTAACATCTTTCCTAACCTGGTAGTCCTTCAGGCATAGACATTCAGGGTCCTTGAGGACTGTTTTGAGCCTTTTATGACTCATTCTGGGGTTTGACACTGGCAGGTGAGAGCCAAATCCAAGAAGAGTAGTGCCTGAGCAGCAGAACTGAAACAAAGAGGTGCCTCAACTTTTCAGGTTTTTTTTCCTCTGGCTTGAGTCACTTCCTACTGAGATATTTTTGAGCCCTCCAGAATAAATTTTAGTAACAAAGATGAAAATGTTTTAATATTACAATTTCCTACCCTTCACACAAGCTGTTTCTGTTAATCCTGAGCACTTGATTAATTGCTTTTAGACGGGTTTTTCCCTTCAGTCTGGATTTAGCAGCTAAGAGCCAGATTAATCATTGACATGGCCCTAATGGGTTCATCATATTTGTGCAGGTTATTTAGTTCTAGATCTTTTGTGAGGAAATAGAGCTGAATTCATGTCCTGCTCTGGCATGTCAATCCGATACAAATTCTCTAAGCTTTTTCATCTTATTTTTACCAAACACAAATGATCTCACAGATGGATTTATACACCTGAATAACTTCTTTTCTACCTAGGAGTGAAAAATTGTTACTAAACACGCAGTTCTGATTGCTTATACTGAAAACATATCAGGTTAAATAAATTTAAATAAAAGGTCTAAAACTTCTGTGGGAATTAACCACAAATTTTAAAATTTTCTAGTTTATTGCAAAGCTAGTTTTGCATTTGCTTGACCTCATATTTTTGTTACATGTCTTTCAAATTGATTTAATGTTATTTCACAGGTAGGTCATAGCTGACCTTAATGAAACTGGTATTTTAAGAGTTTATTCTCTTAAGCATCCAAACCAGATTGTTTTGTTGAATCATTGCTTTAAGATCAGGTGATCCCCAACCTGCCTTGGCCTAGGGTCAAGACTATCGAGCAACTAATGTGCCCTGGGCAATACCCTGGTTCTCTCGGTAGGCTGGCCTCAGCCCTAACTGTTTAATTGCCTGTGGCTGCATATAACATAAGAGGATTTTGAGGACAGACTGATTTCCCCAAGCCATTACTGAAAAGGAGTTAAAAACCGGCATAAAAACATGACTGAATTATAGTCACACCAGCCAAACCAGAAACACCACAAGAATAGCCTCTTGTAACATGTCAGTTTGCCATTGCAGAGATTTATCGGCTCTGCTAAGGAGGCAGACAGGCATGAAAACTAGCAAACTTGAGAAAGTTAATCAAACTTTTTTAAAACCTCAGAAAGGGTTTCAGTCAAGATTTAGGTTACAGCTTGTTATGTTCATCTTGACCTTAACCATAAAAACCGTGGTGACGGCCCACACTAAGATGTGTTTATACCTCTTGTGGGGGTGAAAGCACATGGACAGGGAATTATTGGAGCTTTCCTGAGAGATGAGGCTAGTGTAAGCACACTAAACTCATCCTAGGAAAGGGCATGTCATGATCGTCTTGTCCTGTTGAATGTGTGTATGACTGAGAAACAATCCAGTAAATTCCCCAACACAGTCAAGCACCAAAACAGATGGTTGGAAAGACCAGGTGCTTTTCCATTTCAGTTGGTTTGAGAGCTACTTGGCTGAAAATCTTTCCCCAAAGAGCTCTCATTAGTACTGCAGCAAACTGCTATTTACATAGGACTCTGTTACTGTGCTCTTGCTACCAGGCCAAATAAAATGGAATAACTAATGTCTAATGTAGACAGAGCCAATACGTGTGAATGCTCAAAATCAGTCCTTCTCAGTATCTTTACTTCTTTATTGAGTCTTGAAAACTGGTTTCCCAGACACATTCCTCAGTACGTTTCCATTCCTGGGTTAAAAAGAAAAAAGGATCCCTTCTGTCCACCAGGCTTCAAGGTCTATCATAAACCTAGCTGGTACTATAAAAGGTCTTCTCTAGTACCATGTGGTTTTGTACTCGAGGACAGTAGATCTTGTGCAGCTACACAGACCTTGTCATAAGACCTCTTGAGGAATACCTATTGTGGTTCCTTCTCCCATGCTTGTGCTTTTGCCCATCTCATACTTCCTGTCCATGTCTGAGCTCCATTGTTTAGCCAGTTTGAAATCTACCTCAGAGTCCAGTCATGTAAACCACTTTTCCTGAGTTTACCTATGAGGATGTCATAGAAGACAGTGTCAAAAGCATTGCTGAAGTTCAGGCAGACAACATCCACCCCTCTCCTTTCATCTTCCCGTTTAGTCATGCCACCATAGGCTATCAGATTAGTCAAACATGATTTCCCCTTAGCAAACCCCTGCTGGCTATTCCTGATAACATGTTCTTCTATGCACTTAAAGACAGCCTCCAGAACGGCTGCTTCATCACTTTTCCAGGGATGGAAGTGAGGCTGGCTGGTCTTCAGTTACCTGTGTCACCCTTCTTGCTCTTTCTGACGACCGGAGTGATGCTGTCTTTCTTCCAGTCATAACCTACCTCTCATGTTCTTCATGATCTTTTAAAAATGATGGAGAGTGGCACAGCAACATCAGCCAGCTCTCTCAGCACTTGTGGGTGCATCCATGTCAGCAAAAAACAATGGTTGGATTTTCCCAAAACACTCTAACTCACTCTTTTCTGGAAGTGTTTATGCTCTCTTGTCCTAATCAGCACTGGAGTCTGATCTTGGCTGACCTTTGGTCACATTCACAGGCTTTTATAGTAATTCACCGAGTTCTCATTGTAAACTGCAGTGTGCAGATAATCTATCGGTCTCACAAAATGGCCCAGTCAGTGGATCACATAGTAATAAAGAAAGTAATAATTTATCATTTCCTAAGGAATACTTTATCATTTGTTTTAGAAAGGAGGAAACTGAGGCACAAAAATGGGAAAAATATGTCTATGACCAACCATTGGGGTATCTGAACATTGAAAGAGACCCTGTGTCACAATTTTGTCTCTTTCTCCACAGGTTTGCATACTTCTAAGAGAGCAATAATATTCACAATATCCCCTTTACAGCTATTTATTGTCCTGAACGAGATAGTGATCTCCTTTTGTAGAAAACTGTTAAAGATCACTGTCAGCAGAAACCCTATCTTGGCCATATCTAGTGCCAGCTTCAGAAAATGGAGATGAGACTGAGCTGATTATCTGATTAATTTTGCCAAGCACATATCTAGCATGGAAAAGTCTTCTGTGCCTCAAGCAGTGTAGTACAAATGTCCCAATTAGATGCATGACTGATTTTGATTTGGCTCATTATTTATGTAGAACATTGGCTACTAGCTTATTGTCTTATTAAGTTCTGCATTATGACCCCCTAATAGTGATTGTGACTAATACTAGAAACACTAATTTTTCTTAAGGCATTAATATTATTTTGTAGTATTATTAATAATAACAATCTGTATTATCTCTCTCCTTTGATAGTGCCAGAGATCTCGGGCAGAAGAGAAATAATTCCAAAATCTTGAAAATACTTGCACATGAGCAGCTGCATTAGTTTTACCAAACTTCAGCTGCCCAGGTGATAGATCTGGAAGACGATGCACGAAGCTACATAAAGTGTCCTTTACAGTCAGTGTTGGGAAAGACACACTTCTGAAAATTGACTCATTTGTCAGAAAATAATGTCTAAGACATATCAGATGACTAATTCTCTGGAAACAGTTACTTCATTCTACTGATGACTGTGGATATAAGAGTCGCTGTCCCAAAGTGAAATGCTCAAAATTCTATTGTCTTAATCAAATATACATGGAGCTGCTGGAGAGGGCCCAGTGTAGGGCAATGAAGATGATGACAGAGGTGGAGCACCTCCCTTACGAAGAGAGGCTGAGGGAGCTGGGTGTCTTTAACTTGGAGAACTGGAGACTGAGGGGTGACCTCGTTATTGCCTATAAATATGTGAGAGGTAGGTGTCAGGAGGATGGAGCTGGGCTGTTCTCAGTGTCATGTTCTCAGTATGTAGTGATAGGACGAGGAGGAGGTTCCACATCAGTATGAGAAGGAACTTCTTCCCAGTGAGGGTGACAGAGCACTGGAACAGGCTGCCCAGGGGGGTTGTGGAGTCTTCTTCACAAGACCTTCAAGACCTTCCTGGATGTGTTCCTGTGTGACTTGGTCTAGGTGATACTGATGTGTCAGGGGGATTGGATTGGATGATCTTTCGAGGTCCCTTCCAATCCGTAATGATTCTATGATTCTATAAAACTCACCCAGGAAACTCAGTGCTTTCAAGTTTAAAGGAAATCCTCTGCGGCCAACTTTTAAACTGCATCCACAAAAATGTACAGAGTGTGTGTCACTAGAAGAAAATGCTTTGAAGGTCTCTTAAGTAAAATTAAAAATCTACTGAAAAATACATTTTCTGTTTACATGGCTATAAAATTTTTCTTGGGGTGGTCAGCTCCTCTGTTGAACAGTTTCTGTGTTGGTATTAGGGTCATGAAAGTGTTCACTGTAAGTTAATGAAACCTCTGAAGGATCATGCACAAATACATTCCTGCCAGCTCCTGTGTGTCTGTCTCAGAAACTTCCAGCATCAAATATCCATCACTAGTAAAGAGTTACAGGACCTGCAAGGAGATAGAGTTTTGTTCAAGGAAGTTTTTTCACTGAAAACAAGGGAATTTATAAAAGAAATTAGATGAGTAATTAATTCCCTGCCTCATTAAAAAGACATATAATTAGCCACCTGAGTTGCTGGAATTGTAAAAGCTAGTGCTAGAGCAGAACAAAACCTTAAGATACAGTCCAATGTAGTCAGCAGGTCTGTGGAGCAACCAGGTAGAGTTCACAAGCCTTTTCACTCACATTTTCCTAACACACTGACTGATGGATACACCACATATTAATCTAACGTAGAAACAACAGTTTAGGGAGGCAATGCAAACATTTTGCAACTTAGGCTCCTTGGCCAACCTGAGTAGCAAGTACTGTTCAGCAAATTCATCTGGAGTGTGATTTAGAATAATGAACACACTTAAGAAAATTATGAGCCATTGACATGTAGTTCATGAGTGTAGAAACATGATCTGTCACAATGGGTTTTCCCATGTCTAGGAACAAGTCATTTTGATATTATGGAATCACTAATAAAAAAAAGAAGCACTTCTACATTAAGAGGCACAGAAAACATTTATCTGCCATTAGCTCCAGTGAGCAGTCTGCTCACTCGAGTCTTATTAGTATTTAGATACGCAGCTCTGAGAAATATTTTGAAGCATTAAAAAGTCATCAAAATTAAGAACTAATAAATGCTAGTCTCCATGTCTCAAGCTTTGGGCTCTCATGCTTCTATTATGTGTAATCTTTCACTAGAATTTCCCTTGTGTGGAGAGTCAAGTCAGTACATGCTGACACGGTCTCTCGCAGATAAACAGGTCATCAGGGGTTGGAAAGTACCTCCAGGGGTCATCGAGTTCAACCCCTCTGTGTGAGCAGGATCATAGAACCTAAGACCAGTTACACAGAAATGCATCCAGGCCAGTCTTAGAAGTCTCCAGAGAAGTAGACTCCACAATCTCCCTGTGCAACCCGTTCCAATGCTCAGTAAACCTTACATGAAAGAAGTTTTCCCATATATTGAGATGGAACTTCCTACTCTCCAACTTACATCCCTTACCCCTTGTCCTACCACAAGGCACAAGTGAAAAGAGATAGTCTCTTTCTTCTTGACACCCAGCCTTCATGAATTTATATACAGTGATTCAGTCCCCTCGTAATCTTCTCTTCAAGCTGAAAAGTCTCGGGTGTCTCAATCTCTCCCATGTCTCTCACAAGGCAAGTGCTCCAGTCCCCTAATTATCTTCATGGCCCTCCACTGAACCCTCTCAATAAGATCTCTGTCCTTCTTGAACTGGAGAGTCCAGAACTGGACACAATATTCCAGATGTGGCTTCACTATGGCAGAATAGAGGGGGTAGAGAACCTCACCTCTGGACACACTCTTCTTGATCCATCCAAGGATTCCATTGGCCCACTTGGCCACAAGAGCACATTGCTGTTCCATGGATGACTTGTTCACAAGAACTCCAAGTTCCCTCTCCATGCAGATGCTGTCCAGTAGATGTATTGACCTGTATTGATGCATTGCATTTCTCCTTCTCAGGTGAAGGACTCTGTAACTCTTCTGATTAATCCTCATTAAATTTTTCTTTGCCCAACCCTCCAGTCTGTCCAAGTCTTCCTGAATGGCTGCACAGCCATCAGGTGAACTGGCCAGACCACCCAACTTCGTGTCATCAGCAAACTTCCTGAGGAGACACTCTATCTAATCGTCAAGATCATTAATAAAGATATTGAACAAAACTAGACCCAACACACATCCCTGGAGGACATCACTGGTTACAGGTCTCCAGCTAGACTCTGTGCCATTAATCACCCCTCTTTGGGCTCTGTTATATAGCCAGTTTTTAATCCAAGTCACAATCTGTTCTTTTATCCCACACTTGCTAAGCTTACTCACAAGGATGTTTTGGGGGACTCTGTCAAAGGCCTTACTAAAATCAAGGTACACCACATCCACTGGTCTCCCAGCATCTACCTATTTGGTCACAACATTACAGAAGACCATTAGATGAACCAAACATGATTTCCTCTTGATAAATCCACACTGACTGCTTCTGATTACCTTCTTGTCATTGATATTCTTAAAGATGACTTCCAGAATGAGTCACTCCATTATTTTTCCAGAGATGGAAGTGGGACAGACTGGTCTGTAGTTGCCTGGATCTTCCTTTTTACGTTTTTTGAAGACTGATATCAAGTTTCATTCTCTTTCTCAGTAAGGACATTAAAAAAAGGGAATTCACTGCTGCCCAGCTGCCAAGTTTGGTTAAAATTGTCCAGCTGGCACAAAAATATTGAGGCAGATGCAAATGTACACAGCGAGATTTAAGTAGTTATGTGTAAGCTCCACTTCTTCAGGAGACAGACTAACAGCGAACACCTGATCCTAAAAATTAATTTAAAAAATTTAACTAGCACATATGCTTTAAAATAAATGCAAAACCTTTACACTTTCAGATCTCTGGAGCTTCGAAGGAATTATCTTCATACATTGTGTGGAGAATCTGGTACTCACACAGATGTTATAACACGAAACGTCAAAAACCCCTGAACATCAGCCACCAGTAACTCAGTCATCTTTACACACATTCTATTACACACCTTTGCTTTTAACATCATAAGGTAAAACTGTCTTTTTAAAATCAAACTGCTCTTATTCTCAAGAAAGATTCTATTTGTTAATGAAAAAGAAGAAGGTAACCACTCAGGATTCTACATAGTACATGGGGTTTTTGACTTTCTCGTGGTATCATTGGCCTTTATTAATATCAAATAGTGAAGGATGTGCAACAAACACATTCTCCCTAAAATATAAAATATATCAAGAACTGTTTTCTCACCTCATCCAAAGTTCTTCTGTCAGTGTTTCTTTTGCCTAATCCTGCAGAGTGCCAAAGCAGAAAGACCTAGATCATGATTATTCTTGCTCCCATAGAAGCCACTAACAAGCACAGGGACAAAATCTCTGCAAATCAGGTCTAATATGTTTCTTTCTAGGAGAAATAATTTTTCAAGTCATTATTAAATAATAATTGTTGTAGCTGTCTTTCATAGCATTAGGTACAAAATTATTAAGAAAACCACTTGAAACTCCTCATTGGAGAAAAGAATATTTAACTCAAATCCAGTAAAATTCAGTGGGACTTCTGGTGCCTCTCAATTCCATTATCTGGACTGTAGATATCGGAGAAGAAAATTTATCCCATCTTCTTTCACGACTATTAATTGCACTGTGAATTTCTTTTTGTATCCTCACACAAATGAACAATGTACAATGGTACGATGGCTGCAAAGGTTTAAAATAAAGGGTTTTTATTTTAAAAAATCATTCTTATCACAATCAGAGCTATTAAAATTAGCCTGCTTTGTTGGTTTTCATTCTCTAATTTCTTTGAATTTACCAGTAAACATCTGGGAGGTTTCTTAATGAAAGAGATGCTTCAAATGTTTCTACAGTTTTGTTTCTTGAAATGTTAGATCTCTGTTCATAGAAGGGTAAAGGTATTAACAGTGAATAGAAAAGTTAATCAGGCAGCACAGTGGATGAGTAGAGCAACCACTGAATAAATGGGTTTAATGGTGTCTGCTTTGTTGTTTCTTTCCTTCATTTCTTCTTTTTGAAATTTAAGTCCTGAAGATGTCAAGACCAGAGCTGAGGGATAAGTTCCTACGTTACTGTTAACGTACTTTACTTGATATGTCACATCTCTTTCGTCAGTCTTGTCTTTTATTAAAGATTTTTAAAAGCATGTGTTCTTCAATCAAGATGAACATCATGGATCTGTAGTCTACTCACCAGTTAGACGAGCTACTATAGGATGACAGTTTCTCAGGCAGCGCTGCTGGGTGCCAATGGTCACATAAAGCAAAAATGGAAGCATCCAGTTTATTACATATTATATGGGATTAACTGAGTGATATACTGTATGATGGTGTGCTAGGAGACAATTTATTTATACTTTTTCATTAAAATTTGATATGCCCTCATAACTCACAGTAGCAGAATGAAGTCTCCTGGTTTACAATAGAGGATCTTCTATATCACAAATTTTAAAATAAAGAAATAGTTATGAGAAACAAAATATTTATTTTAAGATCTTCTGAATAAAATATGAGTAAAAAAATCAATATGAACATGAATCAGTATGAATTATTCTAGGATACACATTGGTCATCTTATGGTAAATGGAGTTAATTTTGCTTGTTAAATGATGTTTAACAGTCATTTAAGCTGTTCTGTATTTTAGGCCATAGATAAATATCCTTCTCATGTCTCCTTACAGAATCAATCTGGAATATCTATCGATAGAATTTTATTAATCTATTTTAGATGTCTTTAAGAAACTCCTCTCCGTGACATCTGATGATCAATCTAGTCATACTTGTAAAAATAGTAACTCTCAAACATGTCATACTGGCTGTGCTCAGCCAGCTCACACTACTCTTGCTAATGCTCTTCTGTCAAAAAACAAAAGAAAGGTTTGCAGCACCAGGCTAGAGTCACTACCTACCGTAACACCTCACAGAAATACGACATTTTATACAACAGGAGGAAGCAGCTGGTTTTGCAACATATGTATTTTTTAAGGAAGGCAAGAAAATAATGAAAAGTACCTATATAATAAAAAATGTGGCCTTTCATGACCCCTCTCACCCCAAGTAAACAACCTTACCAGGAATTTCCCTGCTGGTATACTAATGGGGTATCACTTATGACCGCTGATGGAGACAGAATACTGAGTTAGGCAAGACCTTTGGCCTGACCCAGCAGAGTTATTCTTCCAACCAAGTTACAATGGAAAAATTCAAACCCAAAAACATTACAGAAAAGGAAGACATACCCAAACAAACAAAAACAATACAAAGAAACCAGCTGAATTACATAAAGATAAGGATGTATATAAGCTTGGACATTTACTGCAACCTTAGCATCAAGATGACATACATATAGACTATATCATAATCAATGAATGTTTGATATTGGAAGGAAAAGTTATTAAACAATTCAAATCAGAAGGAAAAATCACAAAATATCACAGGCATTTTGGAATTGATTTTCTCCCTATGTTTTGCTTTGAAGAAAATCATGTGCATGTTTTTTTTTTGGAGGCTCTAATTAATGTAACTTTTTGTGTGCAGCAAAAACTTCCAGCTTTCTAGCAGAATATACCTTTTGATGGTTGTGTAAAAGTGGCAGGAGCCTTTAGCAAATTGTTCTAACAGAAAAGTTCCCAAACCATTCTAAAATGCCTTGAGCCAGCAAGAGAGAGACTGTATTGAGAGTTTGTTATAGACCACCCAACCAGGATAGGGAAAACAGCAGGATGACTATGAGCCAGCAATGTGCCCTTGTGACCAAGAGGGCCAACAGCATCCTGGGGTGGATCAGAAGGGGGTTGGTTAGCAGATTGAGAGAGGTTCTTCCCTTGTGAGGCCACATCTGGAGTATTGTGTCCAGTTTTGGGACTCTCCGTTCAAGGACACGGAGCTGCTGGAGGGAGTCCAGTGCAGAGCCACAAAGATGATGAAGGAAGTGGAGCACCTCCCTTATGAGGAGAGGCTGAGGGAGCTGGGTCTGTTTAGCTTGGAGAAGAGGAGACTGAGAGGTGACCTGAGAGGTGGTCTATAAATATGTGAAAGGTGAGTGTCAGGAGGATGGAGCCAGGCTCTTCTCAATGTCATCTAGTGATAAGACAAAGGGCAATGGGTGTAAGCTGGAACATAGGAGGTTCCATATGAATGTGAGAAGGAACTCTTACAACTTTTCCCAGAAAGGGTGGTCAAGCACTTGGAATGGGCTTCCCTGGGAGTTGGTTGAGTTGCCATCCCTGGATGTGTTTAAAGATCATTTGGATGAGGTATTGAGGGATCTGGTTTAGGGGTGAACTTGTAAGGTAGGCTGGATGGTCGGACTCAGTGATCCCAGGGGTCTTTTCCAACCCGATTCTGTGATTCTGTGAATCTGTGAATCTGTGATTCTGTGACATGTGATGTGTGATGTGAACACACAGTTGCACGTACACCCCCTCACACCACCCCAAACAGAAGAAAAACTCTTCTCAAGTGCTTCTCTTAGTCATTAAGGCTACTTCTCAGAAGGTTCTGCCAGTGCTCTGCAAATGTGCTCATTTTTAATTAACCACACTAAACATTACTGAACTGAAAAGGAAGTAGTTATGTAACTATTTTGGTTTTATCTTCAGCAGGTGATCCTCAACAGTAAGCTTGTTTCTACCTCCTCTTATTCTACTTTTATCTGCAGTTCTGATGAAATATTTTTCCTTGTGCAGGGAGACCCACACAAAGCTTACTCACTTTGTAAGCCTTGCGTAAACCTATTTTCAGGCTTTGCAATGTAAAGGCTTTTCATGAGCTTAGTGAATAGGAGCGATGCTCAGCTTTTCCAAATGTAAGATTGTGCCTATGGAATAGAAATACTCATTTCTGAGCAGCCTACGATCTTTCTGGAAATAATATACATTTACACTCTGCAAACGAGGTGTATTATCATTATGCTGATGAGAAGATCAAATATTTCTTTTTCTTCCATAGTCAAAATATTGTTAATGGATGATTTTCTGCCTGGAAGGACATTTTATTGAAATTATGTGCTAAACCCACCACTCATTGACTGAGTAAGATGAAAACAAATGAAAAAAGAAACCTGCATGAGAGTACTTTGTTGGAAAAAGAGAGATAATCAGGAAATGGGAATGTTCATTCTTATGCATATTATACTCTTTTGTCTTTCTTTTTCGATCTCATCTTGTTGGATCATGTGTTCTTCAGAGCAGTGGGTTTTTATAGCACTTCCAGTGATTCTTGGCAACAATGGTGCATATTCCTACTTCCTCAGGCATTAGGGTATCAACAAATGAAAGCAGCAAGGATGTCTCCATTGAAATGTTTACCTGTATGAGCTGCAGTTTACTGGGACACCACTGCATTTCAGTGAGAGTTTGGGGTTTTTATACTCTTTCTGATTTCAGTTTTGGTTTTTGTTGGGTTGGGTTTTTTTGCTTGACGTGTTGCTGTTCTGTATTTGTTTGTTTTTCAGTTACCCTGGCCAGTTTATACTAGTTAGATTAAACAAAATTATCAATTAAAAGATTATTTTCTATAATTTTAAATGTGTGGTACATCAACCATTCTGTCAATTGAAAGGCATTACAGTTCTATGCTTAGCTGAAGTAGTAGTCTTGATGATGATAGCGAGCTATTTGCTTATGCAGTGATGGAAGGAAGAGCCTAAGAATTATAATGAACGGGAACATTGTCACCATGGACACTTCTGGGTATTGCTACAAATTAAAAAGAAATATGTGAAAGATGGCCTAGCCACACTAACATTTTTGTACCTTTACTGTGGTTGGTATAAAACACTTTCAGAATGATTCTGCATGCTCTTCCCCACTCCCAAGCATGTCTCCTAATTCTGTCCTGGTTCTGCAGTCACACTACGTCAATCAGCTCCTCCCAGGTCATTGAGGAAAGCAGCAATGACTCCTAGGCTATTTTTCACTTTCAGTCACTGTTATGGAGCGTTTGAAAACTTTATGAATATCACAGTGCATTTTAGCATAATACTTAGGAGCTGAATAAAACATTGAGGTAGAGGAGAGCGATTGCTATGAATGACATATCTCTGCTATCCTTTTGAAACACTGCATACACAATAGAGTTTTTTGGTTGGAAAAAAGAATAAGACTTTATTAGAGCCGTCTGCCAGCTGCTCATTAAACAGGTCAGAGGCATAAGAAAGATAGCTTCCCTGCTAAAAGTGTTCGTATTAGCATTGCTCGTTCATCATGAACACTCACTACATTCTGGCTTTCCGCAATGCCAGGGACTGACGTAACAGCTCAGTTTTAATTTCCTCCAACTTCAGCTTCCTAGTGGAACCATAATATCGTTTTGATGATGTCACAGTCTTCTGCAGTTTCATAGTCCGCATCATTACTTCAGTTCAGCATTAAGAGATGCATTGAAATAATAATCAAAACCTGTCTGGATATGTTCCTGTATGATCTTCTCTAGATGGTCCTCCTCTAGCAGGGGTGCTGGACTAGATGATCTTCAGAAATCCCTTCCAACTCCCACCAAACTGTGATTCTGTGATAATTTTGATAGGATACACATCCAATTCTCTGCTATGTTGTTGCATCTCATATAAATCTTTCTTTGAACATACATGCCTCTGGAAATAACTGCGTAAGCCAGCTTTTCTGGTTGCTGGGAGAGATGGAAAGGAACAGCTAAACACCCTGCCTGTTCTCTTACATGAAGTCAAAACAACCCCTATCAGACATACACCTTCCAAAAAAGCCACGTGCGGCTCTGGAAGCACAAGTCACGTTCCACTGATTTAGTCAGTTCTTCCATCTGCAAAGAACCCAAAATGCTTTACAAACTTTACAAGAAGCATTTCATCCACCACTGAAGTGCAGCCGCCTATGAAGTGAAACTTGGAGCTGTTTAACAGAACACATAAATCCTACACAATAGTTTGGGGAAAGAATTTTTAAAGAATAGTACAGATGGGAATCTAGGGAGGCAGAATATAGTTCCATAAACTAGGTATATATATATCTATAGGTATGAGATGCAGGTTGGCCAAAACAAGCTACATTAAAAATGTCTTGTATCACAGAATATTGTAGGCATTTTGATACACATCTCAGAAAATGACTTTGTAAATTTTTAAAGACCACAATTTTATTTTGTTTCCTTTTTTTTTCCCCCCTCACCAATGGGTCGTTTTTACTCACTCTTCATCTGCACATTGATTGGAAGTAAAGTCATATCACTATTCGGAGACAGACACCAGCACCACTAGCCATGAGGTGAAATAAAGTGTCAGTGCACACAAATGTTATCATTTAACTATAAAACATTCACAGAATTTCCAAAGTTGAAAGCCAGGTCTGTAACCCTGATCCACAGATGTGACTCTTGATTTTCAGTGGAATAACAATTCTCATTTTTACCTCTTCAGTGCCACAGTTTTAACCTTTTGCTTTCATAAGGAGAAGTTCAGAGAGTCCCAAATTTCTAGTAAACCATTCAGTAATTTAATTTTGCAGATATTTTACAGGGAAAGAAAAAGGAAATGAAAAAAATTATCTTTGGATTCTCTTACTCTTCATTAGTTTCTTTGTGAAGCTCTTTAAGAACTGTGCATGTTAGAAAGCACCAGGATCATGGAATCATAGAATCATAGAATCATTAGGGATTGGAAGGGACCTCAAAAGATCATCTAGTCCAATCCCCCAGCCACAGCACGATCACCTAGACCAAGTTGCACAAGAACACATCCATCTATGCTGCTAAGTTAAGCATAGAATAAAATAATCATGGAATAGTTTGGGTCAAGGGGAGATGACACTCATAGATCTCATTCACCGATGTAGTCATTTCACCATAGAAGACCCCTAGGCTGGTGAAGCAGGACTTGCCCTTGGTGAAGCCATGCTGGCTGTATTGAATCACCTGTCTGACCTCCACGTGCCTCAGCACGGCTTCTAGGAGGCTCTGTTCCATGATCTGTTCAGGCACAGACTGCTCTATTGTTGGGGCCAACTGGCACAGGACAGCTTGCAGGTATAGCACTGGATTATTTTATATCTGAATGCTTGCATACAGCCTGTGTGTGTCACCTAGGAAAATGCTAGTTGATCATTTACTGCACTAAATGATTAAATTTCAGGGTCAGGGAGCATTTCCTGTCTCTGTTTATTTCACTAGTCCTCTGTGTAAAGCAGTGACTAGCACTATAGCACAGTGAATAGTCTAACAAAGTTCATTATTTCCTCCTCATCACAGCTTGTGTCTTTTACATTCCAGAGACACATTCAAACATAGTACATCCACAATCCTCAACCTGATAGGAGCCTCTGGGACTGTGCAAAACACTGAAGTATTCTGTAAATGAGGGAGCATCTGGGTATTAGACAGGGTTCAAACCCTGAAATGGTTAGGACCCATGTAAAGAACAAACAGTACACTTTCGTATGGTTTCGGAAGTTCAGCATCCCCAAACTCACATGTTGATGGCTCAGGTCTCTGTCTGTGAATCAGACATAGTCAGCAAAAATATCTGAATGCTTCACAAAGGAAAATCAATTCTTATTAGTTTAGGTTTCCCTGATTGGAACTTTCATAAGTTTTCCATAGTACTAAGGACACAGAATAATGCATGTGTGGATTTTAATCAGCTTTTCTGGCTTAAACCTTGTTGGACATTATTTGAGTAGAGAGCACTAGGAAGATATGGTTTTTCAAGTGCCTCATTGATGCTGGGGTGCCATGAAGGTCATTAAAAGCAAAGACAAGGTCGCTAAAAACCTCAGTTAAAATGCATGGAATTGAAGTAAAACTCATGTCAGTATAATGTCTTCAATAAATTAAGTAAAAATAAACAAAGGCTTAACAGTAAAGAAAAACTATACAAGGAAAAGGTCTAAATAGCAAGAAAGGGAATTTCCACTTAAGCCTGTTGTTTATGGTGCATTTTAAGCTGCTTCAATATATTGCTCAATTATTGTCTGAACTACGTGGAAGCTCTCTGCCCTTGCACGGTGACAGTACTAAACAGCAAAGTAGTTGGAAGCAAACATTTTGGGTTTAATGTTTTCCTCAGGATTGCATTTAGTATTTCCTATTTTATATATTAGGTCTTTTATTATAATAATGAATGGTAATTAAATCTCTTCTCCTCAAATTGATCATAAATACCCGATAGCTAACTTTCCCTGCACGCTAATGATGATGTATGGCACTTTTGTTTACGATAATTCATTCATATCACTGAGACAAGTGACACACAAGATCATTCCCAAGCTTATAAGCTAACAATTCAAAGAGGTAAATTAGCTTTCTGCAAAATGCATCTCTTCCAAAATTCACTTTGGTATTTGCTCTCCAGTTGTGATGCTTGTACCACAGTGGTGTCTGCCTCGCATCAGCCAAAGCAATCACACAGTTTGCCAAAAGGACAGGTGCTAACAAGTGTTTTGTTTTTCTGTAACAGAGCAGTTACTGCTCAGTGAATACCTGACCTTTGCTTTAAAGTTTTTATTGACAAGGTAACGTTGATGGTGTTGGCTGAGGAGATTTGGCTGGGCTGCTGAAAGAAAGAAAGAAATGAAATTCCAATTTGAAAAAAAGCAGTGAAAAGAGTAAGATACTCACTGCTTTAACATTTGCTGGTGTTAAACTCTGCTGCTGTGCCTTCCTTGCCTCTGAGGAGATTCAGCTGCTCAGTCTCACAGGTAGCCAGGCATCACTGCATAGCCATCCTTCTAGAAAGGAGACTCTGGCATGACCCATATGCAGCTGAGCACCAGGGAAGCTGTGAGCAGCCTGTCATTCTGATTACACGGCCTGTTGAGAACAAGGGATTTAAAGCAAATGGAGCCAACATAAGCCGGTGGTTTAAGGAGAAAAGGTTGGTTATTGCCAGAATTTACAGTACAAAAGGACAGCCTTTGCCAGTACTGCAGAGATCATCATCGGTTGCCAAAAAGTGCAATTGCCCCACATCAGAGCTTCTCAACAGTATTTACAGGACACACACTTTCTACAGAGGGACTGGACAGACTGTACATGGTATAATTACAGAGGATAACAAAAGCACTAAACCCCTCTTTCTGAAGAAAATCCACTCTGACAAAGCCAGCTGAATGGCTGCTATCTGCTCCCCTCCCTTCCGACTGGCAAAGCCTGGATTCAGATGTGGTGCCACTCACAGCACTCTGACCTTTTCTTAACAGTTAGAGGTTCTGCACTTGACTCCAAAAGCAGAACATTCTCTACTGTGTCACATACCTAGAAATCCACAGTGGGAACCCATGTTGCAGTATCAGATATATTTCAGAGAAGTTTATGTATTTCTCCTTTGCTATTTCTTCCAGAAGTATGCACTCCATCAGACAAAACTCTGGGAAGAGACTCACAGGGTGTAATGGTTGGAAAGAGTTTGGGGGAAACTTCCACCAGTCCTGTTGTGAAAAAGAACAACACCAACAAGGAGTGTCAGACTCCTCTCATATAGATCTGCTTCAGAACGACTCCTTGATGAGTGCACTCACCTAAAATTAAGATTATCAGCGGGAAGAAATAATTCCAATCTATTAATCAAGCCTACTGTCTCCTGATTCATTGCTCTGTAGGGGTGCGGGAGGAGATTCCTCTGTCTTCCTGTAGTCTTCAGGGCTGGGGAGGCCAGGCCATGATGTGGGACAGGTCACTGAAAGTATTATTGAGCTTATATGGGCATGTTTGCCTTGAAAATTCAGTTATTATAATACAAATGAAGGCTTGAGTCTTGTCCACCTAATCTAACACTGTCGCAAAACATTTTGAGGTTCCAACTGTCAGTTGGGATGCACCTGCATTTGCTGTGGTTCTGCAGAGCAGGTCACACCTCCAGGCAAAGCTAGGGCTGCAGACCCTGTGGAGGGGAAGCTGGTAGCTAACAGCCAGCTGAGAGAGGATAAGGACCAGTTTTCCTTGGTCAGTGGTGGCTGGAAACTGCCTGCTTGCTGCAGACAATATCAAACTCTGCCACCTGCCTGCTCAGCTCAGGTTTGGATCTGCCTTGGTTGAACTTGCATGGTGGAAGCAGCTGGGAAGACAGATGGGGAAGTGCCTCCTATGCCTCCCCTGACAGAAACAGGGCTCCCCTTGGTGTTACAGTGGAGGAGGAAGTGGCACAGGTCAGCAGCCTTGTTGGGTAGGTGCCAGCCAGGCTGTGAATGAGCTTAAGACCAAAATCCCTTGCTCATGTAAACATAATGTTTCTCACCTTGCAGTTGAATTATTTCCCAGCTTTACAAATCAGCAGCTGGGAAAAAGAGGACAACTGAGGAGATATGGTAAAGGAGCATGAAGGAGAGACTGGAGGGACCACAAGCAGGGGAGACTGGTAGCTGTCAGAACTTAACACCAAATGCCTGTCCAATGCTATTCGGCACCCTGACATCCCTCTGCCTTCCCAGTCACCAGGAGGCACTGCTCAACCAGGCAGCCATCACTTTTGGTCTGGGGCCAAAATGTGTTCGTCAGCCAATAAGTGAGCACTACAAACACAATCTACTGGACTAACTCGAAGAGATATATTTTCAAAGTTCATATTTATAGTTTGCAAACTCTGTCTTTCAGATAGCAAGTCCTAGTAGCACCAGAAGCTGTTGAATATTCCAATCAAACACAAGATTAGAACAAGATTCTGTGCCACAAATACAAAGTAAAGCCATCTGCCCAATTTCTAAAATACCTCACCTAGAGGTCTGGTAATTTCTCTTTTAACATGGGAATAATATGCAGCTTGCCCTTGAAGAAGCAGCCCCTACTTCATTTAGTAGATTTGATAGTAAATGCTAATCATTGAACTACTATCTTTATGCTTATAGTTTGCTTTAGAAATGGCAGCCACTCCAATGTTTCCAAAGAAGGGACAACATTCTTCTATTATTTATTAGTTCATTTTAGGTCACTGGAGAACTTCCAAAGGCATCTTCTTTTTCTGTCTTACAAACACTAAGATTTAGGCAGGCATTCTCAAATAAGCACAATTTACAGTATGTCAGCTTAAAATAAAATCATCACACATTTCTAAATTGATAGAAATTGCATCACACCAAATGAGAAATGGGGATTTTTATCCTTTCATTTATACATGCTTGTCTCTCTGTCTATAAACATATGTTTGCACATACTGTGTATTGATAGATTAACATATAAAATTACAACGCTGCATTTGCAGTGCTGTGCTTAAAGTCGTGGCTGCATTTTTACTTCAGGGGTTTGTATCTCACCTATAAAAAATTGTCTCTGAGCTGGATCTTGGCAGAGATTGAGAAGCTACAAACGATTACTTTCTTTTTGGAAAAATTAGGAGAAAATGTTAATACAATAATCCTGTTCTGTATATAATGTCAATCCCTAATGATTCTATGATTCAATGATTCTATGATTCTATGATGTGTGGACTGACCCAGAATGCATGTTAGTTGGCAACTCAACCAGAGACAAGAAAACAAATTCTCACGATTATGGACTTGGCTCATTTTGCTGTGGGAGGGAAATTCTGCACCCCTGTAGCCATGAATGTGCTCTGCAGTCTTTCTCTGCTTTTAACAACTTAAAGGAAAACATAATTTACAGAAAGCATTTACCGTTCATCTCCAATTCTGAATTTTAGTGAAAAATGGCAGACTTTATTCAGAAAGCACAGAAAAATCTTCACTGTAAGGGCTTGCTGATGACACGGAAGCAACGAAGATGGAACGCTGACAGATCTGACTGGTTAACAACGGGACTACAGCCAACAACTGCGCGTGACTTCAGAAAGACTTCATAAAAACCGTGGTGGCAGAAGAGATACAGGACAATCGACAAGGCAGCTGTGCTTCATCATTTCCCACGAGTGGCCCCATTGCTTGCATTCTGCCCTGCATACATGCTTTTTGTATAGTGCCTACCTCTGCGGCAAAGAGATTGGGTTCGTTCACAAACTGCAGTAGTCAATGAAGTGAAATCATTTGCTAACTTCTACATAAGCCTTTCCACCACCAGGGCTTAGTTAGTTCAAAAGAAGCAGTATGAGATGTTGGACAAAATGTTGATCACAGAATCATAGATAGATAGATAGATAGATAGATAGATAGATAGATAGATAGATAGATGATAGATAGATGATAGGTAGATGATAGACAGATAGATAATGTAATAAGTAAGACTAGAATCATAGAATCATAGAATGTATTGAGTTGGAAGGTACCTGCAAAGGTCATCTAGCCCTACAGCTACCATCATCACAAAGAGCAAAATTCAAATTTAATCTGGAGAGCATAGAAAAAGCTGTTAAAGAGTAAGCAGTAATTTCATATTCTCACAGGAATAGAACGTGACAAAATATGTCACCTCTTGAGAGAGCTTCTACAAGCAGGCTGTCTAGGTTGCAGTAATGGCACTTCAATCCAAGATAAATAAAATAGTGTGTGCATCCGCTGAGATAAATTGTCACTCAAAGGATGTCTAAGGTGTGGAAGGTTTCCTTCTGTAAGAAGGCAATGAAAACCTTTGATTGCATAGAATGATGAGACAATTGTGTGATTGACTTCATTGGGTTTCACTGGCTGAGAAAAGGCTGATAAAACATTCACCATTTTAAGGCTCTGTAGTGAAGAGGGGAGGATGGCTGTCCAGATACTCAACTCTAGCTTGTGTCACTTCAGTCTAAAGGAAAAGTGGTAGAGGTTTATTTAGGCTTAGAGGATAGCATCACTATATACAGCTATAGGCAGCAATATCCAGAGCTGCCCCATGTGAACTGCTTGAACTGGAGACTCTGGTTGCCTCAGGACAGATTCCTCTGTGGTCCATATTGACTGGAAGAGACCAGAATGTACGTTGTTCTTATTCAGCAGTGAAGATCACTGTGCAGGCTATTACACCTCTTGGCTGCCATGGAACATCCCGTGCTGTCCTCCATAAACAGATATTAATTTTATTCTGTTTTGCCTGTTTCCATCAAACAGCAGAATTAGTGTTAGAGGGGACTGTGCCAAGGCTCCGTAGAATACTACTCATAACTGAGTAGGAATAGGACATGTTTTTCTAGGTGAGCCCAAGTATTGATAGAGCAGAATTGCTTATTTAAGTAAATAATGTTTCATCACTTTCCATAAAACATTTCATTCATCTTCATTTAACATCAAACCCTCAAATAAATCTATGTATCTATTTTAATTAAGCAGAGGACAGGTGAAGAGTTTTTCTTTCAACACTTCTAGCTGCACTCTGCTGCTCTAGTCAATGAAAGTGAAACTGTAAAAACACACCTTCATTATTAACAGTAATTTTACTTCATTCCTGTTTTGCTCTCAGAGAATGGATTGTGGCTGTATGCAGGTGAGACTGCATGCTGTAGGAAAGAAGCAAATTTGTTCATCTCAAGAGATAGAACAGCTCCTTTCAATGCTTGGGGTTTTTTCTTATAGCTACACAAAGGTTCTTAACTTTCCTGGCAACTTCTCAGGGTACACATTATCTCACAGACTTCTCCCTTCTTCTCCACTCACTTGGTAATTACTATTGCAAGCCTTTCTATGCAAATGAAGGTTACGAGGGGTCTTAATCACTGCATATAAGTACATGAAGGCTGGGCGTCAAGAAGAAAGAGACAATCTCTTTTCATTTATGCCTTAGGATAGGACAAGGAGTAATGGATGTAAGTTGGAGTGCAAGACTTCCATCCTATATGAGAAAAAATGTCTTTACTGTAAGGGTGACAGAGCACTAGAGCAGGCTGCCCAGGGGGGTTGTGGAGTCTCCTTCACTGGAGATGTTTAAGACTCACCCGGATGTGTTCCTGTGTGACTTGGTCTAGGTGATACTGATGTGTCAGGGGGATTGGACTAGATGATCTTTTGAGGTCCCTTCCAATCTCTAATCATTCTATGATTCTATTATTCTATGATCTGTTTATCTGTGTATCTGTGTGTGTGTTACCAGTTACTCCCACAGAAGAAACATGTTAGAAGTGTGACATTTCAGAGGAGAACCAGTGCCATACCTTCAGGAATTCCTGTGCTGACTATGGGTACTCATTGGCATTACTGCTGTGTTAGTTAGAGGGTTTTTTTTACCTGAAAGTACTTGAAATACAAAAGTTAGAGTGCTGAAGCCTGATATACATGTGTAATAGATGAGACCAGCGCAGAGTGCTACTAACTCTGGCGCAGTTTTGTCTTCTGATCCAAACTGTTCATGTAACAGCACCATTTGCAAGACCAGAACCTTTAACAGACTGTATAAAGGGGTAGAATCAGCATCAATTAAATGAATTTCTGATGTGAAACACAGCATGCTTATAGGAGAGGTCATCAAGATTGTGTGGCAGTTTTGGAACTTTCTAGTGGTCCTTTTCCTGTTGAAAATAAAAAGCAATTTTAAACTGCTGGATGTGGAATTTTACCTTAGTCTTACTTAATACATTATCTATCTATCTGTCTGTCTGTCTGTCTGTCTGTCTGTCTACCTATCTATTATCTATCTATCTATCTATCTATCTATCTATCTATCTATCTATCTATCTATCTCTCTATTATCTATATACCTATCTATCATTGTTTCTTATCTATAGTATGTGACTTGTCCCTGAAACTCTGATCCATCAACTGACCCAGTCAAATCCTACTTGACTTAGAGATCGACGCACATGAAGTGGGTGGCATGCAGTCAGATGCCTCCCAGATAGAAATTACTTCTCTACCACCACTCCCAGAAGCATGCATGCTTCTTCCTGCCCTCTGGAACAAAACCGTATTTTGCCTTGCAGGGCTACAGAATATTATGCACAATATTTTATATTTCTTGTGTCACATTGTTTAGAATTTTATATCTCATTAACTTAAGACAGCTGATTAGGAAACATCTTAAGATAGTAACTTAGTACAAATAAAAGGCAAAAGAGCAGTATGCAAAGGTAACACAATAAATATAACACATGTTAGTATTCTTCCCAATGAAGGTACATAATGCTATTTTGTCCTGAAAAAATGGGCAAAAATGCTTCCTTCATCTTAGTAAGTCAATACATTGGTGCATAAGATGTGCAAATCTTTCCAGTGCTTGTAAGTGACAAATGAGACATAGCAATGCTCTGTTTTGGTTCTGCGTTTGTTTTTGGGGTTGATTTTGGTTGGTTTGCTTTTTGTCTTTTCTGCCAAGGCTGGGGATTTTTTTTCAATCTGTGCTGTAACTCCAAACATCTAGGTAAAAGTTTCAACAGAGATTTATCCTTGGAGTTGCTGCGCAGGTATTCTCAGTAAACTTTACCTACCCATGGAGGCCTGTGCTGGAAAGGTATCAGTCCATAGTGGTGCTGGCTGACTCCATATATCATTTCCAGAAAATTTTCCATTATGAGGATCCTCACCAGGGGAGGCTTATCTGCAGGTGATTGTCAATAACTCAGCATTCCAGGGTTTGGTTTTCTTTCTTTCTTTAAATACATTCATTATTTATTTTTAATTATTCATTATTGCTCACATACCGAAATGATGTGTATTAAAAATAGATGATACATGGCTAATTCAAGCAGTTCCATAAATTTGTCAGTCATTAGGTGCTAACTTTGCTGTAATTAATAGTCACATAATACACTCATCGTGCCTTTCGAAATAACGACAGAAAGATAGGTTGAAGTCCACCTCACAAAAAAGGGTGGGCTCTTGGGTGTGCTAAAGGCAGTGCTAAAGGCAGGTGAGAGCACTGCTTGCAATGGAACAGAACTATCATCTCATCTCACTGCCACTCTGTTAGACCAATCTGTCAATCAATCAATCAATCAATCAATCAATCGTTTGAGGTCTCCTGAGGAAAACCATCACTAAACTCGGGTTATTTAGCTCTTTACACACATTTAAAGCACCATTATGACCTTGTTGTTGGCTTCAGTTATGCAAAATACGCATATTATATTTTGCATACAAAGAGCAAAGGCAGGAAGTTAATAATGCTGTTTATAAAACAAAACAGCCCCAATGTAAAGCGGGTGGCTTTTGGCCATGGTTCAGCCAGCTAATGAAACCTGTGCCTGGATTTAGGTGCATGAATGGCTTTACCCATTCAAAAGCACTCTGCAGATGCCTGCAGTTCAGTGTGCACTTCAGTTGTCTGGTGGATCAAGGTCTCCATGAGTTATGAGAATACACAGAAAAGTGTTTGTCAGGTGGATTTTGGAACTGCATGTGTACAAGGACTCTGAGGGGAAGTTACAAAAGAAGAAGAAAGGTTAAGTCAGGAAAAGAATAACCAAGAACAGTGTGGTGTGCTGACTCTGTCCTGCTGCATCACAAGCCCTTTGGAAGGGGCTGACGTGCTTGCTGCTCTGGAAGCCGCTTTTCAGAGTGCTGCCAGTGACCAGCCAGGGAGCTGGGAAGTGGCTTTGCTTCATCTTGCCTTTTGACTTCCCTTCAGACACGCTGAGCTCTGGAGCAGGTCTACAATGGCACTGCCCTTCCAGTAGTTTCTTTCTACAAATTTACTTGTTTATGGCTCTGCTGTGGCACCACATCCTCAGAAGGCAGTGCGAGGGCATGAGGATGCTGCTTGGTGTAAACTTCAGCTTCACGTTGAGCTGAAACCAGAAATAAACAGCTGCCTGTTAGCTGCCTGCAAAACATGGCCCCATACCAAAGGATAGCTTGAGACGGATTTTAGACACTGTAGAGGGAATAGTGGCAAACGGAGTCCACAGGCTCCTCACGCAAGCCTGTTTTCCACAAAAACTCTTGGCACTCTTTACTGTGATTGAGGGAAGGTTTAATTTATTTATGGGTAAAACAAAATGCTCAGAACTTTGGGTACAGCACAAACCAGTCTGGACCCTAACATCCAAACCTCACTGAAGCTGAAGACGATGGTGAAAATCTCATGGACTTGCCTAAGGAAAAGTTTGCCTTCAAGAGCACAGCAACCTGGCACAAGCAACCACAAAGCAATGGAGCATGCAGACGTAGCTGTTGAGTAAGCAAACAAAAAGAGGTCTCCTGAGGAAAATGTGTTTTAATTTGATATTTGTATGAAAATGGGGGATAAAGGATTTAGCAGGTTTATAAGTGTTAAAGCATAGGATGAATGAGAGTAGCAGACAAGAAGTTGAGAGCTGTTTGTGGTCTGAATAAAGAAGATAGCTGGAAGAGGTTGGGGAAGAGGAAAGAGATGATGGTGAAGGCAGGAACTTAAACATAGTATTGGACTGTGCAGTGTGTGGGATACAGGAATGAGTAATTCACTTGTGACACACAGGACACTCAGAAAAATTTAAAGTTGGTGGATTACTAAAATCTACAGATAAGGAATCTGTCTAACCAATAATTTCATTGCTTTTTTAACTGGTCTCACACTCCTGTCTCCCAGAATCTAAGAATCCTAAATAGTTAATGCTCTGAATAAAACATCTCTCTAGCCTACTTGTGATCAGTATGCGCCGAAATGTGCCTGCTCAGACAGTCCCTCTGACCTGAGGTTCACTCAGTGCATTTATTACCACTCTGTGCAACTGTCCAGGGTAGAGAGGTTCAACTACTTCTGGTTTTGGCAACACAGCATTTCCTACTTTTCATTGTCTGGCCTCGAACAATAAAGACTGTGGAAGTGAAGAAATCCATCAAAGACTATGCACATCCCAAAAACTGCCACCAACTTTAGTGGGTTTTGGAGGTACCAGCAGCCTCATTACTTGTTCCAGGGCACCCTAAGGAAACAACATCAGCTTCTCGTGTTAGAAAAAGTCGTCTGTTATAGCGAGGGGAGAGGTATTTTGCTGAACAGCACAAACCACCACAACAGTAGTGTTGACAAAGAACTTCAGATGTTTTACAATAAATCTGGATGTGCTTAAAAATCCCATAAGGGTTTTAAAAAAGTCTGAGTGTGTTTTCTCAAGTAACTATTTAAAGCATATTAGAGTTTATTTAATTGCATTGGGATTTTTCAAAGCATATCAGGGCAAAACAGTAGAGTATAGGCCCCAATATGCTAATTAATAGCTAGCTAGACCCCTGAAATAAACCGGCTACACTTCATTAATCAGGCAGTAATTGAATTGGCACAGTACTTCTGTGCAAACTCTGTGTAGATTGAAGTACCAGTCCTGCCAACAAAGAGTGTAAAGTATGTTTCGGGACAATGCATGAACATTTTACCAGTGGTCAGTTGGCCTTTATAATTCATGCTTCCCTACATGGAAGAAATATCTTATTACTGAAGTCAATGAATTATTGCTCAAGCTGAGACCGTCTTGTAGGTGAGAACGTTTTGATGCCCACAAGTTCAGCTCAGTGAAATAGAACAAATCACAACAGATACACTTTGTTTTGTTGTCTGAAGACATCTGCCAATTAATGTTATTATAAAATAATGGTGTTGAACAGATGCTTCGTTTACAACACTTATTTTTGACTCCGTGAACGCTAACTACCTGGGGATTTCACTGGCAAATAGTTACTACTTTTCTTACATAAAATGAAGCATGAAATTTTCTGGCAGAATTGATGAAAGTGCTATGTGGATATTCATTCTCCATAGTCAGATCTGATAAAAGAATTAACTGAATGAGAAGGGGATGGACAAAAAAAATCCCCTTACTTTAAATTTATTATATTTTTATTATGAAGTAACTACTTAGGATTCCTACTACTTTAGAAAAGAGGCCACATATTTGTGGCCTGACCTTGGGCAAGTCACATTACTCCAAGATGCCTTTCAGGGTACCTAGCAAATGTTCAAATGTGGGTGCCAGAGGCATCTTTCACCAGCACTGAGCTGTTTAATTCCTGTTTAAATCAGTGGGAATCTGGCACTCCAGCATTTCTGAAAATTCAGAGATCTGCATTTGTGGATCCCTCATCATATTTTCTGCCATTGCTTGCTTGTCTTCCCTAGCATAGGTTCCTGTGAGACTGTCCATAGCCTTGAAGTTAGATATCCAGCTGAATTAGGCAGTTTTGAAGTTCTCAGTTTCTTCTGGTAGACTGCTAATGTTGCTTTAAGGAAGTGATTGTGTACATGTAGATATGTGTGTGTGTGTGTATCTATATCTATATCTACATCTACATTTACATCTATATCTATATCTATCTATCTTAGCTACTTTTCATACATTTAGTGAAGTGGGCAATCATTTGTATTGAGGGGGAAAAAGGCACTTTGTGATTTCAAGAAATCATATCCAGATTCAGCTGTGAAGGAAGACTTAGAGAAATTCATGAGCAAGTGAAAACGACCCTGGATAAAGAAAAGACTTGAGTATTGCTGAACTCTTACATTGCAAAGCACAACAGCTGTAATATGCACGTGTGTGTGTGTGTGTGTGTACATGTGCATGTGCAAACTGCGTGTGACTTAACACTGAGTTCCTCTGGTAAAGTGTGACTAGTATGCAGCAGAGGGAGGTGGGATCATTTTTAAGTTATAGTTGCATTAGTGTGTGGCCATCATGGCAACAACAAAATAACATTACGTTAAAGGGGAGAAACAGCTGTGATAGTCACATCACTTATCAGAAGAACCTACAGTCCTTTCAGCTCTTTGATCTAAGGAAAACAAAGAAAAATACCTAGTGTTTTTTCAACAAACTGTTTAAACTGATTAGATATTTTGAACTTTCCTGCCTGTTGAAGGAAACACTATCCTTAGAGTTGGCTTGTTAGCAAAAACTAGAGTAACACTTTGGGGAATATATTCTACAGCGATCTTATTTCTTTTAATCATTGTCCTATTTCACTGGAGACTTTCCCATTATTCAGCAACATATGGACCAAACATTTCTTCAGTAATCATGTCTGAACAAAGTAATCATTCCCTCATTAACCAATTAATCCTCAGAATCAAATGGCATATTTGCTAAGACAATTTCCTTTAGTAAACCCTATGGAGCCATACCTTGCATGTACTCTGTTCAGATTGTTTAATTCAAAGATCACAGTGCCGATGACGAAAAGGGATTCCTGTTTTACGCTGACAATAAGTGATTTTAGGAGCAAGATTAGGGGTGGAATTAATACCAGATTAGAGAAAAAGGCAATGTTAAAAGAGCAGTAATTACTGGTTGAAAAGTTAACCTTTTGTATTCCCTTTTCCATATGCTTAAAACTCAGAATACAGTTCTCTTTAAAGGACTTTGAAAAGCAGGTGGAAAGGCAGACTCAGAAAGGGCCAGCAGACTCCAAAATAGTCACACACACACACAAATCCACAACAGTAAAAAGTCTGTCTGCACTGGACAAGTAGTTATCCTGCCATCATACGTGGCAGTTCAGACCGCATCCAGGCAGACCGCATCTGGTGGACCCCAGGAAACTTCTGACTGTTGGGATTTCTTAGGAGGCTGATAAAGAAATCCCTGATCTTGAAATCTCAAAGTAGAATGTATCAAGCAAGAATGTGTTTACTTTCTCAATATTTGCACTACCCCTTTAGCAGTTACAATTCTCTTTGATGACTTAGAAACTTTGTTAAGGACCCAAAAGACTAACAACGTAATGTTACCTTGTATCTTTCTTTTTAGTACTGAAACATGTAACTGAGAAGGGAACAATGAGCTCTCTCTTTTAAAATGGAGTGGACTAGATGATCTTTCGAGGTCCCTTCCAATCCCTAATGATTCTATGATTCTAAGATATAGCCAGGCTTTCAGCATTTTCAGTTTATTTGTTTCTTCCTGCTGTTTTCAGAGAAAAGTACAGCTTAAGAGTGTATGGTAGGGAAAATCAGATGAAAAGATAAGTTCTTTGGCTTTTATTATTAGAATAATTAGAATCATTAGAATTATTGGGGATTGGAAGGGACCTCGAAAGATCATCTAGTCCAATACCCCTGCAACAGCAGGATCACCCAGACCAAGTCACACAGGAACATGTCATTGGGCTGAAACTCCTAGGGGGTGAAAGTTGTGTGATGATTATCTTACACATGTTGAAAATGTGAAGGTCTACTGAAGTGTTACTATCATTAGTTACTTCTGATTTGAAGTTTGCAGTCGGCAGAGGAAAACCAGAGCAATCAACTTTTTCTGTGATATATTCTCCAGTGTTCCTTCAGGGGTAACTTGCAACTTAACAACACTATCCTCAGATCCTTCCTGATCTTGGGATGCAAATCGCTTTGTGTATTTGTTTCTCACAGAAGTGATCGTGTAACCTGTAATTGTCATTTCTGCCACTGCTGCACCCAAAGTGGGGCCTGTAAATCTCCCAGACACTAGCGGTGTCCCCATCTGAGCAAGCTGTCCTTCAGCTTGGAGGTTGCCCCAACCCAGCAACGCAGCTATAAACTAGCTCATCGCACAACAGCAGCAGCCTATCTGAGTAACATGAAATTTAACTTGTGCTGCAAAATTTGAGCCAGAAGCTGTTCAGGATACTCTTTTAGCTTGAGCTCACCCCTGTGAAACTGTCTGCAGCCCAGGGGTGTTGTGGAGTGTCCTTCTCTGGAGGTGTTTAAAACCTGCCTGGATGTGTTCCTGTGTGACTTGGTCTAGGTGGTCCTGCTGTGTCGGGGGGATTGGACTGGATGATCTTTCGAGGTCCCTTCCAATCCTTAATGATTCTATGATTCTACGTGTTAATTCACTTGCTGCAGCAGAACTTTTTGGACTGCGCTGCAGATTATGCATGCAGGAGTCATTACTTACAAAAGAGAAGTGTGCTGATTATAATTAACCCATGATTATGTCCTTATTCAAACTAAAAATTAGCTCACAGTTGGGACAGCTATGCCAAAAATACCTTCAAAATTGTCATTCACACACCCAAATCTGTCTTCTTATTCAGATTATCTTTCTGGTAGCACAAGGGTGCTGTTCCCAATCTTACACTACTTTTATTTCTCTGCCTATAAATCAGAAGTCTTGAGCAGTCAGTCATTCACAAGTGCCAGTGAGACTGTGAGATCTCCACAAACCAGTGGTGACAGCTGTCACTCTATTGTGAAACACTTCCTAGAAAGTTTTATTCTTTACCCCTTGTGTGAGGATCTGAACATTTGAAACAGGATCCTGGTTTTCAGTCTGTAAATTTCTGAGTACTGGCATCTAATCTCAAGCCAGATTCACAGGTATTCGAGGTTCAGTTTCAGCCATCACTTCTATGACAAGCAAATAACTAGCCTTTAAGGATGCACTCAAGGATGAAGACTGGTGAACATGATATCTGCATGAAGATGAATTCTCTCCTTTAAAAAAACCCCACAACACTACAATTTTTTTCCTGTTATTATTTTATTCTGTAGGCTATCAAAACAAAGAACTACTGGAAAAGCTTTGGGGGATTTGTAACTCTCTTTGTATGCAATTTTGATCACTTAATATATTACATAGACAATGACACCTCTGTGTCTTTCTGACAAAACATTAAATTATACAGAATCTTCATACACGGACATTATTTTTTGTTTTGCAGAGGGACTAGTTAGCAAGCAAAACCACTTTCACTCACAAGCTAAATATGCTGCTTATTCAAATCTGAAGTAACTATAAAAATGTAGTGTTTTCACTTTTCCAAAGTAAATCATAGAATCATAGAATCATTAGGGATTAGAAGGGACCTCGAAAGATCATCCAGTCCAATCACCCTGACACCCTCAAAGAACAGTTATTGCCTGTAAAACACTGACATTACATTTATCCTAAGTGATGCAGCTAATATTCTATATTCATTCATGACTATTGATCCAGGGTTGCTATAGGAAACCAAGATGCCTGATCTACACATGAAGTGTCCGGAGCAGTACATTTTAATAAGATAGTTGAGATATGCCTCAACACATATTTCTATAAACGTGTAAGCTGATGACCTGGAAGCTTAAAGTTTCCTGCATTCCCACATTTAGGAGAGGCTGTGACAGAGCTGGGACCACCTTTGAGCTCTCCCTGGAGAAGCATCTTGACGTTGATGTCAGAAGCAAACCATTGTCAATCTCTGGGTATTTACTACCGTGTCCTACTAATAATTTTGGTCCAGTTGTCCTATGCTGCTACACTTGAGAGACTTCTCTTCTTGCTGGCTAAGTGCCTCAACAACTCTTCAAATGCCCTATTATCCAAAATGCCTATTTCCATTTAAGGGTTTGACTCTTGAACAAGGAATTGTCCCACCTCTTACCTTTGCAAAAAGGGTTTGGCTTTTCCAGTGTAGCGTGTGCATAAAGTTTTGCTTCCAGTTGTTCTTCCTTCCAAGCATTAGCCTATTTTCTCCTTTTTGTCCAGACTTTCTTAAGGTGTTTTCCTCTTGAGTGAGAGTATAACTCTACTTTTTCCATAATGTTTAGAACATTTAAGCACACTGAATTTGATAACCTTGGAGTGGTCAGCCCTTGCAACAACGCTGCCTTTGCTCTCTTTTCAGTGCCTTTTAAGATTGGCTTTTTTGGGAGGGGAGGGTGTGGGGGACAATTTCATCTCCCCCACAAAGAAAACAATAGTGGAACCTGCAGCACTAGATGGGAGGTAAGGGGGGAGTTGGCATCAGGCTTTGCAGGGTGAAAAGAAGTGCCATGTGAAGTCCCTCGCTTGGTCCCAGAAGCAATATGTTTGGAGAGGAACGAGAGTATTACTGAGCTACTAAGACCCTTCTCATTGCAAGGCTAATTAGCTTAAGTGGTTTGCCAAGTAAATGCAAGATTACTGCTCTTGGAGCTAGCTCAGTTAGACACTATTTTTGGAGGCCTCTCCACGTTAATTAAACATATTTCACTGCATAGTGTGAACATGCCATTAGTTTCCCTTCTATTTCTAATTAATGAAGAACCTTGACCATAGCTACACAGCGTTATATTAAAACTTTATCTTTTGTCCTATAAATGGACACGCTACAGAAATTAAATGACTATAGAAACACACAGGAAATTATCAGTGATTTCTAAGGGAATGGAAAGACTTCCATTATTGGAAGGCAGGTGAAAAAAACCCCAAGCCAAAGCCACCAGCCAAAAATGTCATGCAGCCCTCTGCCCAGCTATCACATGAATCCTTCTGTTTCGGTAAGAAAGCCTGAACACAATTGCTAAACTATTCCAAACACCTAATCAGAATTCAGAATAGAGTTTTTTGGGGAAGAATTTGTTTCAGGCAATTTGTTTTAGGTGATATGATAATAACTTGTGCAGAAGTTTCTGCCAGAGGCTCCTCATGGATACAGGCACTGGATTGCTGACACTTTTCCAAACAGTTTGAATTCTTCAGCACTGGAGCAGTGTTTAGCTACATAATCCACTTTTTGATGATCATATCCAGTAAGGTGCCTCTGCCTGGATTACACTGACTAACAGGCTAGTAGCCAAGGTCAACACATGGTGCACTTTTTCTGTTTTCATCATAAACAGGGAATTCAGCTGAAGGTCTGTGTTGAGGAAGCCCAGACCTCTCCCCTTGTAGTGATGTATCTGGACATCACAGAAGATGAACGTATAGACAACCTGTAATAAAAGGCACTGAGAAAAGTTGATCTTGATATCTCAGATTATTTACCATTTGACCAAAAGGCCAGCATATTCTGGAGGTGGAGAAACACTCTACAAGTAAGATTAAACTAAAAGCCTGCTTGGCACAGTTAAACTTACAGCCAGCTCCTGCTGCTGCTCCAGGGTTGGAGGGGACACTCAACGTGTCTTTGTCACACAGAATAATTCCCTGCTTCCTCTGTTCACCCTAAGGCAAGGAACTTCAATTTAATTTTTAATTTTAAAGACAGGCTGCAGTCTTCAACATTTTCCCCTTCTGCATAAGTTGCAGGTATGCACAGTTCTTGACACCAAGCCTTGTGTGCTTCTCACTTTAAACATGCCCATATAGCTGGGGTTTGGCGAGTAATTTTAGAAACCCTCCTTGTTAAACAGCAGTGAGGGATCGTGCAAAGATTTTCTTTCCCTTAAGTAGACAAGAAAGAAATCCAAGCCAGTGGGCACTTCTGCCAAAAATGGTTTGGACCGTACAGCCTGAGCTGTTCACTCCATCCTCATGCTGCAAGCTGCCAGGTAATAGCATAGGTCTCCCTGCTCCCTCTGCTTCAAGCTGTGTCTGCCGTGGTTTAGGGCTGGGCTGGCCACTAGACAATTGGCAGATACTGTTTATTAAGCCCACAGGGGAAGAAAAAGGGAATAAGGAAGAGAAACTTATGATCTGCAAAAGAAAACTAAAACTGTTCTAATGAAACAATTAAAATAAATCAATTTAATATGTATAAATGTATTAAAAGGCAACACTGATGGCAATTACATCATCATCATCACCATGGATGATGTGAGGCAGACACCAGAGAAGACTTGAACTGAACTCAGTGGCAGATGGGAACTGGATTCAGGAACACACAGACTTGAGTTGAAGGCTGAAGAACTGACAGGATCCTCAGACACTGGGCATTGAAGAGGAGAGCCTGACCTTTATGATCCCTTGGCTTTACAAGGAATATGACATCTGGGAGAGAATACCTTATTGATCTCTTTTCTGTCATCTTCCTGTCCACTTCTTCTCTCTTGATGACATCCCATGTGCTAAACAAATCATGTGCTACACAAGACTTAGCAGTGCCTTTGGTTTCTGTAGGAGCAAATGTAAGGCAAGAGCCTTTCTGTACACCAGCCCTTAGTAGTAACAAGAAACATGAAGCATCATCACTTCAAGAAGCAGATGCTGAACAAAAAATATGACATGAACTTCAGAAACTTCAGAAAGTGCAGTTTTGCTTTAACTTTTTTTTTGTTTTAACAGAAATTGAAAGATCTTAGATTTCCAAGGGAGAAAATAAAACTATTCCAAATTACTTCTGTAAAAATAATTAGTTTTCATCATAAAAACATTTACTTTTGTACCCAGTATGTGACTGATCTGGGTACTATATGAAAAATATATTTCTACATGGGAACCAATGTTAAAGTTTAGAAGAGTGAAACTTTACATTCTGAAAGTGCTCAAGCAGAATATTTATATATTAGCGAAATATTGCTCCTTGAAATTAATATTTTAGAGAAATAATCTTGCCTTACTGAAAATGCTTGAAGCCACTTACATCTAAGTTTTCAATAGAAAACTAGATGATCTTTCGAGGCCCCTTCCAATCCCTAATGATTTTATGAGTCTATGAAAACAAGCAAACCAGCAAGCACGAGGCCAGACTGAGAGAGGTGGGGATGCTCAGTCTGGAGAAGAGGAGGCTCCCAGGTGACCTTATTGTGGCCTTCCAGTATCTGAAGGGGGCCTATAAAAAGGCTGGGGAGGGACTTTTTAGGATGTCAGGTGGTGACAGGACTAGGGGGAATGGAGCAAAGCTGGAGATGGGTAGATTTAGAGTGGATGTGAGGAGGAAGTTCTTCACTGTGAGTGGTGAGAGCCTGGAATGGGTTGCCTGGGAAGGTGGTTGAGGGCCCGTCCTTGGAGGTGTTTAAGTCCAGGCTGGATGGGGCTCTGGCCAGTGTGATCTAGGGTGGGGTGTCCCTGCCCATGGCAGGGGAGTTGGAACTGGATGGTCCTGTGGTCCCTTCTAACTCGGAGTGATTCTATGACTTGGTCTGGGTGATCCTGCTGTGTCAGGGGGATTGGACTGGATGATCTTTCGAGGTCCTTTCCAATCCTTAATGGTTCTATGATTCTATGATTCATGTTTCCAAGTCTAGTGACTGTACGTTTGCATGCAGCCTTATCCTAGCTATGACAGATGTGGTCAGATCTTCATGTGATTCATCTGGACTGAGTTTGATCTTCATTATCCTTGAATGCCCTCAGACAGCACAGTTTAATAGCTGTTCAAGGGAATCCCTTTTCAATCACACAGAAAGTGATCATAGATGAGACACAAACACAACAACCCATTTCTAAAGCCGAAGTGAATATTCATCTTCTTTTTTTGTGATGCTCATTCAACTGTATAAAACATTCACTGTTCATAAATAAATCAGTGCACCTTACAGCTACAAGTACATTCACTAACTTCAGTTTTCTGTCACTGGGGCTTATTTTAGATCTGCCTGAAAACAACTACAAGATTTTCACAAGAAATTTGGCTTGTACTTTCCATTTTGTTACTGGCAGTGCCTTACCTGCAGAACATGCACTTTTCTGCTCGCTCTGTTTACAGACTTGCATCATTTTTTGTATTATTAAATGGAAGCAGGCAAAGTAGAGTTTTTCTGCCTTCCTGCTGAGCATTTAAAGAGAGGAAAACAGGGCTGGAGGTATCTGTGTTAGATTTCTAGGACGCTCCTCCTCCCCTCTGCTCTATTTTCACATAAATGTTCCTGTGTGGCTTGGTCTAGGTGATCCTGCCGTGGCAGGAGGATTGGACTAGATGATCTTTTGAGGTCCCTTCCAATCCTTATGATTCTATGATTCTAAATCTGAATCAAGGAATGTGACTGTGAAGTCCTTACCTAGGTGTCAACACTAAGTGTTTGTCCTTTTTGACACTGGTGTCAAGGTTTTAATCATTAGTACTCAATGAAAATATCTTGCTGAAGTCAACCACCCAAATAATAAAAAGAAAATGTAGAATTAAGCACTAAGTTTTTCTGTGGCAGGCTAATTTTAGAACTTCAATATGCCATAGAAAACCAGAAAAGAACCAGGTTTTTGGTCACAAGAAAAAAATTCATCTCTGATCTAGTATTAGCAGCAGGACTGCTGGAAAAAAGATGAGACACTTCCTGGAGTACACATGGCACTGCATACGCAAAACGTTATGTTAGAGCTGCTCTGCCACTGTATATCCAGGGTTACTCAAGTATATCTGGTCCTGACAAGTGATGGAATCCCAAAGTCCTACAAGTCAGTATGATGACTCATTAAATGTGCTACCAAGAATTGCTAAATTCACACAGGAGTCTTCTTGAACAGAACTTCTAGCTTGCTCCTCCACCGTCGCACGTCTCACTGCTCACAGCTGAAGTGTTACACTATCTAACTTGCAGGCTTACACAGTCAGTCCCTGCACTGAAAACGCCAGAAGGAAAACATGTTCCATACTCTAGAAATCATATATACTGGCATTGGCCAAAACGGTCTCTCTTTTTATGTGAATCCCCAGACTCAAGTAAGTATAGCTGGTTTTTCCATTTATATATTGCTCCTTTTATCAACAGAACTATGATAGAAAGTCATATATATCAAACCTGTGGCTAGCATCCTCAAGTCACACAGAAGCTATTCATGAATCACTGAATCACAGAACATCAGGGATTGGAAAGGACCTCGAAAGATCATCCAGTCCAATCCCCCTGACACAGCAGGATCACATAGACCAAGTCGCACAGGAACACATCCAGGAGGGTTTTAAATGTCTCCAGTGAAGGAGACTCCACAACCTCCCTGGGCAGCCTGTTCCAGTGCTCTGTCACCCTCACAGGGAAGAAGTTCCTTCTCACATTCATATGGAACCTTCTGTGTTCCAGCTTACAACCATTGCCCCTTGTCCTATCACTAGATGACACAGAGAAGAGCCTGGCTCCATCCTCCTGACACCCATCCCTCAGATATTTTTAGACAGTAATGACGTCACCCCTCAGTCTCCTTTTCTCCAAGGTAAAGAAACCCAGCTCCCTCAGCCTCTCCTCAGAAGGGAGGTGCTCCGCTTCCTTCATCATCTTTGTGGCTCTGCACTGGACTCCCTCCAGCAGCTCCATGTCCTTATTGAACTGAGGGGCACAGAAGTGGACACAATACTCCAGATGTGGTCTCAACAGTGCAGAGTAGAGAGGGAGAAAAACCTCTCTCTTGATCTGCTATCCAACCCCCTTCTGATCCACCTCAGGATACTGTTGACCCTCTTGGCTACAAGAGCACACTGCTGGCTCTTGGTCATTCTGCTGACCACCAGGACCCCCAGGTCCCTTTCTCCTACACTGCTCTCCAACAGGTCAATGAAGAGAAAGTCTATTCAGAAGTCTATGCAACAAGTTCTCTGCTAAGTCAGTGAAAATAAAAAAAAGACCAAACACCAAAATATGAAAATATTTGTGTACTTCTCTAAGCTATTCCAAGTAGAAATATTGGGATAAATATTTCCTAACCCCATTAATGGGTTAACTGGCTCTATTGAGGGTGAAGAAACCTGGTGGATTTTCATCAGTGGAGAACCTATGCCAAAGTTTTCATATCTCTTGATTTTTTTGTTCTGGCTTTCCTTTGGTGTTTGTCTATTCCTGGCATACGTCCCCCATTCCTTTTATGAACAATAAATCAAAGAAAACACTTAATTCCTATGAAGCATCTACCTCTCAATAAATTACCCTTCTATTCTCTTTGAGGTGTTGCTCTGTCCTTCACTGTCTTCCCATCCCTCAGACACTTGAAAAATCCCTCATTATATATCTAAACTTTTCTGTCATCCCCATTCATTTTCCACCTTTCCTTTCCTCATAATTTTTGGTGAAATTCATTCTCTAATACTTTCAAATCTCTCTCACACTTGGGTGTTTTATACCTCACATATGTCCATGTCTCAACCCTTAATTACTTTTTCACATCTTTATTTACCCACATTGACCTTTTTTACTTTCTGGTGTGAATATGGCTGGATAGGACACATAACCCTTGGCCACACATTAATTTATCACTGCACATGTTCCACTTCCCTTCTGTGGCCTTTGTACAAAATTCTATTACTTTATTCCTTTGGATTTCACCCAAATCTTACCATATGTTTTCAGATTTCTTAGTCTGAAATTCAGCATCTTATCACCAACCACTTAGCTCTGACTTTATTATTAATTAGAAAATCTGGGTTCCAAATATGTAACCAGTGACACATACTCAGATGCACACAAGTTTTCTTTCTGAAGGTCCACAGTCTGGGAGCCCTGTTCATGGGGCTGCTACACCTATTGAGACACATAGCTGGAGGGGCAAAAAGAGTGGTGAGGCACTGGAATGGCCTTCCCAGGGAGGTGGTTGAGTCACCATCCCTGGAGGTATTTAAGAAACATGTAGACATGGTGCTTCATGCCCTGCTATAGTGGCAGGTGCGTTAGACATGATGCTTCACAACGTGCTGTAGTGGCAGGTGGGTTAGACATGGTGCTTTATGCCCTGTTATAGTGGCAGGTGTGTTAGACCTGATGCCTCACAACATACTATAGTTGCAGGTGTGTTAGACATGGTGCTGTAGTGGCAGGTGTGCAGGGGGTTATGTTGTGTTTGTCAATCAATAGGGTATTTGTGTATTTAGCTATTTAGGTTTTTTGCTGTAGTGGGCATGGTTGGACTCGGTGATCTAGGAGGTCCTTTCCAACCACGACTATTCTGCAATTCTGTGAGAACTGGGTTCCTGCTGCTTTCACCAGGTTTTCCCTGGGCATATTCATAGTTAAATATTAAGTTTGTTTAATTTCACTTCCTATTCTGTTTAGGAAAAAATACAGTTTTTGTTAGCTACGTACTTTTACATTGATTTAGTATAAGCACTGTCCTCCCAAACATAACCAACCGTTTTATGCCCTTGGATTTGTGCTGAAGAAGTCGGGTTGAACAGTGAGCACTCCCAAGCCAGCTGGCACCATTTCTCTGTTGCTGTTGGATAGATGTGGCCGTTATGATTGGGTTTCCTTGTATAACCACTCTGCAGCAGATGATTTTAAAGGTATTTTTCTGTAAACAGTGGTGTCAGTAAGACTGAAACACTGTGAAAACCTACATGAATAATCACTGAAAATGTTTGTTGTAGTAAGGGTTTTCCAGTGCTACTGACAAATATTGAGGAATTGATCGCTTGTGGCAGCAGTCGTGCAAAACAGTTTTTGAGGTCAACTGAAAATGAATCCTTTCCAATTTCCTGGCCAAAGTGAAAAAATAAATAAATATCTTTCCATTTGCCTTATAAATATTCTACAGTTAGGGATAAGTTCGAAGTGTTCGAAAGGTGGGTTCTATCGCTTCTGGTGGCAGAAAAGTCTAGAGTAGCAGTTGTCTGCTGAGTGTTAGTGCAGAAAGGAGGCAGCTGATTTGGAAGCTGGAGCACCCCTAACACAGCAGGAAGCTCTCTTTGTGGGACAGCAAATTGTTATTGCCCACAGATGAGAAAAAGAGCTGCTGAAAAACAGATGAACACTTCTGAAAACCAGTATTAAGATGACTCAAACTGGGAATATGGAATGGAAAGTGCATGGATTCAGGATATTTTCTGTCTAATTTGCACAGCTGAGACCTGCTCCCAGTCACAGAACTCAATACACTTGTATTTGATAGCCATTATCTTTTCCCTTCAGCTTTAATTTTTCAGCTCTCCCAACCTGTTGCTACACCTCAGCTCCTAAACTACTCGGCGCTGCTGCAACGTCTGGCCAAACAGGAAAACCCAAGAAGCCCTCTGCAAGCAGAGCCACATCGGGCACTTTAATGCAGAAAGTAAGACTGGATTAAATTATATGTGTGAAAGCTAGCAGAGCTCAGGAAGAATTCAGCAGTGGTAGGGTTTACACGGAGGCAGAGGAAGTTGCAACACCCATCTAAGATGTGACACCTTCAGAGGCTTTGGCAGGACTCTGTCTGCCTATCTGCCACACAAACGCACAGCACATGCCTCTCTGCAGAGCTGTTAGCCACTGTCTTGTTGCAATGGATGTAGACAGTTGCTGGGCAGACAGAGTCACTTCACAAGCATTACTTACCAGTTGTAAGGAAAGAGCATCTCATGATGTGGACTAGCTGTCATCTGCACACCTATATCAAGGATATTTAATGTGCTAAGAAACAGATATGGTCTGAAACACCCGTGATACACAGATCCTGAACACAGAGTTTCAAGCAGGATCTTATTTGTGCATTTCAGGGTTTGTTAATCATATTCATTCACTTTCCTAGCAGGCATATGGGAAGAGTCTATACAGAAGCCAGCCAAGAGGAAGAAGCAACTAAAATAAACAGATGGGTGGACAGGGAGGAAATAATATTAAGTAGTTAAACACATAATATAGTGTCTGGAGAGAAAAATAAAAGGGCTAAGAAAAAAAAATACCAGGCAAAACCCCTTCTCTCCTTCCTTACAACACACATGGAGCAAGTGATAAGGGCTCTTGGGAAAAAACTGTAAAGTGTCTGTAAACAAATAGAGAGATTGTAAAGATGAATATGGGACCCAGCAGCACATGCAGAAGGGTCAGACTCCATTTTGTCTTATCCTGGAATAAATAAAAATAACTTTACTGGCTTTTAGTGAGGTTCTTCTAGATTTACACTAACATAATTGAAAGCAGAATCTGGCCCAGAAAGTGGATTCTTGAATTTAACCAAAACATTATGATGAAGTGAAAAATCAGCAGAGGCTAAAATAGTGATGGATATAAACTCCAGCTGGTCAAATAATGAAAGACAGATTCATGAAGATGTGACTCAAATCTGGCTTTTTTGCTACCAGTGGAGTCACACACTTCATTATTCTCCTAGTCTCCTATTTAAAAGTTTAGTCATCCAGTCATAGCAAAGAGACAATACTGTGTGAAAACTGTAAGGGTAGTAAACAATTCACACTAAATGAACCATCTGAACTACACAGGAAAAAATGAAGGGTTTGCTATCAGCAATCAGTAGCATGCAGGGAAAGGAATTCACAACGAGACAGAGAGTTCTTTACCTCTTTGATTCCTCTCTTACTACTCAGCCAGCTCTGGTGTGAACATACTCTCAGTAGGCGCAGGGCTCCACCAGCAAAAGGAAGAACAAGACAGATCTTTAACTCTGGGGTTTGAAATCTGTTTTGTGAAGAACTCGCAGGAAAAAGGGATGTTTGGAAGACCTTAGTGCCACCGAGACCGCTCGTAATGACAGTGTCAACTAAGAGAGGACGAGCCTGTTTGGCATTGGGCTAATTCAACTGCTAGATCAGCAAAGCTCCTTTCCTAGCATACTAGTGCAAATCTAGCAAGAATATTCATCACAACACAATGAAGAACTTTAAAGCAGTGGTTACCACAGGAGAGAAGCATAAAAAATCCAGGGTCTGGACTGGCTCCACCTTTTCTGGTACAATTTGAATTTACAGAATTTCACATTAGGGTCTTTAGTCTGTGCAGCTACAAATAAAAGGAGATGTTGTCTTACTAGAAACCACTAAGCACTGCCTGCCTGTCTGCCAGAAACAGAGGAAAAAGCCTAAGAAGGACCTGGAAAAAACCCTGAAAAGAGCCAACCAGACATGTCTTGAAAATTGCCCACTGAGCTACGACTCACGCAGACCCTGCTATTCAGCACTCATTTGTACCTATGAGTTCTACGCTTCTTTGAAGAGGTGAACACTTGCTGCTTAGATGTAGTAGAGGAAAGGACACCACCATAGCTCTGCTCTCTCATATCTACTGATCCCACTGGGGCAAAATTGCTGGCTCTGATGCTCCCAGAAGGTTTTTGTGAGCACATGATGCTTCCCTTTTCAGTCCTCCAGCCTCTTTCCCCATTCAGCAATTTTGGACACAGTGGCAGTTGTGGAATCTCGGGCATTCAGTGAATCAAACATTAGTGTTTTAGGAGAAAAGAAGGGAAATAAGAAACCAAACAAAATTAGAAGAATGAACAAAATCTATCTTAGACTTCCTAAGGATAACACACCATACGTGTGTTGGACTTGATGATCTATGAGGTCTCTTCCAATCTTGATAATACTGTGATACTGTGTTTTCTCTGTGAGGTCTTCTTCCTCTCCTCCATCCCTTCCCCTAAAAGATGTGGACACTCCACAGTGTCCCCCAGCTGTTGCATTCCAAAGGACACAGCTCTGGACAGTGGAGATGCAACCGTTGTCAACTTTTATTTTCTTTGGGTTTTTTTTTCCTTTCTTCTTAAATGTACGAAATACTTAAAAAAGGAGCCCAGAGGCTTAATTATGATTTTTTCATATGTGCAGAAAAGTCTGAGGGATCTCACGCTGATGGAGATAAAATGATTTAATTTTCCTATAGAGCAGGAGAGGAGTCCTGTAAAAGAAATAAAACCCCATGACTACTCTGAGGTTGTTTATTTGAGAATTACTTTAAGTTACTGACAAGAGCAAGGAACAGCCATCCAGAGGCAGCGTTAAACCACAGGGTCTTGTGAAGATGTGAAGCAGAGTGCAGTGGAGCACAGACTGCACCGTGTACCTCAGACTGGGTGGTGCTGGGGTTGTGCTAACATCCTGACTCCTGAATGCCACGAGCTAGAAGTTGGGTTCAGTCTTCACAGAGACTTTAGAAATGCATATTAGTTTCATATGAGGTAGACAAACACAGTTTAGCTGTACCTCTGTCTGATATTGCTACCAATTTTCTGATGTTGGAACAAAATGCAGCTTAATTCCAGTTAGAAGCAGGTAATATTTCAAAATACTGGTACACAGCCTTTATTCACAGTTCATATCAAGTTCCTCTGCCTCCCAGGATTTAAAACACCTTTCCACTAAGAGCTGTGATTTTTTTTCTCTCCAGATTAGCTTAATAACTCTTTATTTGTTATAAAAGAGAAGCTTTTGTAGACGTGGAGGCTTACAGCCTTGCAGGCTACAAATCGTGGTGTTTTCCACACACCACTCAGCTCTGTACTGGGGTATTTTAAAGATAAACTCAGAATTTCAACATTACCTGCATTATCCCTTGGAAAAAGAGCAACAAGATCACACTACATTTTGACTTATGTTTAGAAATGAACTCTTTTCTACCATTCTTCATGCAGTGTGGCACATTGAAAGCAAGTACCTGAAATTTCCTGACCTGTAGATTCCCCCAGGAATCGAGTGTGGGGGGAAAGTCTCACTGGTTTTTGGATGAGATTGTTGCCATAGTCCATCCAAAAAGTTCTCATCAACTGGCTATTTTGAAGGGAATGGCTCTTCACTCCAAATTGAGCAGATTGGATGGGAAACAGGAATTTTCAAGAATTTTTACTCACAGATCTGAAGAGTTGCCTTTATATTTTTCATAAAGAGTGATGCTGTCCATTACTGAGAAGATTCATAGAATCATAGAATCATGGAATCATTAGGGATTGGAAGGGAACTCGAAAGATCATCCAGTCCAATCCCCCTGACACAGCAGCATCACCTGGACCAAGTCATAGAATCAGTCTGGGTTAGAAGGGACCACAGGATCATTCAGTTCCAACTCCCCTGCCAATACCAGAAAGAACAGAAAGATTCTCGTACTTTGTGTCTGTGTTTAGTGGCCACTTGTGAGAATTACGTAGACACATCAATAGACGTTCTTTGGTTGTCTTCAGAGAACATGGGTAGACAGCTTTCCTTTACTATTATTTATGAAAAGTATTAGTGTTGACTTACAGATGGTCACCTATGCTGGAAGCTTATGAAAGCATCTTAAATTGTGGAAAGATTAGTCTAAATTTAGGGAAGCATCAACTCCCTAATGCTAAAGGTGGAGTCATGCTGCTAAACATATTAGTATTTCTTAATTCAAACACCTGTTCTGCCTGAAAGATACATAAAAAAATCTTTTATTTATTGCTTGCATCTCCATTTCAGATTTAATCTCACTATAAATTCATCTCATGTTAATTTATGTGCAAACAAAGGCACACACATTTTAAATATCTGAAATGCTGGAAATAAACTTATTTTTAATTTTGTGCTTGTTTTCCATTTGTCAACCAGCAAATGAAAGGACTGAATAAATCATGCACTAATTGCCAGCGGTGCTAAATTTAGTGTGAGATCTGGAATCCTTTTGATCAAAACCGCTGAATATGAAATCGTCCTCAGCTCTCTAGGCAACTTTATCCGCCTTTCTATTCTCCATCTGTCAGTCACCTGGGAATTTGTGAACTATTCCATATGTCAGGCTTGTCAATCACAATGGAATGTGGGAACTATCTGCCTACTGTATAGGAATTCTTGTTAAAAATTAATCTGCATTAAACTAGATGTTCTATATTTTGAGTGCCGTATTGTTTGGTGTTGCTAAACATTTTCACCTATAGGAAGGCTAATGAGAAATGTTATTTGACAAGGCCATTTGGAGATGTCTTTTGTAAGGGTTTTTTTTTTAGACACGCTGAATTTTCTCCACCAGTTCTGAAAGGCTTGGGAAATGTTGGTTTTATCACTGGTTCTGAGTTTTCTCAATCAGTTCCTCAGGGTCCTGAATTTTAGGATCTTTTTGCTGTCCCAAAGGTGATTTGTATTTCTAAGAGGGGTCAAGGAAGTTTGTTGCAGCTGCCTTTGATGGGATGAACTTTAGGGGGAAAAGCTAGGTTCTTTTCAGTCCCTTCCTATGTGTTTTGTTAAAACTTGTTGAACAATTGTACCCAGGAACTTTAAACACAAAATCTCTCTTAGCAGACACAGAACAAGGACGTAGTTGGTTCATCAAATGCTAAGTTTGAGGAGCTGCTATTTTGACTTTGAGTGGAAGGGGTAGGGTGCTGCTGCAGATTTCTTACGAACAAAGAGGGCATCTCATGGCCAGGACTTGGGATTGGACTAGATGATCTTTCAAGGTCCCATCCAATCTCTAATGTTCTGCGATTCTGCGTGACTTAAAGAAATCTTACTAAAAACTATGTTTGCTCTCTCTGTATTTTCATAAGGAATTATTTAAATACAGCTTCTGTTACAACTGGATGAGCTACAGATGTACACATTGAATCTTCTACTGTTAATAAATGTTGGAACACATGTTCATTTAAACTGAGTTCACATAATTTTGAATGAAATAAACTATAGCCAACTGCAATTTTGTAGAGAAAATGGAAAGCATGTCACAGCATCGAATACCCTTTCCAACGAATACTCCAAATATTCAGACTCATGTTTGTAGTGTTCCATGCAATTTGGTTAGGTGGAGAAGGAGTTCCTCAATGAGCAGCTCCAAGGCATCTGCTTGCTCTTGTTCTGGTCCTTCCTTTCATTGTCCTGCTTCTTGTTGATGTATTTTTCAGCTAGCCACCTGCTTCCACTGGTTGGCAAATTTTGGCTGGGCTTAATTTCATTCACCTGAACTTCATCTGGCTTTTCTTGAGCACAGGCAAGACACCCACCAAACAAGCATTTGAAGCTGTGACTTCCGTAGTCCGCTCAAGGCCAACATGGTACCCATATGCCGTTAGCCACTGCCCTGCTACACTAAAACTAGGTAAAGCTCCTATTAAAACCACCAAAACACTCAAGTTATAACTGCAATACAATCTTAAATTTGCCCTTTCTATTTCTGTGGCAGCAACATTGCAAAAACATGTCATTTTTGCTTTAAGTGTGCTCATTAAAAGAAAATGTAAAACTTAGATATGTCTAAACCATGAAATAAATACACATTTCCTGTGTGACATTTAAAAGCAAGAAAATATCAAAACCAAATTTCTTCTTTATCTTCAGTATAGGGAAGAAATGTTTGAAGATGATTTAAAGTGTATTTACAAGCATAATTTCCATCAATTTTTAAAAAGTTATTTATCATATGAAAAGACAGATATGTAATGACAAATGATGCTCCTCAGCCCTCTAATGCATTCCCTGATAATCCTAAGCTGGCAGCAATAAATGATATTTTACTGCAGTGGATGCTGATGAAAATAGTTTCTCTTAATAACTCCTGTCTCAGTATCATTTGCTAAGGCACGTAAATAGTGAAATTTACTTTTCACTTTGAATTAATTGTGAATGCACTACTTTGAACTTCTATTTTCTCTACTTCAGACACTGACAAATTCTTGTATATCTAAAATTTTACTCTTTCTTCCAGCTCTATCAGCTCCAATTGTAGCTGTGGACCTTCACAATTTTTCATAACTTCTATTCCACAGCCTCACTCAGGATCTAAGCAGAGTTTTACGCTGCCTTCTGTATGGTTTACTTCTCTCTCTCTACAATTTACTTTTGTCTGTTAAAGCTTTATTTGCAAAAATAACGACACCCTGTTTTTAGATATGGACTGAACTTCTGAAATGTAAGAACTTCGTGGGTGTTTCTGAGAAATTTTCAGTGCTTTGTGACCATGTCAGCGATTTGACTAAGTTCTTCCTCCATGGTTGTTAACACGTCATGTTCTGATAGTGTGCACACTACTCAAAGTAGGAGAGCACATGAAATATACATAACACTGTAAAAACACGCGGTGCACATGAAGGCTGTGTGATACAGTCTCAGCTCAAAGAGTCTTCAGGAGCAAGGTTTGCTTCTAAATCCTCCTTTCATCTTAAAAGTTAACCAGTTTTACACTCTATTTTGTCTGCCAGATTTCAACCAGATTGAAAATGAAACAACTTTGTCTCTAATTCCATGACTTAGATTTTTGTTACAACCTCCCAGTTAAGACTGATCTCCAAGGTCTGATAACAGAGCATCCAAATAGCTTCTATAGAAGTGTTTTAATACAGCGACTTCTCCAACGGAGCTTAATAATCTAGAGAATTCCCATCAAACTGCAGCCATCTCACTTTGTCACTTCACTTATGCTTTGCCTTCATGACTTCATTTTTCTCACCTTAAAATGAGGCTTGGTGTGCTAGTAGGTGCTTTGGGGAGACAGTGCTTCAGTTGCTCCTGAAGGGAAAGTTAGTCAGAAGAGTTTTACCTGATAAACCACAACCGTTGCTACAAGCATGCGCTTATCTCCAAATGCTAATGATTTTAGGCAAAACTGAGGACATTGAAACTAAGTGTAACCAGTGCATACAGTCCTCCTAAGTTTACAGCTATCTCAAACCTGTTGGCTGGTCCAAGTGGGCACTATCTATCTCTGTCACCAGCCTTCACATATAATTCCAATTAGTCTGCAGGAAAACTGACAGAGCCTGAAAGCAAAGTTCACCTACACCTGGTGGTTGGGGTCCCATCCCTGGAGGTGTTTAAGTCCAGGCTGGATGGGGCTCTGGCCAGCCTGGTCTAGGGTGGGGTGTCCCTACCCAAGGTGGGGGGTTGGAACTGGATGATCAGGTGTTCCCTGAGCGATTCTGATTCTATAACTTCTCCAGTGAAGTGATCCTGCTGTGGCAGGGGGATTGGACCAGATGATCTTTTGGGGTCTCTTCAATCCCTAATGTTTCTATGATTCTATGATTCTATGATACAGCTCCACCTCACTCCTTTTAGCAAATATAAACAGAAACAGTTGTGTCATAAGGATTGTTTAATTTTTCAACAGAAGAGTAAAAGCAAACTACATGTTTTCAAAAATTTACTTCTGATTGCTAAATATTTTTAACTCTTCCAGCAGTACTTGCTTTAGGGAGTGTTCTTCCAGGAACAACCATCATCTCTGAATTCCAAGCACTGAGGGGACTGATGGCCCCCTTCATTCCTGTGATGTCACCCCCTCCCTCAACGAGTGGCTTCTCCCTCACAGTTTGCTGTGACGTGACTGCCCTTCTCCAGGATTTACCACTCTGCCCTAGCAGGCCTGGCACAGGAGTAAAGAGATAGTCAATGAGCTTCATTAAACATTTTATAATTAAACAAATATTACAAATAAATAGCTGGAAATTACCCAAAGCATTATATGCTATCTTAAGATTTCAACTTAATATGTTTGTGTATATATATATATTTATAGATTTATATTTATACCTATGTAATTATGATTAGAAATAGCTATATATTTAGGTGTCGCTGTATGTACAGAAACATTTACACAGTTTTTTTTCTCAAGCAACTGCAGTAAATATGTTATGGAAATGTTTTCAATATTTTTCATTCAAAGTACCCCAAAACTTTCCTTCTATTAATGCATTACAATGGGTAAGAGAGTGAGCATGGAAGAAGACTTATCTAAAGCCAGGCAAGGCAGTTGTACCTTTCTAAGAAAGCTGTGCAGTCCTGTGAGGGTACCAAACCTTTCCAGCAAAGTAGTATGAGGTACAAGTGAAGTGTTCTTGTGACACTTGGTCTAGGTGATCCTGCTCTGGCAAGGGGATTGGGCTGGATGATCTTTCGAGGTCCCTTCAAATTCCTAATGATTGTGTGATTAATCTGGAACACAAGAAGTTCCACATCAATATGAGAAGGAACTTCTTCTCAGTGAGGGTGAAGTGGGTGAGAGCACTGGAACAGGCTGCCCAAGGAGGTTGTGGAGTCTCCTTCACTGGAGATGTTTAAGACCTGCCTGAATATGTTCCTGTGTGACTTGGTCTAGGCGATCCTGCTGTGTCAGGGGGATTAGACTAAATGATCTTTCCAGGTCCCTTCCAATCTCAGCAGTTCATTCTCACAGAATCACAGAATCACAGAATAACTGTGGACTGGAAGGGACCTTGAAAGATCTTCTACTCCAATCCCCCTGACACAGCAGGATCACCTACACCAAGTCACACAGGAAAACATCCAGGCAGGTCTTCCTTGTAGGTTCCTCCACCTATTAGAGAGTTATGCTCAACACAGGGTAGGAACCTCCTAGACTGAGTGTGCCTTGCAGTGTTACCTTTCCAGCAAATATCAGTGTAGTTAAACTCACCCATGAGTACCAGGATCATGTGATCATGAAGCTGCTTTCAGTTGTCTGTAGTAGCCCCCAACAACCTTTTCCTATTATCCCTCTCCCCAAAAATCTAACTTGCTGATTGTATTTCTTCCTGATTTGTAATCCCACTGTGTATTTTAGTAATGAGGGCAATTCAGCATTTAACAAATGACCATCATATTTCTTCATGGGTTTCAGCTGAGGCATGTTATTGCACAGACACAAAATGCAACCGTGTGAAATGTGTAAAATTAAAAGATACTCATCACGAAGCAGCACAGTGTTGATCATGATAAAGTAAATTTTGAGTGAAAGTGTAAGTAGTTATAATTATTTGGGTTTTTTTTGGTGGTCTATATATTCCAAAATACAGCAGTATTAATTTTTTTCCCCCTTTCTTTCTGCCTCAGGTTGAATTACACCTTGTGCTGTTGTGTAGCAGAAATATCTTCCTGTTTCTTTCCCTGATTTCCAGCAATGAGTAAGTGTCACTTCAGCTTCTGGCTGAGCATAACTGATTGGCATCCAGGACAGAAGGGTCTCTCAAAGAGACCACATAAAGATACATTTCAGTATGAAAGCTCAGCAGTGATACAGAGCTTTCTTACTATGAGACATCTTCAAAAAGAAATTAGTAGATGCTTAGCCTGCTTCCTTCACCACTCTTGCCTTCCACTTGAGACTCCAGTTTGTGACCTTACTGCTGTGATGATTTTCAGATGACAGCTACTCATAGAGGATCTGCAGCCCAATGCTGGAGATAGTCCTTGCTGCCCATTCAAAGTATTAGGTGAAAAGAAAAGGATTTGAGCAGTTATTGTCTGCTACATTCGTAAGCTGATGTAGTGCCATTTCTAAGATGCAGCTCTTCACCTGAACGTAAAGTGAAAAGGGCCTTTACTGTCAGTGAAACATCCAGTTGAATCTGACTTAGAGCCATTTCTATTTATTTATTTATCTGTTTTGGTGGCACACTACCTTGTCTTTTCTAAGAAAACAGCGGAGGAACACTAAGGTTGTGCTTTGAAAAACATTGCAATGCATAAATCACACTCCTGAGAGCAGAACACAGGCTTTGTTGTGTTATCACACAACAGATCCAACAATAGGATCCATATTGCCGACTGAAATGGAAAAGAAAAACAGTTCAACAAGACTGCTTCTTAGGAAAACTACCCAATTTACTTGTGTGTGTGTGTCTCAAGGCCAAAGCATTGCATCTTTGCACAAATCATTCTTCTGTAGTGAGTAACAGCAATATTTTTTCAAGTGATTTTCTGTTGTGTGTCATAACAGGCTTTCTATTGATGTTGCCAAAAAAGCCTCTATGATGATTTTGAACTAGAAAGAGGTCTTTATTCTAGAAAAAACCCATCACAGACCAGATATATTACCAGCATGAGCAAATACATATTCTGTGTATTAGCAATAATGTTTTTTTTACTCTTTTGCTATAGATGGCAAGTGTGACCCTTTTAGTGAAGTGTGGTTTTGGACTTCTGTGCTTATTATTGTCAGCTTAAGACCCAATTTTCCCACCCCACCAGAAGAAAAGTGTTCAGCCAATAATGATCAGTTTTTATTGTGTAACCATTACTCAGTGACTCTAGCCAATGCACAGATATTGGCTAGACTATACGAGATCAATTAAAATAGGAACACTGGCAAGCAAACATAATAATACTTCCTTCAATTTATTAGCTACGGTAAATGGCTTACAACAAACCAAAAAGCCACTAACAGGTTCTGAGATGGATTCTGTACTGTGGATAATTAAGTGTTTTGGTAGGAATTTGTTCACAGGACTGATATACAATTAGACAAATTTGTTCACATATCATGTTTCATTGAAGTCTGTATGAGTCTTCTATGCTTGGCAATGGGTCCTGATCCTAGATGCTTTTATGCCTGATTAATTGTCAATATTAGTCAGGAGTTTGCTCATTAGCTCCTAGCAGGGCACATCTCAAATTGCAGCGAGCTCCATTTAGTGATGATGTGTTAACTGTTAATAAACTGCATGGATTGTGTGCATCTGAATCTCAACTAGCTGACTATGTGCATAGACATACATACATACATACACACACGTCAGTGTGCACACACACACACCAGTCAGCTCCCTGAAAGAATGGAATAAACACAAATTATTCCCCCATACAGAAGTTGTGGCTGCAAGTGCCGCTAACTTATTCAGGGCTCCCTAGTGAATAAAAACATCCCAACATAAATTTACTGTGTATTATTCATGCTACATTTTAAGTTTTCAATCTGTCATGTCAACTGCTTTAAATCATATCTAAACCGATGTGCTAAACAGATGTCACTTTTAAACAAAAGAAAGTAAATTAAAGAGCATCTCGCTGTACATCAGACATTTGTTTTGTATATTCATTTTTCCAAGGATTTAATTTCTTGATCAAGAGAGATAACGGGTTGACAGAGAAAGAACTGATAGAGCAAAATTGTTTTCCAGATCAGTTTAACCTCTTAACCAGTAATACTGCCACGATCAACAAATCAACCTCAGTGGTAGCATCTGACTGTTTCCAGATCATAAAGTAATTATCATGCCTAAAAGGTGAATATGCTTTATTAGAGTAACTGTTTCTGCTTCTAGATTGTAAAACCTCTCCTGATAGCTGGGGAAGTCCTCAGAATGTTATTAGTAAAAGTCTTTGCTCAACAAAGTCGTGGGAATTAAAAGCAAGTTACAAGAAGGAGCCAGCAACCTTCCCATCATAAAAGGTTTCATATGCCGACTAAAGTAGGTACTGAAGAAAGGAACAGTGGAATAGGAAAACCCAGAAAACTAGAATTAGCTATCTCAGACTCACGTATGAGGAAACAGAGGCATGGAAATAACAATAAGAGCTACTCTTCAAGTGTAAAGCAGTGAACTAAAACAGTGATGTAGCTGCTCTCGGTGGGAAAGTGCTGACTACTACATCTTCCAGTGCTGTAGCTACATTTCAGAAGTGAACCTTGCATCAGGAGGTCTTCTGTGGAGATACCAGTATTATAAATAGTGTCTTCTGTACAAATGACACTGAGAGTTGATACTCACAATGATGAAACATGGGAAGGGGTTGTTTGTGTCTTCTTTCAAGGAATTCCACTAAGACCCAAAAGACACTGAGTTTAATCAATAAAACATTTAACTCTTGGATCAACCAAAAACAAATACAGAAATATGAATATAAATAGCTACAGCAATCTCTGTTGGGAAGTAAAAAGATAGAAACACATGGAAGGAAATGATTTTTCAGAGACCCAGACTCTGCTCTCATTAGACCCCACCTGGAGCACTGCGTCTTGTTCTGGAGCCCTTATTACAAGAAGGATGTGGATGTGCTGGAGCGAGTGCAGAGGAGGGCCATGAGGATGATCAGAGGGCTGGAGCAGCTCTCCTATGAGGCCAGACTGAGACAGTTGGGGCTGTTCAGTCTGGAGAAGAGGAGGCTCCCAGGTGACCTTGTTGTGGCCTTCCAGTATCTGAAGGGGGCCTACAAAAAAGCTGGAGAGGGACTTTTTAGGGTGTCAGGTAGTGACAGGACTAGGGGGAATGGAGCAAAGCTGGAGATGGGTAGATTTAGAGTGGATGTGAGGAGGAAGTTCTTCACTGTGAGAGTCTGGAATGGGTTGCCCAGGGAGGTGGTGGAGGCCTCATCCTTGGAGGTGTTTAAGGCCAGGCTGGATGGGGCTCTGGCCAGCCTGATCTAGGGTGGGGTGTCCCTGCCCATGGCAGGGGAGTTGGAACTGGATGATCCTGTGGTCCCTTTTAACCTTGACTGATTCTATGACTTGGTCTAGGTGATCCTGCTGTGTCAGGGGGATTGGACTAGATGATCTTTCGAGGCCCCTTCCAATCCCTAATGATGCTATGATGATTCTATGAAACTATCGTGATAACAGCATGAGCAGTTGCACATTTCAAGATCGGTAAAAGGTCCTCTCATGCTAACACAAGATCAAGCAAGATTAGAACACAGAACTATCAAAGCAGGGCCACTAAGTTGTTATTGAGATATCTCATGAAGCCCCTGAGCCCTACCTCACTGCTAGGTGAGGCTCATCACTCTCAGGGAATAAGTATGGGACTGTGTTTATCAATAACACTTTGAAGAAGATCATTTTTCAAGATAAGTATAGTTGAGGTAAAGTTAACCTCCATTATAATTTCTTAATTCATAACAGCTCTTTCTTTACTTCAGACCAACTTCTTCAGCTTCTACACTGAAGGAATGTATTTGGGTGTAGTGCAGAAACATGGGGTTTGAGTTTGATTTTAAAAAATCCTTTCTGTCATCTTCAAAGAATAGAGGAAAGCAGTTTGGTGACCAGAGAAAACATGTCTAGATGGTAGAGTCACATGTCTTCAGTGGCCTTCCTCCCATGTTCCTCCCATCCTTCCACACTAAGGGCTCGATGAGTCAAGGTACCATTTGGTACAAATACAGACCAGGTCATACCTTTTGAGGGGCAACCTAAAGACCGGTGACAGTTTCATAAATTAAGATCTTTACAGACCATGAAGAATCTGGAATCTGAATAATCATTTAAGTTTAACCTAAGAATGGTTTTAAAACTGTGACTAACAGTTTGAGGACTCTCTGTTCCACCAATATGTTAACACATACGCTACATGTGTCATGACCAAGAATATGTCTACATGCTGCAGTGTCAGAAGCTGGTCACTGCTGAGAAAGGAGGTGTGATTATGGGAAAATATTCTCTTCTTCAGTGGAATTAATTCTGGAAAGAACAAAGTCTTTCTCTTCATAATATCAAGAGTTCCATGTTAACCATAAGGTTAGGACTAAGTCTGAAAAGCGTGGACACATCTTTACCCAGCTTAGTTTTAAAAGTCTAAAGAAGACACACTATATTTTTCATGACTAAAACAACCTAAAATCCTACAACCTCTCCAAGCAACAACTTCAGATACGTGGTAGAGATTAGAGTACCTTGTATTTGGTGGTTTACAGGAGGAACTTTAAAAAGCATTCTGTTTCCAAAGAAGTGTTGGATGGTTTTAAAATGAGGCAAATTTAAGGTGTTTAAATGAGGGTCTCTGTCTCCAGCAGACTGTTGTCAGAAATTTTATATTTCCAAAACTTATCATAAACTTTACTTTGGGACCCTAGTCTTATCAAAACCATTTTCCATAGTGTCAGACTAAGGATAATGTACAGTAATCTCTTATAAAAACAGATGCTAGATTTTAGCTGGTTCTTCAGTCACTCAAAACATTGATGATTTTTTGTTGTATATAGGCAACTACAACAAGAAACAAGGCAATAAAAACTATAATTAAAATAACAGGTAGCCTTCATTCATTAGAAAGTAAATTATGTCTTCTAAAATTTGCCTAGCAAGCAAGAGAGAAAATAACTTTGCCCACTTCCTTATGGAGAATCCTTCCTCTTTGTAATCACAGTGATATGCTTTCAGACTCCATGGCTCATCATAAAGCAGAATATGGCTCTGTATTAAAAGGACCATTTCTGTCAGTCCCAGAGTAAATCAGTCATTCATCGTGCTTAGCCCTGTTCCAGAAGAAAGAAATGTTCTGGGGACATACCAGCACGCAGTTTCCTAGCTCTAGGGTTTTAAGACCAAGCCATGTATGTCATTACTGTCATTTTCATGATGGTCATTACAACATAAGGAAAAAGAAGTATTTTCACAAATTCTTTGGGCAAAGAATAAAGTCTTGAGCAAAAGAAAGACAAAACATTAACCCCAAACCCGAGTCTGCTTCAAAAAGCCTTTGGAGAAAAGAAGGATATGTTCAAAAGAAGGATGAGTTTTCTCTGTCTTGGCTGGTGGTAAAATAAGCCAGAGCACAACTCTTTGCATGATCCACACTGAAGGACACTTAAAAAAAAAAGAAATGGCAAGGGTCAAGACTAGCTGGGTCTTTCATCTTCATCTCTGTTCTTCTCCATTGATTTGCCAGCTTGAAATACCTACTGTGGGATAATGACTGGTCCTCTAGTGGCATAAATGATTTGAAGATGTGAAGGCTGCTGCTTCTCACCTCCCTTTAAAAAAAAAGAAAAGAAAAAAATAGGAAGGCTCTTGAATCAGATGACTTGTTGACAGCAAACATGGTATTTGATTACGAGCACATAAGACAAACACACCCTTGAGGTTTGCCCTGGGAAATGTAGAAGATAAATATATGACCGTGCCACACTGGCACACACAGCACTCTGCTTTCGAGCACAGTGAAGGATTAGGTACTGAGTGCTAGCTGAAGCAAGCTGATGCTTGGTGCTAAACATCAGCAGCTGGCCACTAACTGCGATGCAAGCTCCAATAAAACCCATTGTATGCGCTCAGCTAGCATACAAGAGTCTGAACAGGAATGCTTTCACGTTTAAAATGCATCAAAATGGAACCTGAGGAGAGACAAAGGCAAAAGCAAAACTGAAAAAAGGAGAAAAATGAATACAGCAAGCATGAGCATCATTCCCACTCCAAGGAGACATCATTTCTTGAAGCAATTCAGCACTGAGGAGGGTATCCATCCTGGTAGGAAGGCTTGCTGGCCACATAACAGACTGAATGGACCTGATGCAAGATCAGTGCTGGTTAGTGCCTTTGCCTGAGGATGTATATTTCTTGCTGCTGAATGCCCACAATAAACCATGTTTCCAGAGTGCATGAACACAGCACAGAAAACAGTCTCCGGGGCTATAAATTAAAGTAACATGTATTGTAAATTTTCTGTCCTCTGAAGTGAACAAGAAGGATTAGCTACTACTAATAAAGGTCCATGAAGAGAAATACTAATTTTTCTTCAGTGTAGAAGGTAGAACAAGAACAAAAGAGTGAAAGTCTTGAGTTCAGTGACTGATCTTACGAAAATGCTCAGACTGTTATGACAGTTGTGCTCAGGCTTCAGATACCATTTAATTTTGAGACAGATGTACCAAGAATGGTTCCACAAAACCCTTTAAACATTTGGAAATTCGAAGTGGATTACTATTATATGTCCTTCCTTCCTTCCTTCCTTTCCTTCCTTCCTTCCTTCCTTCCTTCCTTCCTTCCTTCCTTCCTTCCTTCCTTCCTTC